>JAQNBH010000006.1:2631951-2846951 GCA_028752905.1 Cladorhizidae sp. MBARI D1340-BT2
TGATAGAAGACAACATTGCTAATGATAGAAGACAACATTGCTAATGATAGAAGACAACATTGCTAATGATAGAAGACAACATGCTAATGATGGAAGACAACATTGCTAATGATGGAAGACAACATGCTAATGATAGAAGACAACATGCTAATGATAGAAGACAACATTGCTAATGATAGAAGACAACATTGCTAATGATGAAGACAACATTGCTAATGATAGAAGACAACATTGCTAATGATAGAAGACAACATTGCTAATGATAGAAGACAACATTGCTAATGATAGAAGACAACATTGCTAATGATAGAAGACAACATTGCTAATGATGGAAGACAACATTGCTAATGATAGAAGACAACATTGCTAATGATAGAAGACAACATTGCTAATGATGGAAGACAACATTGCTAATGATAGAAGACAACATTGCTAATGATAGAAGACAACATTGCTAATGATAGAAGACAACATTGCTAATGATAGAAGACAACATTGCTAATGATAGAAGACAACATTGCTAATGATAGAAGACAACATTGCTAATGATAGAAGACAACATTGCTAATGATAGAAGACAACATTGCTAATGATGGAAGACAACATTGCTAATGATAGAAGACAACATTGCTAATGATAGAAGACAACATTGCTAATGATAGAAGACAACATTGCTAATGATGGAAGACAACATTGCTAATGATGGAAGACAACATTGCTAATGATAGAAGACAACATTGCTAATGATAGAAGACAACATTGCTAATGATGGAAGACAACATTGCTAATGATGGAAGACAACATTGCTAATGATAGAAGACAACATTGCTAATGATAGAAGACAACATTGCTAATGATGGAAGACAACATTGCTAATGATGGAAGACAACATTGCTAATGATAGAAGACAACATTGCTAATGATGGAAGACAACATTGCTAATGATGGAAGACAACATTGCTAATGATAGAAGACAACATTGCTAATGATGGAAGACAACATTGCTAATGATAGAAGACAACATTGCTAATGATAGAAGACAACATTGCTAATGATAGAAGACAACATTGCTAATGATAGAAGACAACATTGCTAATGATGGAAGACAACATTGCTAATGATGGAAGACAACATTGCTAATGATAGAAGACAACATTGCTAATGATAGAAGACAACATTGCTAATGATGGAAGACAACATTGCTAATGATAGAAGACAACATTGCTAATGATAGAAGACAACATTGCTAATGATGGAAGACAACATTGCTAATGATGGAAGACAACATTGCTAATGATGGAAGACAACATTGCTAATGATAGAAGACAACATTGCTAATGATGAAGACAACATTGCTAATGATAGAAGACAACATTGCTAATGATAGAAGACAACATTGCTAATGATAGAAGACAACATTGCTAATGATGGAAGACAACATTGCTAATGATAGAAGACAACATTGCTAATGATAGAAGACAACATTGCTAATGATAGAAGACAACATTGCTAATGATAGAAGACAACATTGCTAATGATAGAAGACAACATTGCTAATGATAGAAGACAACATTGCTAATGATAGAAGACAACATTGCTAATGATGGAAGACAACATTGCTAATGATGGAAGACAACATTGCTAATGATGGAAGACAACATTGCTAATGATAGAAGACAACATTGCTAATGATAGAAGACAACATTGCTAATGATAGAAGACAACATTGCTAATGATAGAAGACAACATTGCTAATGATAGAAGACAACATTGCTAATGATAGAAGACAACATTGCTAATGATAGAAGACAACATTGCTAATGATAGAAGACAACATTGCTAATGATGGAAGACAACATTGCTAATGATAGAAGACAACATTGCTAATGATAGAAGACAACATTGCTAATGATAGAAGACAACATTGCTAATGATAGAAGACAACATTGCTAATGATAGAAGACAACATTGCTAATGATAGAAGACAACATTGCTAATGATAGAAGACAACATTGCTAATGATAGAAGACAACATTGCTAATGATAGAAGACAACATTGCTAATGATGGAAGACAACATTGCTAATGATGGAAGACAACATTGCTAATGATAGAAGACAACATTGCTAATGATGGAAGACAACATTGCTAATGATAGAAGACAACATTGCTAATGATAGAAGACAACATTGCTAATAATAGAAGACAACATTGCTAATGATAGAAGACAACATTGCTAATGATGGAAGACAACATTGCTAATGATGGAAGACAACATTGCTAATGATAGAAGACAACATTGCTAATGATAGAAGACAACATTGCTAATGATAGAAGACAACATTGCTAATGATAGAAGACAACATTGCTAATGATAGAAGACAACATTAATGCTAATGATAGAAGACAACATTGCTAATGATAGAAGACAACATTGCTAATGATGGAAGACAACATTGCTAATGATAGAAGACAACATTGCTAATGATAGAAGACAACATTGCTAATGATAGAAGACAACATTGCTAATGATAGAAGACAACATTGCTAATGATAGAAGACAACATTGCTAATGATAGAAGACAACATTGCTAATGATAGAAGACAACATTGCTAATGATGGAAGACAACATTGCTAATGATAGAAGACAACATTGCTAATGATGGAAGACAACATTGCTAATGATGGAAGACAACATTGCTAATGATAGAAGACAACATTGCTAATGATAGAAGACAACATTGCTAATGATAGAAGACAACATTGCTAATGATGGAAGACAACATTGCTAATGATAGAAGACAACATTGCTAATGATGGAAGACAACATTGCTAATGATAGAAGACAACATTGCTAATGATGGAAGACAACATTGCTAATGATAGAAGACAACATTGCTAATGATAGAAGACAACATTGCTAATGATGGAAGACAACATTGCTAATGATGGAAGACAACATTGCTAATGATAGAAGACAACATTGCTAATGATGGAAGACAACATTGCTAATGATAGAAGACAACATTGCTAATGATGGAAGACAACATTGCTAATGATAGAAGACAACATTGCTAATGATAGAAGACAACATTGCTAATGATGGAAGACAACATTGCTAATGATGGAAGACAACATTGCTAATGATAGAAGACAACATTGCTAATGATGGAAGACAACATTGCTAATGATAGAAGACAACATTGCTAATGATGGAAGACAACATTGAATGATGGAAGACAACATTGCTAATGATGGAAGACAACATTGCTAATGATGGAAGACAACATTGCTAATGATGGAAGACAACATTGCTAATGATAGAAGACAACATTGCTAATGATAGAAGACAACATTGCTAATGATAGAAGACAACATTGCTAATGATGGAAGACAACATTGCTAATGATAGAAGACAACATTGCTAATGATAGAAGACAACATTGCTAATGATGGAAGACAACATTGCTAATGATGGAAGACAACATTGCTAATGATAGAAGACAACATTGCTAATGATAGAAGACAACATTGCTAATGATAGAAGACAACATTGCTAATGATGGAAGACAACATTGCTAATGATAGAAGACAACATTGCTAATGATAGAAGACAACATTGCTAATGATAGAAGACAACATTGCTAATGATAGAAGACAACATTGCTAATGATAGAAGACAACATTGCTAATGATAGAAGACAACATTGCTAATGATGGAAGACAACATTGCTAATGATGGAAGACAACATTGCTAATGATGGAAGACAACATTGCTAATGATAGAAGACAACATTGCTAATGATGGAAGACAACATTGCTAATGATGGAAGACAACATTGCTAATGATGGAAGACAACATTGCTAATGATAGAAGACAACATTGCTA
Organism: Cladorhizidae sp. MBARI D1340-BT2; assembly: GCA_028752905.1. Lineage (NCBI taxonomy): Eukaryota > Metazoa > Porifera > Demospongiae > Poecilosclerida > Cladorhizidae > Cladorhizidae sp. MBARI D1340-BT2. The sequence continues at coordinate 2,635,841 of JAQNBH010000006.1, forward strand.
ATGATAGAAGACAACATTGCTAATGATGGAAGACAACATTGCTAATGATGGAAGACAACATTGCTAATGATGAAGACAACATTGCTAATGATAGAAGACAACATTGCTAATGATGGAAGACAACATTGCTAATGATGGAAGACAACATTGCTAATGATGGAAGACAACATTGCTAATGATAGAAGACAACATTGCTAATGATGGAAGACAACATTGCTAATGATAGAAGACAACATTGCTAATGATAGAAGACAACATTGCTAATGATAGAAGACAACATTGCTAATGATGGAAGACAACATTGCTAATGATAGAAGACAACATTGCTAATGATAGAAGACAACATTGCTAATGATAGAAGACAACATTGCTAATGATAGAAGACAACATTGCTAATGATAGAAGACAACATTGCTAATGATGGAAGACAACATTGCTAATGATAGAAGACAACATTGCTAATGATAGAAGACAACATTGCTAATGATAGAAGACAACATTGCTAATGATGGAAGACAACATTGCTAATGATAGAAGACAACATTGCTAATGATGGAAGACAACATTGCTAATGATAGAAGACAACATTGCTAATGATAGAAGACAACATTGCTAATGATGGAAGACAACATTGCTAATGATGGAAGACAACATTGCTAATGATAGAAGACAACATTGCTAATGATGGAAGACAACATTGCTAATGATAGAAGACAACATTGCTAATGATGGAAGACAACATTGAATGATGGAAGACAACATTGCTAATGATGGAAGACAACATTGCTAATGATGGAAGACAACATTGCTAATGATGGAAGACAACATTGCTAATGATAGAAGACAACATTGCTAATGATAGAAGACAACATTGCTAATGATAGAAGACAACATTGCTAATGATGGAAGACAACATTGCTAATGATAGAAGACAACATTGCTAATGATAGAAGACAACATTGCTAATGATGGAAGACAACATTGCTAATGATGGAAGACAACATTGCTAATGATAGAAGACAACATTGCTAATGATAGAAGACAACATTGCTAATGATAGAAGACAACATTGCTAATGATGGAAGACAACATTGCTAATGATAGAAGACAACATTGCTAATGATAGAAGACAACATTGCTAATGATAGAAGACAACATTGCTAATGATAGAAGACAACATTGCTAATGATAGAAGACAACATTGCTAATGATAGAAGACAACATTGCTAATGATGGAAGACAACATTGCTAATGATGGAAGACAACATTGCTAATGATGGAAGACAACATTGCTAATGATAGAAGACAACATTGCTAATGATGGAAGACAACATTGCTAATGATGGAAGACAACATTGCTAATGATGGAAGACAACATTGCTAATGATAGAAGACAACATTGCTAATGATAGAAGACAACATTGCTAATGATGGAAGACAACATTGCTAATGATGGAAGACAACATTGCTAATGATGGAAGACAACATTGCTAATGATAGAAGACAACATTGCTAATGATGGAAGACAACATTGCTAATGATGGAAGACAACATTGCTAATGATGGAAGACAACATTGCTAATGATAGAAGACAACATTGCTAATGATGGAAGACAACATTGCTAATGATAGAAGACAACATTGCTAATGATAGAAGACAACATTGCTAATGATAGAAGACAACATTGCTAATGATGGAAGACAACATTGCTAATGATAGAAGACAACATTGCTAATGATAGAAGACAACATTGCTAATGATAGAAGACAACATTGCTAATGATAGAAGACAACATTGCTAATGATAGAAGACAACATTGCTAATGATGGAAGACAACATTGCTAATGATAGAAGACAACATTGCTAATGATAGAAGACAACATTGCTAATGATGGAAGACAACATTGCTAATGATGGAAGACAACATTGCTAATGATGGAAGACAACATTGCTAATGATAGAAGACAACATTGCTAATGATAGAAGACAACATTGCTAATGATAGAAGACAACATTGCTAATGATAGAAGACAACATTGCTAATGATAGAAGACAACATTGCTAATGATAGAAGACAACATTGCTAATGATAGAAGACAACATTGCTAATGATAGAAGACAACATTGCTAATGATAGAAGACAACATTGCTAATGATGGAAGACAACATTGCTAATGATAGAAGACAACATTGCTAATGATAGAAGACAACATTGCTAATGATGGAAGACAACATTGCTAATGATAGAAGACAACATTGCTAATGATAGAAGACAACATTGCTAATGATAGAAGACAACATTGCTAATGATAGAAGACAACATTGCTAATGATAGAAGACAACATTGCTAATGATAGAAGACAACATTGCTAATGATAGAAGACAACATTGCTAATGATAGAAGACAACATTGCTAATGATAGAAGACAACATTGCTAATGATGGAAGACAACATTGCTAATGATGGAAGACAACATTGCTAATGATAGAAGACAACATTGCTAATGATGGAAGACAACATTGCTAATGATAGAAGACAACATTGCTAATGATAGAAGACAACATTGCTAATGATGGAAGACAACATTGCTAATGATAGAAGACAACATTGCTAATGATAGAAGACAACATTGCTAATGATAGAAGACAACATTGCTAATGATAGAAGACAACATTGCTAATGATGGAAGACAACATTGCTAATGATGGAAGACAGCATTGCTAATGATAGAAGACAACATTGCTAATGATAGAAGACAACATTGCTAATGATAGAAGACAACATTGCTAATGATGGAAGACAACATTGCTAATGATAGAAGACAACATTGCTAATGATGGAAGACAACATTGCTAATGATGGAAGACAACATTGCTAATGATGGAAGACAACATTGCTAATGATAGAAGACAACATTGCTAATGATAGAAGACAACATTGCTAATGATAGAAGACAACATTGCTAATGATAGAAGACAACATTGCTAATGATAGAAGACAACATTGCTAATGATAGAAGACAACATTGCTAATGATAGAAGACAACATTGCTAATGATAGAAGACAACATTGCTAATGATGGAAGACAACATTGCTAATGATGGAAGACAACATTTCTAATGATAGAAGACAACATTGCTAATGATAGAAGACAACATTGCTAATGATAGAAGACAACATTGCTAATGATAGAAGACAACATTGCTAATGATAGAAGACAACATTGCTAATGATGGAAGACAACATTGCTAATGATGGAAGACAACATTGCTAATGATAGAAGACAACATTGCTAATGATAGAAGACAACATTGCTAATGATAGAAGACAACATTGCTAATGATAGAAGACAACATTGCTAATGATAGAAGACAACATTGCTAATGATAGAAGACAACATTGCTAATGATAGAAGACAACATTGCTAATGATAGAAGACAACATTGCTAATGATGGAAGACAACATTGCTAATGATAGAAGACAACATTGCTAATGATGGAAGACAACATTGTAATGATAGAAGACAACATTGCTAATGATGGAAGACAACATTGCTAATGATGGAAGACAACATTGTAATGATAGAAGACAACATTGCTAATGATGGAAGACAACATTGCTAATGATAGAAGACAACATTGCTAATGATAGAAGACAACATTGCTAATGATGGAAGACAACATTGCTAATGATAGAAGACAACATTGCTAATGATGGAAGACAACATTGCTAATGATAGAAGACAACATTGCTAATGATAGAAGACAACATTGCTAATGATAGAAGACAACATTGCTAATGATAGAAGACAACATTGCTAATGATAGAAGACAACATTGCTAATGATAGAAGACAACATTGCTAATGATAGAAGACAACATTGCTAATGATAGAAGACAACATTGCTAATGATAGAAGACAACATTGCTAATGATAGAAGACAACATTGCTAATGATAGAAGACAACATTGCTAATGATAGAAGACAACATTGCTAATGATAGAAGACAACATTGCTAATGATGGAAGACAACATTGCTAATGATAGAAGACAACATTGCTAATGATAGAAGACAACATTGCTAATGATAGAAGACAACATTGCTAATGATGGAAGACAACATTGCTAATGATAGAAGACAACATTGCTAATGATGGAAGACAACATTGCTAATGATAGAAGACAACATTGCTAATGATAGAAGACAACATTGCTAATGATGGAAGACAACATTGCTAATGATGGAAGACAACATTGCTAATGATGGAAGACAACATTGCTAATGATAGAAGACAACATTGCTAATGATGGAAGACAACATTGCTAATGATGGAAGACAACATTGCTAATGATGGAAGACAACATTGCTAATGATAGAAGACAACATTGCTAATGATGGAAGACAACATTGCTAATGATAGAAGACAACATTGCTAATGATAGAAGACAACATTGCTAATGATAGAAGACAACATTGCTAATGATGGAAGACAACATTGCTAATGATAGAAGACAACATTGCTAATGATAGAAGACAACATTGCTAATGATAGAAGACAACATTGCTAATGATGGAAGACAACATTGCTAATGATAGAAGACAACATTGCTAATGATAGAAGACAACATTGCTAATGATAGAAGACAACATTGCTAATGATAGAAGACAACATTGCTAATGATAGAAGACAACATTGCTAATGATAGAAGACAACATTGCTAATGATAGAAGACAACATTGCTAATGATAGAAGACAACATTGCTAATGATGGAAGACAACATTGCTAATGATGGAAGACAACATTGCTAATGATAGAAGACAACATTGCTAATGATAGAAGACAACATTGCTAATGATAGAAGACAACATTGCTAATGATAGAAGACAACATTGCTAATGATAGAAGACAACATTGCTAATGATAGAAGACAACATTGCTAATGATAGAAGACAACATTGCTAATGATAGAAGACAACATTGCTAATGATGGAAGACAACATTGCTAATGATAGAAGACAACATTGCTAATGATAGAAGACAACATTGCTAATGATAGAAGACAACATTGCTAATGATAGAAGACAACATTGCTAATGATAGAAGACAACATTGCTAATGATAGAAGACAACATTGCTAATGATGGAAGACAACATTGCTAATGATGGAAGACAACATTGCTAATGATAGAAGACAACATTGCTAATGATGGAAGACAACATTGCTAATGATAGAAGACAACATTGCTAATGATAGAAGACAACATTGCTAATGATGGAAGACAACATTGCTAATGATGGAAGACAACATTGCTAATGATAGAAGACAACATTGCTAATGATGGAAGACAACATTGCTAATGATAGAAGACAACATTGCTAATGATAGAAGACAACATTGCTAATGATGGAAGACAACATTGCTAATGATAGAAGACAACATTGCTAATGATGGAAGACAACATTGCTAATGATAGAAGACAACATTGCTAATGATAGAAGACAACATTGCTAATGATGGAAGACAACATTGCTAATGATAGAAGACAACATTGCTAATGATGGAAGACAACATTGCTAATGATAGAAGACAACATTGCTAATGATAGAAGACAACATTGCTAATGATAGAAGACAACATTGCTAATGATAGAAGACAACATTGCTAATGATAGAAGACAACATTGCTAATGATAGAAGACAACATTGCTAATGATAGAAGACAACATTGCTAATGATGGAAGACAACATTGCTAATGATAGAAGACAACATTGCTAATGATAGAAGACAACATTGCTAATGATAGAAGACAACATTGCTAATGATAGAAGACAACATTGCTAATGATAGAAGACAACATTGCTAATGATAGAAGACAACATTGCTAATGATAGAAGACAACATTGCTAATGATGGAAGACAACATTGCTAATGATAGAAGACAACATTGCTAATGATGGAAGACAACATTGCTAATGATGGAAGACAACATTGCTAATGATAGAAGACAACATTGCTAATGATAGAAGACAACATTGCTAATGATAGAAGACAACATTGCTAATGATGGAAGACAACATTGCTAATGATAGAAGACAACATTGCTAATGATGGAAGACAACATTGCTAATGATAGAAGACAACATTGCTAATGATGGAAGACAACATTGCTAATGATAGAAGACAACATTGCTAATGATAGAAGACAACATTGCTAATGATGGAAGACAACATTGCTAATGATGGAAGACAACATTGCTAATGATAGAAGACAACATTGCTAATGATGGAAGACAACATTGCTAATGATAGAAGACAACATTGCTAATGATGGAAGACAACATTGCTAATGATAGAAGACAACATTGCTAATGATAGAAGACAACATTGCTAATGATGGAAGACAACATTGCTAATGATGGAAGACAACATTGCTAATGATAGAAGACAACATTGCTAATGATGGAAGACAACATTGCTAATGATAGAAGACAACATTGCTAATGATGGAAGACAACATTGAATGATGGAAGACAACATTGCTAATGATGGAAGACAACATTGCTAATGATGGAAGACAACATTGCTAATGATGGAAGACAACATTGCTAATGATAGAAGACAACATTGCTAATGATAGAAGACAACATTGCTAATGATAGAAGACAACATTGCTAATGATGGAAGACAACATTGCTAATGATAGAAGACAACATTGCTAATGATAGAAGACAACATTGCTAATGATGGAAGACAACATTGCTAATGATAGAAGACAACATTGCTAATGATGGAAGACAACATTGCTAATGATAGAAGACAACATTGCTAATGATAGAAGACAACATTGCTAATGATAGAAGACAACATTGCTAATGATAGAAGACAACATTGCTAATGATAGAAGACAACATTGCTAATGATAGAAGACAACATTGCTAATGATAGAAGACAACATTGCTAATGATGGAAGACAACATTGCTAATGATGGAAGACAACATTGCTAATGATAGAAGACAACATTGCTAATGATAGAAGACAACATTGCTAATGATAGAAGACAACATTGCTAATGATAGAAGACAACATTGCTAATGATAGAAGACAACATTGCTAATGATAGAAGACAACATTGCTAATGATAGAAGACAACATTGCTAATGATTGCTAACGATAGAAGACAACATTGCTAATGATTGCTAATGATGAATTGTTTGTAATTGCTTGTATGCATTCTGTCATTTCTCAACAAAACATAGATAACGCCTTAATGCAAATTAACACTATGACGGATGGCTCTGTTCCACTGCATGCACAATATTTGTGTTGAATAGTTGAGTCTGCTGCATTTGAACTTTGACCAATACAATGGCCGTCAGTACTAGCAGCGAGGAAGAGATGGATTTGATTTTGCTATTGGCTGGTAGGAGCAGGTGTAGAAAGACTAATCGCTAGCTGCAATATTTTTATAGCTTGTAATACATAGCTAGCTGGTTACCTGGAGAGCCACTTCCTTCCAGGCATTTCATTTGGCCCTAAGATCTTTGTAGTCTCGAGCTTAGAGGCTGGGAAAGCTCCTCACCGCTTCAATAATTCTAGAGAAGTCATAGCAAAGCTGAACACATGATACGTTCTAGGATTCTGATTGGTCCGCTGCAACGGATGGGATGCAATAGTTGAATCTAATCCTACTCCTGCGTTCCATATTTGTTCCACTCCATTAGATTCATAGGCCGTTGCATTACCTGTTCACAATATCAGCGCAACGGATCGGAAGGACGGAACACACACAACTGATGTCTTGCATCATATTGTGAACCAGCGAGCATTACCTATGAATATCATTATTATCCTCTGCGTGCAATGACATTGTTTATGATATATACTCCTCGACACTATTAAACGCACCTATGAATACACCTATGAATATAATTATTCTTACATTTTGTTTACGGCACTTTCTGCATGTAACACACATGAATATGATTACTAAATAGTCGACAAGACTATGTAACCCACCTATGAATATAATTACAGTTTATGAGACACTGCCATGCCTATGAATATGATTATTCTTATTTTATAATGACAATTTGCAACTGTACACACCTATGAATACGATTACTAATGGCATAGGTTATGCCACCACTATGAATATGATTACCAATGGCATAGTTTACACTATGTATCCCACCTACAAATATGATTATTCTTGCTATGTAACACACCTATGAATATGATTAATCCTCGCTGAAGCACACCTATGAATATCTTATCCATAAACCCAATGCTTACAACACTGGATAATTCTCACGTGTATATTGTTATAATTGAGTTGAGAAAGGAGATGGAGAGTGAGGAGAAAAGAGAGGCCAGTTCATCATCACCAGCTGTGTAAATTTGTTCACCTGGGATGTGTGGGCCCTGGGGTTAGGGCCCAGGATATATGGAGCCAGGGTGTATGGGCCTTGGGGTTAGGGCCTAGGATATATGGGGCCCAGGGTGTATGGGCCCTGGGGTTAGGGCCTAGGGTATATGGGCTCCAGGGTATATGGGGGCTGGGGTTAGGGCCCTAGGGTATATGGGTCTAGGATGCATGGTCCTTGGGGTTAGGGCCCAAGGGGTATAATAACATTTAATTGGCAAATTGAGAACTAATAGGTTGGTGCATGGTCAGCACAAACCACGAACTAATTTGCTTGAAGAGTACTAATTGACTACAACGAGGGTGAAATACCTACAAGTCTCTGGAGGGCCCAATGGCTTCCATGCACTGAAGTGCCATAAAGGTCTCCAAAAGGGGAGGGACACGCGCGCACACATACACACACACATACACACACACATACACACACACATACACACACACATACACACACAGCACTAGTGAGGGCAGCACTAACCATGGCTAGGGGTGTGCTCACCACACAGACAGCACTAGTGAGGGCAGCACTAACCATGGCTAGGAGTGTGCTCACCACACAGACAGCACTAGTGAGGGCAGCACTAACCATGGCTAGGGGTGTGCCCACCACACAGACAGCACTAGTGAGGGCAGCACTAACCATGGCTAGGGGTGTGCTCACCACACAGACAGCACTAGTGAGGGCAGCACTAACCATGGCTAGGGGTGTGCTCACCACACAGACAGCACTAGTGAGGGCAGCACTAACCATGGCTAGGGGTGTGCTCACCACACAGACAGCACTAGTGAGGGCAGCACTAACCATGGCTAGGGGTGTGCCCACCACACAGACAGCACTAGTGAGGGCAGCACTAACCATGGCTAGGAGTGTGCTCACCACACAGACAGCACTAGTGAGGGCAGCACTAACCATGGCTAGGGGTGTGCTCACCACACAGACAGTACTAGTGAGGGCAGCACTAACCATGGCTAGGGGTGTGCTCACCACACAGACAGCACTAGTGAGGGCAGCACTAACCATGGCTAGGGGTGTGCTCACCACACAGACAGCACTAGTGAGGGCAGCACTAACCATGGCTAGGGGTGTGCTCACCACACAGACAGCACTAGTGAGGGCAGCACTAACCATGGCTAGGGGTGTGCTCACCACACAGACAGCACTAGTGAGGGCAGCACTAACCATGGCTAGGGGTGTGCTCACCACGCAGACAGCACTAGTGAGGGCAGCACTAACCATGGCTAGGGGTGTGCTCACCACACAGACAGCACTAGTGAGGGCAGCACTAACCATGGCTAGGGGTGTGCTCACCACACAGACAGCACTAGTGATGGCAGCACTAACCATGGCTAGGAGTGTTTTCACCACACAGACAGCACTAGTGAGGGCAGCACTAACCATGGCTAGGGGGGTGTGTGCTCACCACACAGACAGCACTAGTGAGGGCAGCACTAACCATGGCTAGGGGCGTGCTCACCACACAGACAGCACTAGTGAGGGCAGCACTAACCATGGCTAGGGGTGTGCTCACCACACAGACAGTACTAGTGAGGGCAGCACTAACCATGGCTAGGGGTGTGCTCACCACACAGACAGCACTAGTGAGGGCAGCACTAACCATGGCTAGGGGTGTGCTCACCACACAGACAGCACTAGTGAGGGCAGCACTAACCATGGCTAGGAGTGTGCTCACCACACAGACAGCACTAGTGAGGGCAGCACTAACCATGGCTAGGGGTGTGCTCACCACACAGACAGCACTAGTGAGGGCAGCACTAACCATGGCTAGGAGTGTGCTCACCACACAGACAGCACTAGTGAGGGCAGCACTAACCATGGCTAGGGGTGTGCTCACCACACAGACAGCACTAGTGATGGTAGCACTAACCATGGCTAGGGGTGTGCTCACCACACAGACAGCACTAGTGAGGGCAGCACTAACCATGGCTAGGGGTGTGCTCACCACACAGACAGCACTAGTGAGGGCAGCACTAACCATGGCTAGGGGTGTGCTCACCACACAGACAGCACTAGTGATGGTAGCACTAACCATGGCTAGGGGTGTGCTCACCACACAGACAGCACTAGTGAGGGCAGCACTAACCATGGCTAGGAATGCTGAGCCAAGACTCGCGCCAAACCCAATATCCTGAAGAGACAGCTTCTAAACACTCTTAGAAAATTGCGTAAGTTGTACCACATGACGACCAGTGTAAGGTTTGGGGTGTGGCTTAATGTTGAGTGCATGGCTTAAGGTTGAGGGTATGGGGCTGGAGGTGTGAGGTTGAGGGTGTGAGAGGTTGTAAGCTTGTGGTTAGCTTAACAGCCTACATTATTGGCTGCTGCACTCCCCAAGCATCTCTCTCGTGTGCACAGTGCGAGGGCCAAGGAGGTGGGCGTGACAAGTGTGTGCTCAGGAGACTAGCAAGAGTGAGTTTAGGAGATTTGCAGGAGCTCGATCATGTCAGAGTCTGGGCACCTCCATGGCTACAGTAGTGGCAGGTGGCCTCACTCTGGGCACCTCCATGGCTACAGGGTAGAGTTTCTCTATGCCGCCTTAAAGCAAGTTGGTAAAAACCTGCAGACTCAGCAATTCTTGCATATTTGAACCGTCGTAGAAGCCTCAAGTTTAATGTCTCCGAAGTGTGTCGCTGTATCTTGAACCGCTCACATCTTCAGTACAAGCCCCCAAAAACATGCTGGTTGTGTTGCGTGCATCGTTAAAAAAATGCACACTGTAAATACTAATCAGTGCAACGGAAACCAACGGAAACCAATGGTAGCAAATGGATAAACCGTCCGCTTTAGCGGCTGAAGGACAAGCACTTCACAATTTAAAAAAGAGGTGTCGGTGCACTAGTAACGATCCTCAGTTGCGTAGTGAGCATTTTTCAACTCTTCTCTTCATTCCAGAGCCGTCACTCTCCCCACCTGAAGTAGTGTAGTCTAGTCTAAGCTCCTGTTCTGTTCACTCTCCTCACCTGAAGTATTGTAGTCTAGTCTAAGCTCCTGTTCTGTTCACTCTCCTCACCTGAAGTATTGTAGTCTAGTCTAAGCTCCTGTTCTGTTCACTCTCCTCACCTGAAGTAGTGTAGTCTAGTCTAAGCTCCTGTTCTGTTCACTCTCCCCACCTGAAGTAGTGTAGTCTAGTCTAAGCTCCTGTTCTGTCCACTCTCCTCACCTGAAGTAGTGTAGTCTAGTCTAAGCTCCTGTTCTGTTCACTCTCCTCACCTGAAGTAGTGTAGTCTAGTCTAAGCTCCTGTTCTGTTCACTCTCCTCACCTGAAGTAGTGTAGTCTAGTCTAAGCTCCTGTTCTGTTCACTCTCCTCACCTGAAGTAGTGTAGTCTAGTCTAAGCTCCTGTTCTGTTCACTCTCCCCACCTGAAGTAGTGTAGTCTAGTCTAAGCTCCTGTTCTGTTCACTCTCCTCACCTGAAGTATTGTAGTCTAGTCTAAGCTCCTGTTCTGTTCACTCTCCTCACCTGAAGTATTGTAGTCTAGTCTAAGCTCCTGTTCTGTTCACTCTCCACACCTGAAGTATTGTAGTCTAGTCTAAGCTCCTGTTCTGTTCACTCTCCTCACCTGAAGTATTGTAGTCTAGTCTAAGCTCCTGTTCTGTTCACTCTCCTCACCTGAAGTATTGTAGTCTAGTCTAAGCTCCTGTTCTGTTCACTCTCCCCACCTGAAGTATTGTAGTCTAGTCTAAGCTCCTGTTCTGTTCACTCTCCTCACCTGAAGTATTGTAGTCTAGTCTAAGCTCCTGTTCTGCTCACTCTCCTCACCTGAAGTATTGTAGTCTAGTCTAAGCTCCTGTTCTGTTCACTCTCCTCACCTGAAGTAGTGTAGTCTAGTCTAAGCTCCTGTTCTGTTCACTCTCCCCACCTGAAGTATTGTAGTCTAGTCTAAGCTCCTGTTCTGCTCACTCTCCTCACCTGAAGTATTGTAGTCTAGTCTAAGCTCCTGTTCTGTTCACTCTCCCCACCTGAAGTATTGTAGTCTAGTCTAAGCTCCTGTTCTGTTCACTCTCCTCACCTGAAGTATTGTAGTCTAGTCTAAGCTCCTGTTCTGTTCACTCTCCCCACCTGAAGTAGTGTAGTCTAGTCTAAGCTCCTGTTCTGTTCACTCTCCCCACCTGAAGTATTGTAGTCTAGTCTAAGCTCCTGTTCTGTTCACTCTCCCCACCTGAAGTATTGTAGTCTAGTCTAAGCTCCTGTTCTGTTCACTCTCCTCACCTGAAGTAGTGTAGTCTAGTCTAAGCTCCTGTTCTGTTCACTCTCCTCACCTGAAGTAGTGTAGTCTAGTCTAAGCTCCTGTTCTGTTCACTCTCCCCACCTGAAGTAGTGTAGTCTAGTCTAAGCTCCTGTTCTGTTCACTCTCCCCACCTGAAGTAGTGTAGTCTAGTCTAAGCTCCTGTTCTGTTCACTCTCCTCACCTGAAGTAGTGTAGTCTAGTCTAAGCTCCTGTTCTGTTCACTCTCCTCACCTGAAGTAGTGTAGTCTAGTCTAAGCTCCTGTTCTGTTCACTCTCCCCACCTGAAGTATTGTAGTCTAGTCTAAGCTCCTGTTCTGTTCACTCTCCCCACCTGAAGTATTGTAGTCTAGTCTAAGCTCCTGTTCTGTTCACTCTCCTCACCTGAAGTAGTGTAGTCTAGTCTAAGCTCCTGTTCTGTTCACTCTCCCCACCTGAAGTAGTGTAGTCTAGTCTAAGCTCCTGTTCTGTTCACTCTCCTCACCTGAAGTATTGTAGTCTAGTCTAAGCTCCTGTTCTGTTCACTCTCCCCACCTGAAGTAGTGTAGTCTAGTCTAAGCTCCTGTTCTGTTCACTCTCCCCACCTGAAGTAGTGTAGTCTAGTCTAAGCTCCTGTTCTGTTCACTCTCCCCACCTGAAGTATTGTAGTCTAGTCTAAGCTCCTGTTCTGTTCACTCTCCCCACCTGAAGTAGTGTAGTCTAGTCTAAGCTCCTGTTCTGTTCACTCTCCCCACCTGAAGTAGTGTAGTCTAGTCTAAGCTCCTGTTCTGTTCACTCTCCTCACCTGAAGTATTGTAGTCTAGTCTAAGCTCCTGTTCTGTTCACTCTCCCCACCTGAAGTAGTGTAGTCTAGTCTAAGCTCCTGTTCTGTTCACTCTCCCCACCTGAAGTATTGTAGTCTAGTCTAAGCTCCTGTTCTGTTCACTCTCCTCACCTGAAGTATTGTAGTCTAGTCTAAGCTCCTGTTCTGTTCACTCTCCTCACCTGAAGTAGTGTAGTCTAGTCTAAGCTCCTGTTCTGTTCACTCTCCTCACCTGAAGTATTGTAGTCTAGTCTAAGCTCCTGTTCTGTTCACTCTCCTCACCTGAAGTAGTGTAGTCTAGTCTAAGCTCCTGTTCTGTTCACTCTCCCCACCTGAAGTATTGTAGTCTAGTCTAAGCTCCTGTTCTGTTCACTCTCCCCACCTGAAGTAGTGTAGTCTAGTCTAAGCTCCTGTTCTGTTCACTCTCCTCACCTGAAGTAGTGTAGTCTAGTCTAAGCTCCTGTTCTGTTCACTCTCCCCACCTGAAGTAGTGTAGTCTAGTCTAAGCTCCTGTTCTGTCCACTCTCCTCACCTGAAGTAGTGTAGTCTAGTCTAAGCTCCTGTTCTGTTCACTCTCCTCACCTGAAGTAGTGTAGTCTAGTCTAAGCTCCTGTTCTGTTCACTCTCCTCACCTGAAGTAGTGTAGTCTAGTCTAAGCTCCTGTTCTGTTCACTCTCCTCACCTGAAGTAGTGTAGTCTAGTCTAAGCTCCTGTTCTGTTCACTCTCCCCACCTGAAGTAGTGTAGTCTAGTCTAAGCTCCTGTTCTGTTCACTCTCCTCACCTGAAGTATTGTAGTCTAGTCTAAGCTCCTGTTCTGTTCACTCTCCTCACCTGAAGTATTGTAGTCTAGTCTAAGCTCCTGTTCTGTTCACTCTCCACACCTGAAGTATTGTAGTCTAGTCTAAGCTCCTGTTCTGTTCACTCTCCTCACCTGAAGTATTGTAGTCTAGTCTAAGCTCCTGTTCTGTTCACTCTCCTCACCTGAAGTATTGTAGTCTAGTCTAAGCTCCTGTTCTGTTCACTCTCCCCACCTGAAGTATTGTAGTCTAGTCTAAGCTCCTGTTCTGTTCACTCTCCTCACCTGAAGTATTGTAGTCTAGTCTAAGCTCCTGTTCTGCTCACTCTCCTCACCTGAAGTATTGTAGTCTAGTCTAAGCTCCTGTTCTGTTCACTCTCCTCACCTGAAGTAGTGTAGTCTAGTCTAAGCTCCTGTTCTGTTCACTCTCCCCACCTGAAGTATTGTAGTCTAGTCTAAGCTCCTGTTCTGCTCACTCTCCTCACCTGAAGTATTGTAGTCTAGTCTAAGCTCCTGTTCTGTTCACTCTCCCCACCTGAAGTATTGTAGTCTAGTCTAAGCTCCTGTTCTGTTCACTCTCCTCACCTGAAGTATTGTAGTCTAGTCTAAGCTCCTGTTCTGTTCACTCTCCCCACCTGAAGTAGTGTAGTCTAGTCTAAGCTCCTGTTCTGTTCACTCTCCCCACCTGAAGTATTGTAGTCTAGTCTAAGCTCCTGTTCTGTTCACTCTCCCCACCTGAAGTATTGTAGTCTAGTCTAAGCTCCTGTTCTGTTCACTCTCCTCACCTGAAGTAGTGTAGTCTAGTCTAAGCTCCTGTTCTGTTCACTCTCCTCACCTGAAGTAGTGTAGTCTAGTCTAAGCTCCTGTTCTGTTCACTCTCCCCACCTGAAGTAGTGTAGTCTAGTCTAAGCTCCTGTTCTGTTCACTCTCCCCACCTGAAGTAGTGTAGTCTAGTCTAAGCTCCTGTTCTGTTCACTCTCCTCACCTGAAGTAGTGTAGTCTAGTCTAAGCTCCTGTTCTGTTCACTCTCCTCACCTGAAGTAGTGTAGTCTAGTCTAAGCTCCTGTTCTGTTCACTCTCCCCACCTGAAGTATTGTAGTCTAGTCTAAGCTCCTGTTCTGTTCACTCTCCCCACCTGAAGTATTGTAGTCTAGTCTAAGCTCCTGTTCTGTTCACTCTCCTCACCTGAAGTAGTGTAGTCTAGTCTAAGCTCCTGTTCTGTTCACTCTCCCCACCTGAAGTAGTGTAGTCTAGTCTAAGCTCCTGTTCTGTTCACTCTCCTCACCTGAAGTATTGTAGTCTAGTCTAAGCTCCTGTTCTGTTCACTCTCCCCACCTGAAGTAGTGTAGTCTAGTCTAAGCTCCTGTTCTGTTCACTCTCCCCACCTGAAGTATTGTAGTCTAGTCTAAGCTCCTGTTCTGTTCACTCTCCCCACCTGAAGTAGTGTAGTCTAGTCTAAGCTCCTGTTCTGTTCACTCTCCCCACCTGAAGTAGTGTAGTCTAGTCTAAGCTCCTGTTCTGTTCACTCTCCTCACCTGAAGTATTGTAGTCTAGTCTAAGCTCCTGTTCTGTTCACTCTCCCCACCTGAAGTAGTGTAGTCTAGTCTAAGCTCCTGTTCTGTTCACTCTCCCCACCTGAAGTATTGTAGTCTAGTCTAAGCTCCTGTTCTGTTCACTCTCCTCACCTGAAGTATTGTAGTCTAGTCTAAGCTCCTGTTCTGTTCACTCTCCTCACCTGAAGTAGTGTAGTCTAGTCTAAGCTCCTGTTCTGTTCACTCTCCTCACCTGAAGTATTGTAGTCTAGTCTAAGCTCCTGTTCTGTTCACTCTCCTCACCTGAAGTAGTGTAGTCTAGTCTAAGCTCCTGTTCTGTTCACTCTCCCCACCTGAAGTATTGTAGTCTAGTCTAAGCTCCTGTTCTGTTCACTCTCCCCACCTGAAGTAGTGTAGTCTAGTCTAAGCTCCTGTTCTGTTCACTCTCCCCACCTGAAGTATTGTAGTCTAGTCTAAGCTCCTGTTCTGTTCACTCTCCCCACCTGAAGTATTGTAGTCTAGTCTAAGCTCCTGTTCTGTTCACTCTCCTCACCTGAAGTAGTGTAGTCTAGTCTAAGCTCCTGTTCTGTTCACTCTCCTCACCTGAAGTAGTGTAGTCTAGTCTAAGCTCCTGTTCTGTTCACTCTCCTCACCTGAAGTAGTGTAGTCTAGTCTAAGCTCCTGTTCTGTTCACTCTCCTCACCTGAAGTAGTGTAGTCTAGTCTAAGCTCCTGTTCTGTCCACTCTCCTCACCTGAAGTATTGTAGTCTAGTCTAAGCTCCTGTTCTGTTCACTCTCCTCACCTGAAGTAGTGTAGTCTAGTCTAAGCTCCTGTTCTGTTCACTCTCCTCACCTGAAGTATTGTAGTCTAGTCTAAGCTCCTGTTCTGTTCACTCTCCCCACCTGAAGTAGTGTAGTCTAGTCTAAGCTCCTGTTCTGTTCACTCTCCTCACCTGAAGTAGTGTAGTCTAGTCTAAGCTCCTGTTCTGTTCACTCTCCTCACCTGAAGTATTGTAGTCTAGTCTAAGCTCCTGTTCTGTTCACTCTCCTCACCTGAAGTATTGTAGTCTAGTCTAAGCTCCTGTTCTGTTCACTCTCCTCACCTGAAGTATTGTAGTCTAGTCTAAGCTCCTGTTCTGTTCACTCTCCTCACCTGAAGTATTGTAGTCTAGTCTAAGCTCCTGTTCTGTTCACTCTCCTCACCTGAAGTATTGTAGTCTAGTCTAAGCTCCTGTTCTGTTCACTCTCCCCACCTGAAGTAGTGTAGTCTAGTCTAAGCTCCTGTTCTGTTCACTCTCCCCACCTGAAGTATTGTAGTCTAGTCTAAGCTCCTGTTCTGTTCACTCTCCCCACCTGAAGTATTGTAGTCTAGTCTAAGCTCCTGTTCTGTTCACTCTCCTCACCTGAAGTAGTGTAGTCTAGTCTAAGCTCCTGTTCTGTTCACTCTCCTCACCTGAAGTAGTGTAGTCTAGTCTAAGCTCCTGTTCTGTTCACTCTCCTCACCTGAAGTAGTGTAGTCTAGTCTAAGCTCCTGTTCTGTTCACTCTCCTCACCTGAAGTAGTGTAGTCTAGTCTAAGCTCCTGTTCTGTTCACTCTCCCCACCTGAAGTATTGTAGTCTAGTCTAAGCTCCTGTTCTGTTCACTCTCCCCACCTGAAGTAGTGTAGTCTAGTCTAAGCTCCTGTTCTGTTCACTCTCCTCACCTGAAGTATTGTAGTCTAGTCTAAGCTCCTGTTCTGTTCACTCTCCTCACCTGAAGTAGTGTAGTCTAGTCTAAGCTCCTGTTCTGTTCACTCTCCCCACCTGAAGTAGTGTAGTCTAGTCTAAGCTCCTGTTCTGTTCACTCTCCTCACCTGAAGTAGTGTAGTCTAGTCTAAGCTCCTGTTCTGTTCACTCTCCTCACCTGAAGTATTGTAGTCTAGTCTAAGCTCCTGTTCTGTTCACTCTCCTCACCTGAAGTAGTGTAGTCTAGTCTAAGCTCCTGTTCTGTTCACTCTCCTCACCTGAAGTATTGTAGTCTAGTCTAAGCTCCTGTTCTGTTCACTCTCCCCACCTGAAGTATTGTAGTCTAGTCTAAGCTCCTGTTCTGTTCACTCTCCTCACCTGAAGTAGTGTAGTCTAGTCTAAGCTCCTGTTCTGTTCACTCTCCCCACCTGAAGTAGTGTAGTCTAGTCTAAGCTCCTGTTCTGTTCACTCTCCTCACCTGAAGTATTGTAGTCTAGTCTAAGCTCCTGTTCTGTTCACTCTCCTCACCTGAAGTATTGTAGTCTAGTCTAAGCTCCTGTTCTGTTCACTCTCCTCACCTGAAGTATTGTAGTCTAGTCTAAGCTCCTGTTCTGTTCACTCTCCCCACCTGAAGTATTGTAGTCTAGTCTAAGCTCCTGTTCTGTTCACTCTCCCCACCTGAAGTATTGTAGTCTAGTCTAAGCTCCTGTTCTGTTCACTCTCCCCACCTGAAGTAGTGTAGTCTAGTCTAAGCTCCTGTTCTGTTCACTCTCCTCACCTGAAGTAGTGTAGTCTAGTCTAAGCTCCTGTTCTGTTCACTCTCCTCACCTGAAGTATTGTAGTCTAGTCTAAGCTCCTGTTCTGTTCACTCTCCTCACCTGAAGTAGTGTAGTCTAGTCTAAGCTCCTGTTCTGTTCACTCTCCCCACCTGAAGTAGTGTAGTCTAGTCTAAGCTCCTGTTCTGTTCACTCTCCTCACCTGAAGTATTGTAGTCTAGTCTAAGCTCCTGTTCTGTTCACTCTCCTCACCTGAAGTATTGTAGTCTAGTCTAAGCTCCTGTTCTGTTCACTCTCCTCACCTGAAGTATTGTAGTCTAGTCTAAGCTCCTGTTCTGTTCACTCTCCTCACCTGAAGTAGTGTAGTCTAGTCTAAGCTCCTGTTCTGTTCACTCTCCTCACCTGAAGTATTGTAGTCTAGTCTAAGCTCCTGTTCTGTTCACTCTCCCCACCTGAAGTAGTGTAGTCTAGTCTAAGCTCCTGTTCTGTTCACTCTCCTCACCTGAAGTAGTGTAGTCTAGTCTAAGCTCCTGTTCTGTTCACTCTCCCCACCTGAAGTATTGTAGTCTAGTCTAAGCTCCTGTTCTGTTCACTCTCCTCACCTGAAGTATTGTAGTCTAGTCTAAGCTCCTGTTCTGTTCACTCTCCTCACCTGAAGTAGTGTAGTCTAGTCTAAGCTCCTGTTCTGTTCACTCTCCTCACCTGAAGTATTGTAGTCTAGTCTAAGCTCCTGTTCTGTTCACTCTCCTCACCTGAAGTAGTGTAGTCTAGTCTAAGCTCCTGTTCTGTTCACTCTCCTCACCTGAAGTATTGTAGTCTAGTCTAAGCTCCTGTTCTGTTCACTCTCCCCACCTGAAGTAGTGTAGTCTAGTCTAAGCTCCTGTTCTGTTCACTCTCCCCACCTGAAGTATTGTAGTCTAGTCTAAGCTCCTGTTCTGTTCCCTCTCCTCACCTGAAGTAGTGTAGTCTAGTCTAAGCTCCTGTTCTGTTCACTCTCCTCACCTGAAGTATTGTAGTCTAGTCTAAGCTCCTGTTCTGTTCCCTCTCCTCACCTGAAGTAGTGTAGTCTAGTCTAAGCTCCTGTTCTGTTCCCTCTCCTCACCTGAAGTAGTGTAGTCTAGTCTAAGCTCCTGTTCTGTTCACTCTCCTCACCTGAAGTAGTGTAGTCTAGTCTAAGCTCCTGTTCTGTTCACTCTCCCCACCTGAAGTATTGTAGTCTAGTCTAAGCTCCTGTTCTGTTCACTCTCCTCACCTGAAGTAGTGTAGTCTAGTCTAAGCTCCTGTTCTGTTCACTCTCCTCACCTGAAGTATTGTAGTCTAGTCTAAGCTCCTGTTCTGTTCACTCTCCTCACCTGAAGTAGTGTAGTCTAGTCTAAGCTCCTGTTCTGTTCACTCTCCTCACCTGAAGTAGTGTAGTCTAGTCTAAGCTCCTGTTCTGTTCACTCTCCCCACCTGAAGTAGTGTAGTCTAGTCTAAGCTCCTGTTCTGTTCACTCTCCCCACCTGAAGTAGTGTAGTCTAGTCTAAGCTCCTGTTCTGTTCACTCTCCTCACCTGAAGTATTGTAGTCTAGTCTAAGCTCCTGTTCTGTTCACTCTCCTCACCTGAAGTATTGTAGTCTAGTCTAAGCTCCTGTTCTGTTCACTCTCCCCACCTGAAGTATTGTAGTCTAGTCTAAGCTCCTGTTCTGTTCACTCTCCCCACCTGAAGTAGTGTAGTCTAGTCTAAGCTCCTGTTCTGTTCACTCTCCCCACCTGAAGTATTGTAGTCTAGTCTAAGCTCCTGTTCTGTTCACTCTCCTCACCTGAAGTATTGTAGTCTAGTCTAAGCTCCTGTTCTGTTCACTCTCCTCACCTGAAGTAGTGTAGTCTAGTCTAAGCTCCTGTTCTGTTCACTCTCCTCACCTGAAGTAGTGTAGTCTAGTCTAAGCTCCTGTTCTGTTCACTCTCCTCACCTGAAGTAGTGTAGTCTAGTCTAAGCTCCTGTTCTGTTCACTCTCCCCACCTGAAGTAGTGTAGTCTAGTCTAAGCTCCTGTTCTGTTCACTCTCCTCACCTGAAGTAGTGTAGTCTAGTCTAAGCTCCTGTTCTGTTCACTCTCCCCACCTGAAGTAGTGTAGTCTAGTCTAAGCTCCTGTTCTGTTCACTCTCCCCACCTGAAGTAGTGTAGTCTAGTCTAAGCTCCTGTTCTGTTCACTCTCCTCACCTGAAGTATTGTAGTCTAGTCTAAGCTCCTGTTCTGTTCACTCTCCCCACCTGAAGTAGTGTAGTCTAGTCTAAGCTCCTGTTCTGTTCACTCTCCTCACCTGAAGTATTGTAGTCTAGTCTAAGCTCCTGTTCTGTTCACTCTCCTCACCTGAAGTAGTGTAGTCTAGTCTAAGCTCCTGTTCTGTTAGTCGAGCGTCAGTCCCATCAAGAAGCACTTTTGTTCCTCAGTCGAGCATACATAGGAGGTCTCCTCACCTCTTTCTTGCTATAAATGATAGCAAGCAAGTGGTGAGGAGACCTACCTCGATAGTAGAACAAAAGTGCTTCATATAGAAGGCAGATGCTGCTGTGCTCTCGCTGAGACCGATGCTTAATTGGAGTATGTAACAGCTACTTCACGTGGGAAGAAGGAAGGTTCTGTAATCAAGAAAAGACAATCTTCTAGCCCTCCTATCCAAAACGGTACAGATGAGCATCAGAAGGTTTTATTTTATTATAATATATATATGTATATATATATACATTTCTAATTGCTGCTCTCTTTCTTTATATATTTTCTAAATGGATAACTGATTGCTGTGTTGCTTGTGGTAGAAAGACAATCCTCTGAATTGTTCAGAATTATTATTAAAAAATGGTAATAGTCCCACTTTTGAGTGATCACCTTCAAATCAACGGTCTGAAAGGAGGGGGCGTGGCATGGCACTAAGGCAGGTGGAGCAATGGGATGCCAACTTCATTGAACGTTGAAGACAAACTGGAGTAGGCTGAGGCACTGGGGGAGTTACCGGAGCCAACCTGTTCTCCAGAAGTGGCACTTAGCCCCCTCTGGTTCTTCTCCAACGAAGAACGTTCCATTATATATGCCTTGGATGCATAACCACTTTTTTTAAAATCCATCTCCAAATAAGAACGTGTCAACAGGTTGGTGGAATGTGGTTAGACATCTGGAAAAATTTGGACACTCGTTGGTGGAGATCTTGGAAGGGTTAATTGGTGACCTAGGGCTCTCACCAAAATCCTACCTACTTTGTATTCGTTGCCAACTATCATGTTGAAATAATCTTACGGAAAAGGATTATCACATATTTCCTCTCCCACAGATTCCTCTTCAAGAAGAATCCAATTCATACAAAACAAACTCTAGGCTGCAATAATATATACAAGCAGTTAGAGAATGCTGTGCACAAACTATCCTCTAGTCAAGATAAAGTTTAACTATCGACACTCTATACATTGAGAGCACGTTATGTAGCTAGTTATGTAGCTAAAGGCTTGCACACAAAGGCTAGCCAAGTTTTGCTAAGCCCTTCTTATGGAACAACTTAATAAGAAAAAAAGGCTTGCAAATGCCAGCTAGTACAGAAGCTATGACTTACAAACCTGTGAAGGTCCAGCTACTAGCTGAAAAGAGGCCTTGACTTGTGTCACAATCATACAGAGAATCTACTCACTGTTTTTCATCGTGGGTTTCAGGAGAGCTTTTCAGCACTTATGTTGGTAGAACAGGAGCTCAAAGCAAAGAGGAGTCCCACAGATGATAAATAACTTGCCACGTGACACAAATTTTGTGCACTTTGGTGACCTTAGGAAGGCGGTGCGGATGCGCTGACCTTTTAGTCAGCATCACAGACAAAAGTCGCGTAAACGTTAACCGTTTATTTGCGTTTGTTAGCATTGGTTGTTAATTTTAGTAACAGTAGGAACCGGTAAGAGTCTACGTGCGTTCAAAATGCAACCGTCAGGTTTTTTACCTCTAAGTACTGTAGTAGTGATAGTGCATACAATACGAGGGCTAGATCATTATTCACATCCAGCAGTGATAGTGCAGGGATGGCCACTGGAGTCCCTGCACTCAGGGAGGACCACTGGAGTCCCTACACTCAGGGAGGACTATTGGAGTCCCTACACTCAGGGAGGACCACTGGAGTCCCTACACTCAGGGAGGACCACTGGAGTCCCTACACTCAGGGAGGACCACTGGAGTCCCTACACTCAGGGAGGACCACTGGAGTCCCTACACTCAGGGAGGACCACTGGAGTCCCTCACTCAGGGAGGACCACTGAAGTCCCTACACTCAGGGAGGACCACTGGAGTCCCTACACTCAGGGAGGACCACTGGAGTCCCTACACTCAGGGAGGACCACTGGAGTCCCTACACTCAGGGAGGGTCACTGGAGTCCCTACACTCAGGGAGGACCACTGGAGTCCCTACACTCAGGGAGGACCACTGGAGTCCCTACACTCAGGGAGGACCACTGGAGTCCCTCACTCAGGGAGGACCACTGAAGTCCCTACACTCAGGGAGGACCACTGGAGTCCCTACACTCAGGGAGGACCACTGGAGTCCCTACACTCAGGGAGGACCACTGGAGTCCCTACACTCAGGGAGGACTACTGGAGTCCCTACACTCAGGGAGGGTCACTGGAGTCCCTACACTCAGGGAGGACCACTGGAGTCCCTACACTCAGGAAGGACCACTGGAGTCCCTACACTCAGGGAGGACCACTGGAGTCCCTACACTCAGGGAGGACCACTGGAGTCCCTACACTCAGGGAGGGTCACTGGAGTCCCTACACTCAGGGAGGACCACTGGAGTCCCTACACTCAGGGAGGACCACTGGAGTCCCTACACTCAGGGAGGACCACTGGAGTCCCTCACTCAGGGAGGACCACTGAAGTCCCTACACTCAGGGAGGACCACTGGAGTCCCTACACTCTGGGAGGACCACTGAAGTCCCTCACTCAGGGAGGACCACTGGAGTCCCTACACTCAGGGAGGACCACTGAAGTCCCTGCACTCAGGGAGGACCACTGGAGTCCCTCACTCAGGGAGGACCACTGGAGTCCCTCACTCAGGGAGGACCACTGGAGTCCCTGCACTCAGGGAGGACCACTGGAGTCTCAACACTCAGGCAGGGCCACTGGAGTCCCTACACTCAGGGACGGCCACAGGGAGGACCACTGCCACTGAACAGGAATCTCCCTGGCCTTGCCACTGGCTCTCACTTACAGACCTGTTCTTTAAAAAGGAAACCCACAGCCATCTTTGTACAGGAGATGGATTGCTCAATGAACTGCTCAAGATGACAGCCGTCATTAGAGTAGCAGTCAAAAACAACTTTCTGTTGTTTCTTGAACAGAGTACATACTGCATCCCTGCACGTGTTGTGTGCGTACGTACGGCATCCCTGCACGTGTTGTGTGTGTACGTACGGCATCCCTGCACGTGTTGTGTGTGTACTGTATCCCTGCACGTGTTGTGTGTGTACGTACGGCATCCCTGCACGTGTTGTGTGTGTACTGCATCTCTGCACGTGTTGTGTGCTGTTTTTCTAAGCGTCCTTTGAACTGAAATGCCTTTGCTGTGCAGAGCTTTACAATACTAGTGACAATACTAGTATATTATCTAGGCTGATGAGGTGATGGCCTACCAACTACAAAGCCTTCTTCAAAGCAAATGATTACTATCTTTGAGACCATCATATAATGGTGAAGGATATCACTTGTTTGACATTGTGTGGCAGTTCATATTGCCAACTACTCAGACAGGCTAACAAGGTAGTGCCTTGTTGGGCTTGTGGGTGCTATGTTTTGGATACACTGGGTGAGGTCTAAGATATACATAACTTGCACGTCAGAGGACTCGGCTGGTGGACCAAAAGGAACTCATGATTTTTCAATACATTATTTTGTCTCCCTTCCACCCTCCAGGTCAAGAGGTTGTCCTCCAGGTCAAGAGGTTGTCCTCCAGGCTCCAGGTCAAGAGGTTGTCCTCCAGGTCAAGAGGTTGTCCTCCAGGTCAAGAGGTTGTCCTCCAGGCTCCAGGTCAAGAGGTTGTCCTCCAGGTCAAGAGGTTGTTCTCCAGGTCAAGAGGTTGTCCTCCAGGTCAAGAGGTTGTCCTAAGGTCAAGAGGTTGAGTGGGCACGATGATTCGTCGGCGAGGCAGAAAGTGCATTAGAGAATGTCATCTGGCCTGACAAGTGCACTCTGCAGCTTATGGCAAAGGCAGTTTTGTTGGAGGTGATCCTCACCTCAGCCCACTAAATTAGTGCACATGTAACAGTGCTACTGGTAATGGGTGACATATTTGTGTGTGTGTGGTTTGGGGTAATAGTTGTTCTGACAATATTGACAAGGCAAGTAAAGGTCCTGTTAATGGTGTAGGTGTCAAGCAAGTTGTGGTTTTGTATCTTCTAGGAAATAGACATCTCGATCCTCAAGTTTTCCTCCTCGGACTTGGCACATACATGCATTCATTATATCAAAGCAACTGCAACAAACCACAGACATCCAACACCTCCAGTGCTATTGGCTACAACAATTGCTGACTTGCCAATTGCAGAGATTTTCTCGCTTAGTGGAGCCCCCCAACAACAAACGGGCTAGCTGGCATAATGGTGACAGTTCTCATCCGGCCTAGATCTCCAACAGAGGCCTGCATTATTAAGAGGTCTGAACCACCTCGCAAGCCTAGACAGGGTTTCATTTAGGGGGGGGGGGGGGGGGGGGGGGGGTTGGAACCTTTTTGCCCTCTTGGAAATTGTATTATTAAAATTCTTATTGATGTTGATAAGTGCTTGACATCATGCCCCCTCTTAACATCCAGATTCCTCCAGTTGCCCCCCTTGGACAATTTTCTAAATGAAACCCTGCTAGATCAGAACTGTACACTGCCTAAGCCTATGGTCTTCACTAATAATCCAAGCTCATTACATCTGACATCACATAGCTACATAGAAGTGCAGAGGAATGCATTGAATTCGAGACCTGTTTGTGTGTGAGCCCATCAGCTTTGGCTTGTGCATGTTCTGATCAAGCTCATGTGAAGGCTGAAGTATTTGGGTTGAAATGTTGGCAAGATCTTAAAAGAATTTGCACTGAAGTAGCCAGCAAGAAGGTAACTTGAAGTGCAAGTCGACGCTACACCGAAGTTCCAGCAAGTCAACTAGGGCTCAGACAAAGGGACTAGTTGAGCCAGTAAGACAGCAATTCCCAAGCTAACGTCCAAGCAAGCACTAGGGAGAGAGGAACTTCTTCTTTAGGGATAGTAGCCTTCAGATCTTTTCTGAACCTCATCAATGTGCCAGGCCAGCTGCGCCAATCCGGCCCAAATAGAGCACTGGTCCGGCCCATCACAAATGTGCGCGTATTCTGCTTGTCACATGTACAGATCGCGTTAAAATTTAACAATGGTGCATTCCAACGGTGCATTGTTTTGTGCACCGTACGTTCTTAAATGGTTGATCTTACGTTGTTTTTAACGCCGAGCACACCACATGTGTGTGTACATGTGTATGTGTGTACACAGCAACAGAAAGTCATTTTGACCACTGCTGTAGCTAGACCCTGGCTCCAGGCAGACATGTGTTGATGGCTGCAGGTGGACATGTGTTGATGGCTCCAGGCAGACATGTGTTGATGGCTGCAGGCGGACATGTGTTGATGGCTGCAGGCAGACATGTGTTGATGGCTGCAGGCGGACATGTGTTGATGGCTGCAGGCAGACATGTGTCATGTGTTGATGGCTTCAGACAGACATGTGTTGATGGCTGCAGGCAGACATGTGTTGATGACCGCAGGCGGACATGTGTTGATGGCTGCAGGCAGACATGTGTCATGTGTTGATGGCTGCAGGCAGACATGTGTTGATGGCTGCAGGCAGACATGTGTTGATGGCTGCAGGCAGACATGTGTTGATGGCTGCAGGCGGACATGTGTTGATGGCTGCAGGCGGACATGTGTTGATGGCTGCAGGCAGACATGTGTTGATGGCTGCAGGCAGACATGTGTTGATGGCTGCAGGCGGACATGTGTTGATGGCTGCAGGCAGACATGTGTTGACGGACATGTGTTGATGGCTCCAGGCGGACATGTGTTGATGGCTGCAGGCGGACATGTGTTGACATGGCTCCAGGCGGACATGTGTTGATGGCTGCAGGCGGACATGTGTTGACGGACATGTGTTGATGGCTCCAGGCGGACATGTGTTGATGGCTGCAGGCGGACATGTGTTGATGGCTCCAGGCGGACGTGTGCTGAAGGGGCAACATGTTCATGAATTCACGACATGTTCCGAGAACATGTTCCGAGAAGATAAGTTCCGTTCACTTCCTCTGACAGTGTGCAGCTAGTTCTCTGCCCTCTACTGACGCTCCTCTCCTCAAGAGGTGCCTTCTCTAACTCTCTGCCTTCCTGCTCCTCTCCTCAAGCAGTGCCTTCTCTAACTCTCTGCCTTCCTGCTCCTCTCCTCAAGAGGTGCCTTCTCTAACTCTCTGCCTTCCAGCTCCTCTCCTCAAGCAGTGCCTTCTCTAACTCTCTGCCTTCCTGCTCCTCTCCTCAAGCAGTGCCTTCTCTAACTCTCTGCCTTCCTGCTCCTCTCCTCAAGAGGTGCCTTCTCTAACTCTCTGCCTTCCAGCTCCTCTCCTCAAGCAGTGCCTTCTCTAACTCTCTGCCTTCCTGCTCCTCTCCTCAAGCAGTGCCTTCTCTAACTCTCTGCCTTCCTGCTCCTCTCCTCAAGCAGTGCCTTCTCTAACTCTCTGCCTTCCTGCTCCTCTCCTCAAGAGGTGCCTTCTCTAACTCTCTGCCTTCCAGCTCCTCTCCTCAAGCAGTGCCTTCTCTAACTCTCTGCCTTCCTGCTCCTCTCCTCAAGCAGTGCCTTCTCTAACTCTCTGCCTTCCTGCTCCTCTCCTCAAGAGGTGCCTTCTCTAACTCTCTGCCTTCCAGCTCCTCTCCTCAAGCAGTGCCTTCTCTAACTCTCTGCCTTCCTGCTCCTCTCCTCAAGCAGTGCCTTCTCTAACTCTCTGCCTTCCTGCTCCTCTCCTCAAGAGGTGCCTTCTCTAACTCTCTGCCTTCCAGCTCCTCTCCTCAAGAGGTGCCTTCTCTAACTCTCTGCCTTCCAGCTCCTCTCCTCAAGAGGTGCCTTCTCTAACTCTCTGCCTTCCTGCTCCTCTCCTCAAGCAGTGCCTTCTCTAACTCTCTGCCTTCCTGCTCCTCTCCTCAAGAGGTGCCTTCTCTAACTCTCTGCCTTCCAGCTCCTCTCCTCAAGCAGTGCCTTCTCTAACTCTCTGCCTTCCTGCTCCTCTCCTCAAGCAGTGCCTTCTCTAACTCTCTGCCTTCCTGCTCCTCTCCTCAAGAGGTGCCTTCTCTAACTCTCTGCCTTCCAGCTCCTCTCCTCAAGCAGTGCCTTCTCTAACTCTCTGCCTTCCTGCTCCTCTCCTCAAGCAGTGCCTTCTCTAACTCTCTGCCTTCCTGCTCCTCTCCTCAAGCAGTGCCTTCTCTAACTCTCTGCCTTCCTGCTCCTCTCCTCAAGAGGTGCCTTCTCTAACTCTCTGCCTTCCAGCTCCTCTCCTCAAGCAGTGCCTTCTCTAACTCTCTGCCTTCCTGCTCCTCTCCTCAAGCAGTGCCTTCTCTAACTCTCTGCCTTCCTGCTCCTCTCCTCAAGAGGTGCCTTCTCTAACTCTCTGCCTTCCAGCTCCTCTCCTCAAGCAGTGCCTTCTCTAACTCTCTGCCTTCCTGCTCCTCTCCTCAAGCAGTGCCTTCTCTAACTCTCTGCCTTCCTGCTCCTCTCCTCAAGAGGTGCCTTCTCTAACTCTCTGCCTTCCAGCTCCTCTCCTCAAGAGGTGCCTTCTCTAACTCTCTGCCTTCCAGCTCCTCTCCTCAAGAGGTGCCTTCTCTAACTCTCTGCCTTCCAGCTCCTCTCCTCAAGCAGTGCCTTCTCTAACTCTCTGCCTTCCTGCTCCTCTCCTCAAGAGGTGCCTTCTCTAACTCTCTGCCTTCCAGCTCCTCTCCTCAAGAGGTGCCTTCTCTAACTCTCTGCCTTCCAGCTCCTCTCCTCAAGAGGTGCCTTCTCTAACTCTCTGCCTTCCAGCTCCTCTCCTCAAGCAGTGCCTTCTCTAACTCTCTGCCTTCCTGCTCCTCTCCTCAAGAGGTGTCTTCTCTAACTTTCTGCCTCCCAGCTCCTCTCCTCAAGAGGTGCCTTCTCTAACTCTCTGCCTTCCAGCTCCTCTCCTCAAGAGGTGCCTTCTCTAACTCTCTGCCTCCCAGCTCCATCCTCAAGCAGTGCCTTCTCTAACTCTTTCCAGTACTCAGTCTTCCCTTTACAGACTCTACCGCAAACTATTTCCTCCATAATTCTGTTGCATGTCATGCAACCATTACGTTCTTCCTTCTTCCCAGGTGAGGGGTGCGAGTGCAATAATGCAAACATGGCCATATATAGATACAAATACGGCCACCTCAGCATCACAAATATTCCGTCCAACTCCCCAGTGGGGGGCTCGCTATACTCACCAACTAATATAGCAGTTGGGAAAATCTGTCTATCATTATACAGACAGCGTACCTGTGATGAGTTGTACTCCAGTACACGCGCACACACATATTTACATACATACTATACACACATACACATGCACATACACTATATACACACATAATGGCAGAACCTACTCTCAAGTTTGTCTTAAAGACACACACACTGCCAGTGATTGTGTTGACACAAGCTCAGCACTAACTGAAGAGCTGACGAGCAAACTCACACTTGAGTGCACTCTGCCCTCTAGTCATCATTACAGATATGACCTCTGCCCTCTAGTCATCATTACAGATATGACCTCTGCCCTCTAGTCATCATTACAGATATGACCTCTGCCCTCTAGTCATCATTACAGATATGACCTCTGCCCTCTAGTCATCATTACAGATATGACCTCTGCCCTCTAGTCATCATTACAGATATGACCTATGCACTCTTGACCTCACCTTGAAGACGAGGCCTACAGAGACACTGTTGGGTGCAGTGTTGAATGTGAGGGAGTTGACATGCAGCGAAGTGTTGATGGGTCCCACGTCGGTGGCTGCAACAATCAAACAACACCCAGTCACAACATCCACGAATACTGTGCGTGGAAAGGCTTCACAATATGACGCTCTCCCTTGCATCATGTGGTCCACATCATATCCATCGTACCCATTGTATTGTATGGTCCCATCGTATTGTATGGTCCCATTGTATTGTATGGTCCCATCGTATCGTATGGTCCCATTGTATCGTATCGTCCCATCGTATCATATGGTCCTCATCGTATCGTATGGTCCCATCGTATCATATGGTCCTCATCGTATCGTATGGTCCCATTGTATTGTATGGTCCCATTGTATTGTATGGTCCCATCGTATCGTATGGTCCCATCGTATCATATGGTCCTCATCGTATCGTATGGTCCCATCGTATCATATGGTCATCATCGTATCGTATGGTCCCATCGTATCATATGGTCCTCATCGTATCGTATGGTCCCATTGTATTGTATGGTCCCATTGTATCGTATGGTCCCATTGTATTGTATGGTCCAATTGTATCGTATGGTCCTATCGTATCATATGGTCCCATCGTATCGTATGGTCCCATCGTATCATATGGTCCCATCGTATCGTATGGTCCCATCGTATCATATGGTCCCATTGTATTGTATGGTCCCATTGTATTGTATGGTCCCATCGTATCGTATGGTCCCATTGTATCGTATCGTCCCATCGTATCATATGGTCCTCATCGTATCGTATGGTCCCATCGTATCATATGGTCCTCATCGTATCGTATGGTCCCATTGTATTGTATGGTCCCATTGTATTGTATGGTCCCATCGTATCGTATGGTCCCATCGTATCATATGGTCCTCATCGTATCGTATGGTCCCATCGTATCGTATGGTCCCATCGTATCATATGGTCCTCATCGTATCGTATGGTCCCATTGTATTGTATGGTCCCATTGTATCGTATGGTCCCATTGTATCGTATGGTCCCATTGTATTGTATGGTCCCATTGTATTGTATGGTCCAATTGTATCGTATGGTCCTATCGTATCATATGGTCCCATCGTATCGTATGGTCCTAATCGTATCATATGGTCCCATCGTATCGTATGGTCCCATCGTATCATATGGTCCCATTGTATTGTATGGTCCCATCGTATTGTATGGTCCCATCGTATCGTATGGTCCCATTGTATCGTATCGTCCCATCGTATCATATGGTCCTCATCGTATCGTATGGTCCCATCGTATCATATGGTCCTCATCGTATCGTATGGTCCCATTGTATTGTATGGTCCCATTGTATTGTATGGTCCCATCGTATCGTATGGTCCCATCATATCATATGGTCCTCATCGTATCGTATGGTCCCATCGTATCATATGGTCATCATCGTATCGTATGGTCCCATCGTATCATATGGTCCTCATCGTATCGTATGGTCCCATTGTATTGTATGGTCCCATTGTATCGTATGGTCCCATTGTATCGTATGGTCCCATTGTATTGTATGGTCCCATTGTATTGTATGGTCCAATTGTATCGTATGGTCCTATCGTATCATATGGTCCCATCGTATCGTATGGTCCTAATCGTATCATATGGTCCCATCGTATCGTATGGTCCCATCGTATCATATGGTCCCATCGTATCGTATGGTCCCATCGTATCATATGGTCGTATTGTATCATATGGTCCCATTCATATCGTATCGTCCCATCGTATCGTATGGTCCTATCGTATCATATGGTCCCATCGTATCGTATGGTCCCATCGTATCGTATGATCGTATCGTATGGTCCAATCATATCACATCATATGGTCATATTTGTATGGTTCACAATACATAGATTAGGAAAGTTCCAGTTCTGTTGCGTTAATATTCCATTGGCGTTTCTGAGCAAATCGTTCCAACGTCGTTCCAACGCTATTAAATAAAGTCGTTCCAACAGCAAAGAATATTTTTTCACATATCAAGTTGTCCATGGTTCAATATCCTCGCCCTCGTTTGTGCGAACCTCGAGTGCCACAAGTTTAATCAGGCTTCGTGCTCCAGCTGCTTCCACTTTGTTTGTCGTCCGGCTGCCTCTCGCTTCTTGTATGCTTCATAATGTCGTTCTTCAGCGAAAAAGGCCCTCGATATTAATGCCAGCCTCGTAGAAATAGAGGAGCAGATGAAGCTGACCGACGAAACGACTGTCGACTACCTCCAGCCCAAACAAGGGCTACAGCATTTCACTGCACACCTTTCTGCTGTGAGGACCTCTCTAGACTAGACCTTACAGGTAGCAGCTTGTCAGACTCACGGAACAAGGTAAGCTGTCTGTCGTTTCTAAAGCTTGTAAGCTTAGTTTAGCTAAATTAAACTGACAACCTGGTTTAAGCCTACAGTTTATAAGCTGGTTTGGCTTAGCTAAGGAAGCTTGAATGATGAGCATATTTTAAATTTGAAGGGTAAGCTAAAGAGCATAGCCTTGCCTGGGCTGTGGCTTGGAGGCTTGAAGGACCAGCTTAACGTAGGCTAAGACTTTTTAAGACATAGATAATCTTTAGCTTACTCATTAGCAAGCTTAAGTTTTGAGTCAGTAAAACATTTGGTAGGTTAAGACATAATCTTTTGACTGCTTAGCTTATTTCTTAGCAAGCTTAGTTTGAGTCAGTGAATCTTTTAATATCCAAATCTTAAAGAGGTAATATTACAATAATATCTCTTCCCTCCCCTCCCCTGCCTAACAGATGAAAAGATTGGAGTGAATCTGGCATTTTCTTGGGGAGGTGACTTGTGGCTTAGAAGCCTTATATGGACTGAACTCGAGATCCACAGACTGCACTCAATTCTTTAAGGATTATTGAACTACAAGGAGCAGCAACTGACTATTGAATGTTGTTGTACTTATTCACTGGTACTTCATACATATATACAAAATTGCTATGATTTTTGTTCACTGGTAGTAAGGTTACCATAATCATTGAGCAACGAGCATGCATAACTGTCACTAGTGAATATTCATGACAATTAACACCATGTAAGGCTTGTGTTATGGCTGTCACAACCAGACTACCAATTGGCAGGACACATTTTTGGTGTGAAGCTTGGTCTCTTACATTTGAAAGCTACACCCAAGAGTTGTGTGTCTCAGTATGTCAGTATTTCTCTGACATTTGAACATTTTTGTGTGAAGCAGATAAACTTGATTAAAAGACATCTTCATAATTATAACAGTCAGTTACAAAACTAACACTATAAACATTTTCCATGTCATTGCTTATTTTGCGAGCATAAACATTTGCATGTTTGCAGGATCGACTCCAAACACTTCTCCCATGCAAGCTCAAATTCAATAGGGTCCATGAAGAGGTCAGTAGTTGGAATCAGCGAATGCAGGGAAGATCTAGACTAGTGTGTGTAGGTCGATGGGGCCATCAAGGACAAACTTATCCTTTAACTAAAACCATAGAACTCTGAGGTCCTGTTGTATGTACGGGTGACCCCCCCAAAAACTCACACATTTCGAAAGGCTGTAGCACTGGCAGTAGTGGGGCATGAGGGGCGTGGCTAGGATCTGCTGGTGGCCCAACCCCAACCGTCCTCAGTCGCCAACATGGCGTGGTCGGGAGCACACTGTGTGTTCGCTGTCGAAGCATTCTTCACAAACAACCATTGCGTGATCGCCGTGCAGACGGCCTATCGAAGACGTTTCGGTATTCCACGGAACCAAAACATTCCAGATCGGAAAACCATCTTGCAGTGGGTTGAGAATTTCAGGGCAACAGACTCAACTTTAAAAAGAAAATCACCTGGTCGACCTAGGGGCGCTCGTATGCCTCAGAATATGGTCGACCTATAGGGGTGCTCGTAGGCCTCAGAATATGGTCGACCTATAGGGGTGCTCGTAGGCCTCAGAATATTGAAGCATTGAGGCAATCTGTTGTGCAGTCTCCGAGATGTTCTTTGTGGAAGCATGCTTTAGCTGTAGGGATATCCCGGGAAACTGCAAGGAGAATCTTACACAAGGACCTCCACTTCCATCCATACAAAATGATGGTTGTGCAAGAACTCAATGTGAGAGGACTGGATAAGCCGCAGGGAGTTATGTGAGAACATTCTGCAATGTGTTCCGGAAGATGCTGTTCTCTTGTGCAGTGACGAAGCTCATTTTCATTTGAGTGTCTCTGTATACAAACAATATTTACGCTATTGGTCTGAAGACAACCCTCGCATGCTACAAGAAAGACCGTTGCACTCCGATCGAGTGACTGTGCCAATGTTGGCATCGTGGGTCCTTATATCTTTGAAGAGGATGGGAACTGCTACTGTAACTCTGACCATTACTTGATATGCTCAAAAACTTTCTAAGGCCACAACTTGAACACCTTGAGCTTGAAGAATGCGATGTGTGGTTTCAGCAAGATGGAGCTACGAGGGAAATCTTTACGGATCGGTTTATCTCGTTGTGTGGCGATGTAGGGTGGCCAGTCCGTTCCCCTGATCTTGCCCCTTGTGATTTTTTTCTGTGGGGCTACCTTATCACGAGTGTATACTCATCGACCCCAAACTCCTGAAGCCTTTAAGGTTGCCATTCAGCAGGAGATAGCCGTTGTTCCACCCGACATGACCCGTCGAGCCATGGCAGCCTCAGAAATCGCCTCCAAGCGTGCATAGACAATGGCGGCCACCATTTGGAGGATGTCATCTTTAAAAGATGATGACTAAAAACTGCATTGAATGAATCTTCATGTGTGCAAATAATATTCTTATTACCTTTAACCATTTTTGTTTCATTTACCTTTGAAATGTGTGGGAGGTATTTGGGGTTCACCCTACAATCAAACATCATAAAGACATCCACTATGTAATAGAGTAACGCACTGCCAAAATGTTACACTCCTGACGGAACTTTTCCAGTACACCTTTCACCTAACACACCATCCTCAACCGTACTTAGGGACACCACAGACACAGAGTTCTCCGTTAGGCAACATATCAATACGTAAATGTATCAGTTCTTGGTCTATACAAGGTTGATGTGAGGCCTAATAATTAGCTTAGCTAGGTGGTTCTAGAGATTAAGTTTTCTAAGGCAAGGCCTGCTAAACTACTCGGTGAAGTCTCTCTAAGGCAAGGCTTGCTAGCTACTAGAGGTTCTGTGAGGGCTTTAAAAAGGGGCTTGTTTTACAAGCCTTAAAGTCTACATCAGGCTTGGCCTAACACAATGCTTAGGAAACCTAACCTCTATAGCAAGCTTTATCTAATGAATCTTAGCTACACAGCAATGAATGAACTAGAAGGCAAAGCTACTAATACTAAGTAGAGAGCTAGACCTGAAGGACAGACAGGGCACAGGCCAAAAAGTTAGGAAGAGAAGTAACCAGCAATAAACTTCATGAATGGCAAAATGACATCTGGGAAGAAGGACACAAAGTGGAACCAAAACGCTCGCTAGACTTAGCTTGTTGTAAACAACTGTGGCACCCGCCCCCCCCCCCCACCCCGCCCCCCCCCCATGTGCGCGTGAATGAGTGTGCACTTATTTAATAAAGCTCTAAGATGAAAAAATTGGAAATGTAAAATGGCGTTTGTTTTGCATTTTGTTTTGCATTATCCATCAGGGTTTTTTGTGCGTTGATTCCGCATTTCAAATTTCTCGACATCCGTAACATTAGTGTTTGAACGGCATTAGTGTTAGAACGGGTGCGGAACCAGAACTTTGTATAACATCATTATAACAATACTGAAGCTATCTTGAACTTGAACCCACTTCACCGTCAATGGACAGCATTGACTACAGGTCCAGCTGGAGCACACCTTATGGCAGTTGTGGACGAGAAGTTATTATGCTATAGCTGTGTGACAATGCTAATATACACCTGGACCAGCTGCATGTAGCAAGTACTAAGCTACTTGCACTGAACTAAGTAGCTCTAGCTACAGGCCAGCACAACTTATCCAAATGCTGCACGTACATACGTGTACAGCTACCCAATGCTATCATCAGTTGCTGAGCCACTGGCCAGCTACAGCAGCTGGAAACCTACGGCTAGATATGTGACACTTGCAACTCACCATCTGTTGCCAAGCACAGTCCTTCGCTTTGTATGAAGTCTTCACAGCCAATGAGCTTTGTTCTCACCCACAAGCGCCATATACTGACTCATCTAAATAGCCGACTCTGCAGTTCATCCAGCATACTAAATTCTAGCATTCTGATTGGTCCGATACTTGACACTCTGTGCTGGATTAGAACCAGATCCTATTCCATCGTATTGTATCGTCCCATCGTAACCCATCGTCACATTGTTGCTGGTTCATAATATTACGATACAATACAATAGCTGAGTACATGTGTGTGTGTGTACATGTGTGTGTGTGTACATGTGTGTGTGTGTATTGTGAGCCAGCCTTGAGTGCATGTGTGTGTGTACATGTGTGTGTGTATTGTGAGCCAGCCTTGAGTGTATGTGTGGTGTGTGTACATGTGTGTGTGTGTATTGTGAGCCAGCCTTGAGTGTATGTGTGGTGTGTGTACATGTGTGTGTGTGTACATGTGTGTGTGTGTATTGTGAGCCTGCCTTGAGTGTATGTGTGGTGTGTGTACATGTGTGTGTGTGTATTGTGAGCCAGCCTTGAGTGTGTGTGTGTATTGTGAGCCAGCCTTGAGTGTGTGTATGTGTGTGTGTACATGTGTGTGTGTGTATGTATTGTGAGCCAGCCTTGAGTGTATGTGTGTGTGTACATGTGTGTGTGTATTGTGAGCCTGCCTTGAGTGTATGTGTGTGTGTGTACATGTGTGTGTGTATTGTGAGCCAGCCTTGAGTGTATGTGTGGTGTGTGTACATGTGTGTGTGTGTATTGTGAGCCAGCCTTGAGTGTATGTGTGTGTGTGTACATGTGTGTGTATATTGTGAGCCAGCCTTGAGTGTATGTGTGTGTGTACATGTGTGTGTGTGTACATGTGTGTGTGTGTACATGTGTGTGTGTGTATTGTGAGCCAGCCTTGAGTGTATGTGTGTGTGTGTATTGTGAGCCTGCCTTGAGTGCATGTGTGTGTGTACATGTGTGTGTGTATTGTGAGCCAGCCTTGAGTGTATGTGTGTGTGTGTACATGTGTGTGTGTATATTGTGAGCCAGCCTTGAGTGTATGTGTGTGTGTACATGTGTGTGTGTGTATTGTGAGCCAGCCTTGAGTGTATGTGTGTGTGTATGTGTGTGTGTGTATTGTGAGCCAGCCTTGAGTGCATGTGTTAGTGTGCTCCCCCCCATCTTCAGGGGAAACTTGTTTTCCAAGTCAACATTCCTGCTGGTGTGTGTACATGCGTGTGTGTGGGGGGGGGGAGGGGGAGGGGGGGGGAGGATCATCATGCATTCAAAACAAGGCATTGAAGTCTCCTCCTCCCTACCTCTCCCCCATCACCCCCCTCCCCATCACACCTTACTATTCTTGCCCCTTCCCTCCCATTCCTCTCCCCATCCACACTCCTCCGCTCTACTCCCTCCACTCACTTACAGAGGGGAATGGTGTCCACGGTGGAGCTGGGCTCGCTGTCCTGGACGCCCTCCAAGCCAGCCACCACGGTGAAGGTGAAGCGCTGGCACTGCTCAGAGCCATTCAGAGCAGCTAGCCTCTCCAACTCCTGCAGAGTCTGCTGTGTCCTGTCCACCACCATGAAGCTCAGCATCAACTGCAAGCTGGTGCTATTAGCTACAACAATGTAGTTCACCTCCAAGCCAACAGGGACATTCGCCGGTCTACCCCAGGACAAGGACGTAGGATTAGATCCAGACACTTGCGGATGACCAGGAGCATCAGGACGTCCTGGAGAAACATAACATCGAGGTGGTATGGAGGACTGCATGTGTTTATACATGTATGTATGTGTTTTTATGTATGTATGTATGTTTGAGGTGAGGCAGTTTTCAAAAAACATTCTTGGCACAGCCCTCACTACTACTGAGTCAGCCAAGCAGGAACCTTGAACAGGAGTTCAAGCACAGGCTTAATGCCAACACACACTGGTCAGTGCAGTTCTACAAGGGCAGGACACTAAAG
The DNA here is from genome assembly GCA_028752905.1 of Cladorhizidae sp. MBARI D1340-BT2. Lineage (NCBI taxonomy): Eukaryota > Metazoa > Porifera > Demospongiae > Poecilosclerida > Cladorhizidae > Cladorhizidae sp. MBARI D1340-BT2. The sequence goes on from JAQNBH010000006.1 coordinate 2,673,222, forward strand.
AGTTCAAGCACAGGCTTAATGCCAACACTCACTGGTCAGTGCAGTTCTACAAGGGTAGGACACTAAGAGTTCAAGCACAGGCTTAATGCCACACACACACTGGTCAGTGCAGTTCTACAAGGGCAGGACACTTGGAGTTCAAGCACAGGCTTAATACTAACACTCACTGGTCAGTGCAGTTCTACAAGGGCAGGACACTAGCAGTTCAAGCACAGGCTTAATGCCAACACACACTGGTCAGTGCAGTTCTACAAGGGCAGGACACTGCAAAACACAGAGTGAAGCAGTTATCAGCTGCTGGAAAAACATACCATAGGTGACCACTGACAGTAAGGGGCCAAATGTGATGTTTGGAGGAGGTCCACTTGTGGAGGAAGCACATAACAGATGAAAGGTCCCACCAAAAGCTTGTCTGCCTTCTCTAGTAAAGATGATGCTGATCATGGTCGAATTCAATATTTCAATAAAGACACCAAATGCTCGCAAGCGAGGGACATCAGCTTGGTTGATCTGCCTATCATTGATGACCCACACTGCACTAGTCTCCATTGGGTTGCCATCAGGCACAGATATATTACAAGAGAAGGTGATGTTAACTGATGAATCGACAGCAGCAAACTGGTTTCTATCTGGAAACACTGATACCTCTTGACACGCTGCAACGTGAAGCACACATTGTCGACACGCGTACAACTAGTTAGACCATGTTTTCACTTACCACAGATGGCTGCAATAGTCAAAGTTACAAGTGTGAAGAGCATTACCCTCATATCTCAACTTCTCGCGCTCCCAGCACACACGAGAAGTAGCACCTAAATACTTATGTTATATACTAAACGCAGTCAGACAAAAGTTATTAACACTACAGCACTAGCCCACAGACTAGGCCCGCCCTCAAGTCTGGCCTGCGCGCCCACCAACTCTGGCGACTAGGCCCTCAATTGTTCACGCTCTGAGTAAATGCCAAAGAGATCTTGCTTATTATTCCACGAAAAAATAAGTTCTTAATGTAACCAAGAATATACGACCAAGAATAATTATACTGACACAGAATATCGTCACAATAGCTAGAAAGACTTCTCGAGCTGAATGGAACGGGACAAAATCGAGAAAACAACTGCAGCAGCTGATGAGGAGTAGAACCCACTTACTCGCCTGGACTTTATTCCACCGATATGAGGATTATGTGACCAAGAATAGCTAGCCACATTACACAGAATTATTATTATATTGACATCTTATTTATATTGACATCATAGAGAGAATGATGGTTTGATATCCACCAAATGAAACTGGATAAAGTGCTCTGCAACAGCTGGTGGTTACTCTCCCTGGACAAATTGGGGTATTCCTACCTCCTCAACCACAGCTTGTTGGCCACTGCTAGAGAAATGTCCTCTGTTACCTTGGTTGATTATCCACCAGTAGAACTATCATCTGCTCAGATGCTGTGGCAATAGTATGTGAGCTACGTAACACCATCTGCAGTGAACTAAGGCCACTGTAATATAGTAGCTGGATCTTATGGACCAAGCCTGCTTGGACTAAGTGAAATTTCTGGATATGTGAAGCAGTTGTTACATGTACAACTAAGCATGTTCAAGAAGTGAGTGTAAAGACAGCTGCTGGTTTAAGTTTGCATCAACAGCTAAAGTAGAAGGTACACACAGAAGGAAGGAAGGTTAGGAAAGGTCTTGATCTTTTTTTGCAGCTGCACTAACAGACAACTAACAGACAACTGTATAGTGTTCATTCAATGCAGTAGTTCATTCAATGCAGTAGTAGTGGGCTTGAATTAATGAGCCACACACCTCCCCCTCCAGGAAGCCTGGTAAGATAAGTGAGGGCTGGGTTATGCTAAGGTCTACTGTATAGCTATATACTGTTTCACATACATCGTGAACTACTGACTGGTGCAGTTCTTCTATAACACGACCTCAGTGCACTTTCCACCTGGTCAGAAAATTGGAAGCTAGTTTTTACCAAGTAAAGTGTCACCTATTAAGAATGCCTCCTTCATCAGACTCTGTTGGGGAAGAAGAACACAACCTGGAGAACATCACTATCAGTGAATATAGCAAACAGTGAGGCCTTGGTTTCGTCCTAACTAGTGACAGTGCTAGGAACGAACACTTGGTAGCTAGTGACAATGCTAGGAACGAACATCTGGTAGCTAGTGACAGTGCTAGGAATGAACACCTGATAGTTAGTGACAGTGCCAGGAATGAACACCTAGTAGGGTGCTAGGAATGAACACTTGGTAGCCAGTGACAGTGCTAGGAACGAACACCTGGTAGCTAGTGATAATGCTAGGAACAAACACCTCTAACGTAACCACTAGGGCATACAAGAGCCATAGTCTGCTGTAGTGCGCTTAGTCACCTATTTCTCACATATCTGGCACTCGTACTTGGAAAAAAGATATTATAATGATTTCAAGGGAGAGTCCACTTCATACTAAATGACTACACATCAGATTACAATCAAATATCTAAATTAAAAAATACTAGGAGCCAACACTAGTGGTTCAAAATCAATGACTACTCATCAGTCTCCATCCTCATCCATCAATACAGCATCAGTGACTATGCATCAGTACCTCCATCTTCATCCATCAATACAGCATCAGTGACTATGCATCAGTACCTCCATCTTCATCCATCAATACAGCATCAGTGACTATGCATCAGTGCCTCCATCTTCATCCATCAATACAGCATCAGTGACTATGTATCAGTGCCTCCATCTTCATCCATCAATACAGCATCAGTGACTATGCACTCCATCTTCATCCATCAATACAGCATCAGTGACTATGCATCAGTGCCTCCATCTTCATCCATCAATACAGCATCAGTGACTACTCATCAGTACCTCCATCTTCATCCATCAATACAGCATCAGTGACTATGCATCAGTGCCTCCATCTTCATCCATCAATACAGCATCAGTGACTATGCATCAGTGCCTCCATCTTCATCCATCAATACAGCATCAGTGACTATGCATCAGTGCCTCCATCTTCATCCATCAATACAGCATCAGTGACTATGCATCAGTGCCTCCATCTTCATCCATCAATACAGCATCAGTGACTATGCATCAGTGCCTCCATCTTCATCCATCAATACAGCATCAGTGACTACTCATCAGTACCTCCATCTTCATGCATCAATACAGCATCAGTGACTATGCATCAGTGCCTCCATCTTCATCCATCAATACAGCATCAGTGATTATGCATCAGTGCCTCCATCTTCATCCATCAATACAGCATCAGTGACTGTGCATCAGTGCCTCCATCTTCATCCATCAATACAGCATCAGTGACTATGCATCAGTGCCTCCATCTTCATCCATCAATACAGCATCAGTGACTATGCATCAGTGCCTCCATCTTCATCCATCATTACAGCATCAGTGACTATGCATCAGTGCCTCCATCTTCATCCATCAATACAGCATCAGTGACTATGCATCAGTGCCTCCATCTTCATCCATCAATACAGCATCAGTGACTATGCATCAGTGCCTCCATCTTCATACATCAATACAGCATCAGTGACTATGCATCAGTGCCTCCATCTTCATCCATCAATACAGCATCAGTGACTATGCATCAGTACCTCCATCTTCATCCATCAATACAGCATCAGTGATTATGCATCAGTGCCTCCATCTTCATCCATCAATACAGCATCAGTGACTATGCATCAGTGCCTCCATCTTCATCCATCAATACAGCATCAGTGACTATGCATCAGTACCTCCATCTTCATCCATCAATACAGCATCAGTGACTATGCATCAGTGCCTCCATCTTCATCCATCAATACAGCATCAGTGACTATGCATCAGTGCCTCCATCTTCATCCATCAATACAGCATCAGTGACTATGCATCAGTGCCTCAATCTTCATCCATCAATACAGCATCAGTGACTATGCATCAGTGCCTCCATCTTCATCCATCAATACAGCTACTCATCAGTACCTCCATCTTCATCCATCAATACAGCATCAGTGACTATGCATCAGTAGCTCCATCTTCATCCATCAATACAGCATCAGTGACTATACATCAGTACCTCCATCTTCATCCACCAATACAGCATCAGTGACTATGCATCAGTGCCTCCATCTTCATCCATCAATACAGCTACTCATCAGTACCTCCATCTTCATCCATCAATACAGCATCAGTGACTATGCATCAGTACCTCCATCTTCATCCATCAATACAGCATCAGTGACTATACATCAGTACCTCCATCTTCATACATCAATACAGCATCAGTGACTATGCATCAGTGCCTCCATCTTCATCCATCAATACAGCATCAGTGACTATGCATCAGTGCCTCCATCTTCATCCATCAATACAGCATCAGTGACTATGCATCAGTACCTCCATCTTCATCCATCAATACAACATCAGTGACTACTCATCAGTACCTCCATCTTCATCCATCAATACAGCATCAGTGACTATGCATCAGTGCCTCCATCTTCATCCATCAATACAGCATCAGTGACTATGCATCAGTGCCTCCATCTTCATCCATCAATACAGCATCAGTGACAATGCATCAGTACCTCCATCTTCATCCATCAATACAGCATCAGTGACAATGCATCAGTACCTCCATCTTCGTACCTCCATCTTCATCCATCAATACAGCATCAGTGACAATGCATCAGTACCCTGGACCCATTAATGATGTCTAGGTGCATAGTCTCAAATGTTTTGGACCAAGTTGAGAATCTTGATTGCTTGGCTGGTGTAGAGCATATGTATTTATATGGTTGACTGTGCAGGTCAAGTTCAAAGGTGATGCTAATGCTAGTGGCCACCCTCACAGCGTGTACACATGCACTTCCAAACATTAAAAGTAAAAGAACACTTAACCATGTCATATTCGTATGTTCATATGTACTTGTGTTTTTTTTTGCTGCCCTTGCAAATTATATTCATACTTCAAACATGATTATGATGACATTCATTTATATGACCATATATGGGAATATTTACATGTGAAGTAACGGAGTTCAAAATGTTCCTGCAAAAGGATTAAGGTCAGAAGATGAACAATGATAATGACTAATGATCTTCTGTCCACATGTCCGTTGTAGATAGCTTGTGACGAGAAACAATGAATCTCATTGTTGTGGCCTCATCTGTACTCGATAAGTTAACTACATAGCTACAATTGTGTACTACCTGTTGGGTGCATGGGTTCTATTCTAAATGATGCATGCCATATTAAACACGTTTAATAAATAAAGCTTCTGTATTATTATTAGATTTACCCCCAACAAAGTACCTCATACCCCCAACAATGTACCTCATACCCCCAACAATGTACTTCAACCCCCCAATAATGTACCTCATGCTATCATAATTGGGAGTAGCCTATTGCTACACCAGCTGAAAGGTAAAGAGTCAGCAATAACTCTCATCCCACCCAACTCCCCTTTAGCTAGGTCAGTGTTGGACCCATGTGTAATGCCAGGTGTTATGGGATGATGGCTACCGTGTGTAATGCCAGGTGTTATGGGGTGACGGCTACTGTGTGCAATGCCAGGTGTTATGGGGTGATGGCTACTGTGTGTAATGCCAGGTGTTATGGGATGATGGCTACTGTGTGTAATGCCAGGTGTTATGGGGTGATGGCTACTGTGTGTAATGCCAGGTGTTATGGGGTGATGGCTACTGTGTGTAATGCCAGGTGTTATGGGGTGATGGCTACTGTGTGTAATGCCAGGTGTTATGGGATGATGGCTACCGGGTGTAATGCCAGGTGTTATGGGATGATGGCTACCGGGTGTAATGCCAGGTGTTATGGGATGATGGCTACTGTGTGTAATGCCAGGTGTTATGGGGTGATGGCTACTGTGTGTAATGCCAGGTGTTATGGGGTGATGGCTACTGTGTGTAATGCAGGTGTTATGGGGTGATGGCTACTGTGTGTAATGCCAGGTGTTATGGGGTGATGGCTACTGTGTGTAATGCCAGGTGGTATTTATGTGGGTGATGGCTACCGTGTGTAATGCCATGTGTTATATATGGAGGTGATGGCTACCATGTGTAATGCCAGGTATTATTGTACGGGGGTGATGGCTAAGTAGCTGTTTAGGGAGGGCAAGAGGATGGAGAAATCACCAAGGCTTTGCTCAAATAGGAAACTGGAGGGACATGTGTTTGGAGAAAAGGGTAGGCTGAGTGTAAAGGAGAAGAGCATGTGTGGGATTGGTTGGGTAGGAAGTTGTTGAATGTTTGGGGGAGAACTGCGAAGGAGAACATAACCAACTTGATAGCTGGAGAAATGCCATGGAAAGACCTCCTTGTTGCCCAAGTAGACGAATCGGTGGGACTGCAAGTTTTGTGGGAGGAGAAACTGATAACAAGTTGGACCACGTCAGCAAACTGTAGGCACTGGCGGGTGATTAGTAGTTGGGCAAGTGCATATGCATTGCTTGCACTAATAAATGTCTTGTGTTCAAGTAGACGCTCCATTGCAGGTAAGTGAGTTGAGCATGCTCAATCAAGACTTACTATTAAATATACGAAAATTAACCTTCCACTTTTGCTGCCCAGACCGTGTTCATCATTATTACATTAGTGTTTTACTAGGTGAAGACTAAGTGATGATGTGCTGTAAGGCAGTGTACACTGAAGGGCAGACAGCAACCTGTGCTGAATTCCCGTGTTTGTAAAAGGATGAATAAGGTGTACAGGTGATATATCTATGGTGTAACAACATGGTGGTTTGTAGGTCTTGGGAAGCTTGGAAGTGGAGAACAATAGCAATAGGGACCAAGATAGTGATATGAACATAATATGGTGTTAAGACCTAAGGAATCGTTGAAGTGAGACAACATGAAGTCTTTGATCTGGTACCTGGAGGAATGATGGGTGGGAGAGCATTCCAGATGTGCCAACCTGTTGGAGTAGAAGTGCCGAGATAAGTTGCAAGGTGATCCAGTGTGACATGGCGAAGTGCTGTAGTAGTGGTTGAAAATACATAGCATCATGTGGAGTTCTAGGAGCAACATGAACAATACATAGCATCATGTGGAGTTCTAGGAGCAACATGAACAATACATAGCATCATGTGGAGTTCTAGGAGCAACATGAACAATACGTAGCATCATGTGGAGTTCTAGGAGCAACAGGAACAATACGTAGCATCATGTGGAGTTCTAGGAGCAACATGAACAATACATAGCATCATGTGGAGTTCTAGGAGCGACATGAACAATACGTAGCATCATGTGGAGTTCTAGGAGCAACATGAACAATACATAGCATCATGTGGAGTTCTAGGAGCAACATGAACAATACATAGCATCATGTGGAGTTCTAGGAGCAACATGAACAATACATAGCATCATGTGGAGTTCTAGGAGCAACATGAACAATACATAGCATCATGTGGCGTTCTAGGAGCAACATGAACAATACATAGCATCATGTGGCGTTCTAGGAGCAACATGAACAATACATAGCATCATGTGGCGTTCTAGGAGCAACATGAGTGGCAGAGACTGCAGACACATTTTGTAGTTTGAAGTAGTTTGAAGTGTAATGGTTTAATTGATTTGGTGGCTGGAGAAGAAAACAGGTAACAAAAGATGAAGTTTGATCCTTAATCGAGAGACAATGCAATCTTCCTGACAGATATGACCAAAGGTCACTTATTGATCACAGCTTTATAAGTAGAAAAGACTTGACCTATATACTCCAAACTGGTCATCACATATTGAGAACAAAAAAGTCCAAGGTCTTGTATATAATCCTTTCAAAGACCTTGGATGTTACAGATGATATTGGCTGGCCTATAATTGGTTACGGAAGAGAAATCACCAGTTTTGTAGAGAGAGGTAATGAGATGTAGCCCCAATTATTTGGTCTTGAACATTTACTTGCAGCCTGTGGAGTGGCCATAGCAACCATGAAGAAGGAATAGAAATGCATATGAGGAGTGCTAAGAGGTGTTAGAGAAAGAGAGCAAACAAAAAGAAAAATCTGCCTGATGCCCTAGGGGACAAAATTTGAAACCTTATTGTCATTGCATTGCATTGCCCTAGGCATTATCCTAGCCCTAGCATAGCTGAAGGCTTAATGCAGTGCTATTATTGATGTCATCATGATGATGTAATGATAGGGTTGTGATAGGGAAGTAGCCAAGAGTTGTATATATTTATATTCCCTACTGATTCCTAACTGGTAAGGTTGCAAACCTGAAGCCCTGCAATATAATGGGATGGCACATTCTGAAACAGAAAACATGGTGAGAAGACTTGAAAGCAGCTTCCTGGAAGCACACCACACTTAGAGTGAGGTCATTGGGCACAGGAATTTGCAAACTGACTTGAACTTTTTAGCGATTGTTTGCACTCTTGCCGTTTAGTGAGTTGAGTATGCTTAGCACATCTCTCCCTATTGACTATATGCATCAGCTATCCTTACTATATATGCGAATTATCTAGCCAGTTTTCTGCCCTTAGAGGGAGAAGCAGTGTATTTGTGTTTACCTTACCAAGATTGTTGAGTTTCTGCATCATCATGACAAAAAGTAGTGTTTCCTACGTACCTCCACAGCTAGAGCAAACATTGATGAAGTGGGTAGCTATGTCAGAGTTAGCTTCAGCAGCCTCTCAATTATCATGCAGTCCCCTCCCACTTGCCAGTGCGGCAGTTTTCTTTCCTCATCTTTCAATCTGCTTCTGTGTGTGTTTCTCCTTTCTCTTCACATGGCAACCACTTCAGGTTCCAGTGGCTCCATTTAATTCAAGGCAGTGGACCATTCCATACTTTTTTGTAGGAGAACATTCCATGAATACCAGAGGGACGTAGCAAGCAGTTTCATTGTCCCGACAAAACTACCTCACGAGTAGCAACTGTATACTCATGAAACCATGTCCCTCTCAGGGGCAAGGCAGAATTATATTTGTCATGTGTATATCATAGCAAAGCAACTGAATCCATGTCTCTCTCAGGGGCATGGCAGAATTATATTTGTCATGTGTATATCATAGCAAAGCAACTGAATCCATGTCTCTCTCAGGGGCATGGCAGAATTATATTTGTCATGTGTATATCATAGCAAAGCAACTGAATCCATGTCTCTCTCAGGGGTATGGCAGAATTATATTTGTCATGTGTATATCCATGCCCCCTCATCTAGATAATGGTCGAAAATTGTTCCAAGGGAGGGCAAATGGAAGAACCTGGATTCTAAGAGGAGGCATGAGGTTAAAGATAAACATGTGACAAGGTTCCATACTTGCAATCTAGGGGGGGGGGGGGGGGGATATGCGATATGCTCCCCTCAAAAGTTTTGATTTTTGGTTGGCTTCCAAGCTGTAGTGGATAGAAGCCATAAACTTCCATTTTGGTATTTTTTGGTATTACTTACATAAATGACTTTAACTAATTACTACAACAAATTTCATTTTCAGTGATAACAAGAACATGCGTCTCAAATTGCGTGGGCTTAAATTTGGGTTGCTATGGCAACATCTCATGAATATTGATGTGATCACTTTTATTTTTGTTTCTTGGGATGATTTCTGTTAGTGTACAATAATTTCATTATATGTAATTACTTTATACCAAATGAAATGTTTTTGTCGAGCTAATTTTACGTTAACCCTTTTTCATTCTAAAAACAAGGGGGTGCAGTTTGAGAAAAGGTGTTATATTGAAATTAGTAATTTTAAGGCAATGATGTTGGAGTTACACAATAAATTGATTACTATAGCTCTGTTTCAGGAACATGACAATGTGATTTATATAATTTCACAGCATTTTCTATTTCAACACCTCCTGTTTTTCCTTCAAGGTACGCACGAAGATATTCCTTCACTCTTCTATAATATTTCTGTGTCAACTCAAGACTCCTGAATCCAAGGAGATGTTCTCCAGTGCTCCAAATGTATAATCACGGTTAGTACATGTGAACCATTTTGCCCGACCCTAAACCCGTTCAATAGTGTTAAAGTCACAATGGATTATGGAAGGAAAATACACCTCTGCTTGTGACTGGAAACTAACTCCTCCGCTCAAGTTTTCTGAGTCTTAAAATCATGCATGCTTTCAGGACTTTGATCATCTCAGTTTTGACCATGCCAGTGGAGTCCACACCATGGTCTTCCAAGACTACTGTTCGTAAGCCCTTGGTTTGACTGATCACTTGCTGTAGTCATCACTTGCATCACTCCATCCCAGTATGTGTTTCACCTCTTTGGCTGCTTGCCACCATCACTTACATTCATCCTGTGTGCATTTAAAGCATCATCACCATAAGCAGTGTGTCCTGAGCTTTGGTTAAAGATAAAAGTTATTGAGTGTGTTTCACTAGGATATTTTGTTTCGGCTATTTCAATTGCATTTTCCAATTGAAACTTTTCACAGTTCCAGTATCCTTCAGATTGGGCCCCATACTTGAACAAAACCCTGGAAGCTCTTGGAATGGAAGCTCTTGGAATGGCTGGATAAATTTGCTTTGCTTGCTCATGTTCTTCCTCATTGAGCTGTAGATTACCATGATGCCCAGTAATAAAGTCACTTCCCATGGCGGACCTAACTCACCACCACTTGAAGAACTTGAGCTCAAATTTGTTTTGTGGCTACCTGTAACACTTGGCTGTAATTGGAGCGATAATCCCACGTCCAATTGATTTTGGTCGAATAGTAAGTTTCCCTGCTTCAGCTGACTGCCATGATGGTCCTTCATTTGCATGAAAAGTGGACTCATCAGGTAAATAAGCACAAGCTTTCTTAAGGCAGTACTGGAACCTACATTTTCTTCCAATTTCCCTATGTGCATGGGTGTAACCACCAAATTGACTTTAATCAGGCCACTTCGACTCTGAGTGTAATTGGTTAATTTTCATTGAGAATAGTCCACACTGTTTTGTGTCACATCTTCTAATATTGAATGGCAGATGATAAAACATTTACAGGTGGAAAACAATTCTTAGATCACTTATGTTAACAAAGACAAACTAAATTATTGTCTTTGTTAACATAAGTGATCTAAGAATTGTTTTCCACCTGTAAATGTTTTATCATCTGCCATTCAATATTAGAAGATGTGACACAAAACACTATGTTTGAAAGCATCTAAAAGTGTCCAAACAAAGAAAAATGTTTTTGATATCCGGACACAAAATCATTGACAACATCTTCGAGGGACACTTTGTCTGTCCTTTCTTTGTGGCTGTAAATAATCATCAAGTGATTCAAACGAGATTGAGTCATAGATGAATGGAGGTAAGACTTCAGCCTTCGTAGCGAACTAAATGATCACTCACTAGTTGCATTTGTAGCTGGTATTATTACAAGTGTCAGTTTCACTAGAATAACCACATCTGATATGTGTACATGGTGCTGTAGGGACTTGACAAAACCAACCATTGACTGAAATGTAATGTCAATCGTTGGAACAGCACTGAACTGAGTTCCAAGGAGCTCAAACTGTACCTTACGGCAAGCAGGAGTAAAGTAAAAAGAACATACAAATGAATTACTCGTCCTCATAATTCTGATTTCTTGCAGCTTTGATGAGCAGCTATTGCAGATTAGAATATGTTTTAAACCTTGGTTGATCAGTAATTGAAATGACAATCAAGTCCAATGCTTCAAAATATGATGCACAGTAGTATTCTTTTGGGGAATCAGAAAAATCAGATTCAGCAGAGCCTATCTCATACCTTCTTGGTCTTTTTGGGGCTCGTGGCAAGCAAGGTTCATCTATATTCAAGTCTTCACCCTTTTTTTTTAACTGTCCACCATACTTCAGCTGCATGCTCCATACTAGGTCTCACTAGAAGCTCCTAACACCATCCTTCCTCTGCCACCTGTCCATTCACTCTGCTCATCCATGTCACCTTTCCAACCCACTCTTCTGCCTTTTTTGCCATCTTCTCTAACTGAACATTACCCCTTAGCTTCCTATCAAACCATACTCCAAAGTACTTGAATACTTTGACCTCTTCCAATATCTCCTCACCAATCTCCTCCAATTCACTTCTGCTTCCTTCTTCCCTACTACCATGAGCTTGCTCTTCTTGCAATCAAACTTCTCTCCCATGTGTCTGCACCACATCCAACATAGTCTGCACCTCCACCCCCCAAGGCTGCCTCCAAAACACCATCACCCATCGGCATATAAAGTGCCACACACCAACAGCCTTCCATCTTAACCCCAAGCTCAGCTCTCTCCAACTCCTCTGCCATCTAGACATTGAATAGTGGAGACAGAGGGAAACCTTGCCTAAGCTCATTTGGCACAGCGAATCACACCTTCCTCCCTCCATTCATGCCACCATCGTCTCCATTGCCTTGCTTATGTCCAGGAAGGCCAGATTAAATCTTCTTCTCTCTCTTCCTCATTTTACAAACTCATTTAACACCAACCAGTGTTCTGAACTCCCTAGCTTCCGTCAAAATGCTATGCTCAGCAAACTCTCCCAACCTCCTCACCAACACTCACACAAACACCTTCACCACACTACAACCTAATGCAACCCCCTGTAATTGCAGGCTTAGTCCTCATTGTCATTCTTGTGGAACTCCCCACTGGGCTACACCCACTCTTCATCACCACACATTCATCACCTGCACCATCACCTCCACCAACCTTCTACATCCATACATCAGCATCTCATTCAACATTCCATCATGGCCTGGTGCCATTCCTCTCTTCAAACCCTTCACTACCTCTACTATTTCTTTCCAACTTACTTCCTCACACATACCCAACTCATGCCCACTCACATCTCCTTCTCTACTTCTGGTACTGTGGCATCTCTTTTTCCTCCCCAACTCTTCCCAGTGTTTTGCCATCACCTCATCTTCTTCCAGTGGCACCATCCTTCCCTCACTCCTTTTATCCTTCTCTCATTCCTCCTTTCTCTCAAATCATTCCACAACTAGTCTACCCTGCTTTCTAATCTTCTCTCTTCCTCAATTTCTTCTTCTCTTTCCTAATAGTCTTTTCACTTCCTTCCTTGCTTCTCTATAGTCCTCCCATAGCTGCCTCAATGTAGCCTGCCCTCCCCTCTCTTCCTTGCTTCTCTATAGTCCTCCCATAGTTGCCTCAATGTAGCCTGCTCTCCCCTTGCTTCTCTATAGTCCCCATAGCTGCCTCAATGTAGCCTCCCCTCCCCTCTCTTCCTTGCTTCTCCCATAGTTGCCTCAATGTAGCCTGCCCTCCCCTCTCTTCCTTGCTTCTCTATAGTCCTCCCATAGCTGCCTCAATGTAGCCTCCCCTCCCCTCTCTTCCTTGCTTCTCTATAGTCCTCCCATAGCTGCCTCAATGTAGCCTCCCCTCCCCTCTCTTCCTTGCTTCTCTATAGTCCTCCCATAGTTGCCTCAATGCAGCCTGCCCTCCCATCTCTTCCTTGCTTCTCTATAGTCCTCCCATAACTGCCTCAATGAAGCCTCCCCTCTCCTCTCTTCCTTGCTTCTCTATAGTCCTCCCATAGCTACCTCAATGTAGCCTCCCCTCCCCTCTCTTCCTTGCTTCTCTATAGTCCTCCCATAGTTGCCTCAATGTAGCCTCCCCTCCCCTCTCTTCCTTGCTTCTCTATAGTCCTCCCATAGTTGCCTCAATGTAGCCTGCCCTCCCCTCTCTTCCTTGCTTCTCTATAGTCCCCATAGCTGCCTCAATGTAGCCTCCCCTCCCCTCTCTTCCTTGCTTCTCTATAGTCCTCCCATAGTTGCCTCAATGCAGCCTGCCCTTCCTTGCTTCTCTATAGTCCTCCCATAGTTGCCTCAATGCAGCCTCCCCTCCCCTCTCTTCCTTGCTTCTCCCATAGTTGCCTCAAGCCTGCCCTCTCCTCTCTTCCTTGCTTCTCTATAGTCCTCCCATAGTTGCCTCAATGAAGCCTCCCCTCCCCTCTCTTCCTTGCTTCTCTATAGTCCCCCCATAGTTGCCTCAATGTAGCCTCCCCTCCCCTCTCTAGTCCTCCCATAGTTGCCTCAATGTAGCCTCCCCTCCCCTCTCTTCCTTGCTTCTCTATAGTCCTCCCATAGTTGCCTCAATGTAGCCTCCCCTTCCCTCTCTTCCTTGCTTCTCTATAGTCCTCCCATAGCTGCCTCAATGTAGCCTCTCCTAACGTCAATTAACCTACGACCACCATCCGTCTGACCTGTCCGTAATCTTCTTCCTTCCAATTCCTTTCTCCACTGAAGTCAAAACTTTCTGCTTCCACCTACCTCACACCTCTTCAACTATGTTTCCTCCCAACTCTTGTTCAAGCTCTCTCACCTCCTCTTCCCACACCATGAACATTTCCTCCACTGCCTCCTGATACTCCTCCTAGTCTAGCCTATTGTCAACTCTCCATTTATAATGCTCTCTTCTCACTTGTACCTCTCTCCCATCGCATATAATTTCTCCCCATATAAGGTTATGCCCACCCCACAGCTTGCCTGAGTCCCCAACTACCACTCTAGCTTCATCCATTACTAAACAACCATATAATCTGTGACTGACCGACTTTCTCTCCCCACATTCCCACGTCCACCTACCCTCACAGCACTGCAACTCATTCCCTCCAGCCCTAACCAACTCCAACAACCTCCTTCCATTACTGTTTGGGTTGTCCTCCACTCCTAATTCAATCTTTGCATTGAAGTCCCCCATCATAACGACATTGAAACCTTTCTCTTCATACTTTACCACATCCTCCTGCACTACCTCAAACAATACCTCCGTCTCTCTCACTCCTTCTGGGTTCACATACACTACCCCTACCATAGTTTTTCTTCTCCCCGCTCCGCTCAACTCCACCCACAGCAAACCTTTTCTTGACTTCCTCACCCTAGAATCCAAACTCTTATGCACCAGAACCACACCTCCACTCACCCACCTACCATTCTCTCTATTCCTGCCATACCACTCATGTCCTGCCATGCTCACCTGTCCTCGTCCTCCTTCTGCAGAAATGTTAGGCCCTTTGTAGGGGAGTAGCAGAAAAGACCAACAGTAAATCTAAGCATAACCATCAAAAGAAGCTGGAGACAGTTTGGGAGAGAAGGAGATTGAGAGAAGTGAAAATTAACCCCCAAGACTTGAACAGATGGTGGTGAATCTGACAGAGAAGAACCTTTCTCCAACTCAGGAAGAAGTGTTTGCTTTGGACCTTAATTTTGTCCCTGCTCCAGAGAGTCTACCTTTGATGGACACCATAGCTGCAGTGGAAGAGGTGGCGAAGATAACAAGGCACATGAGCTTTGAGGAAGAATATGTGGAATTTTGAGAAGAGCAAGGAAACAAAGGACAACCTGACGAAGGAACAGAGAAAGGCCCTGGGAGAATTGAGGAAGATGGAAGAGATCATGATCTTACCAGCAGAGAGACAAGGGGAAGACAACAGTTCTGGTGACAAAGGAAAGGTACATTTCAAAGCTGACGGGAAAGCTGGAAACCAAAACATATGGAATACTGAAGAAGGATCCTACCAAGGCACAGGAAAGAAAGGTGAATCATGTGTTAAGAATATGGAGAAGACAGAAGAAATAACAATTGCATTATTTAGGCCCAAAGAAGACCACGACTGATTTATGGGTTCCCTAAGGCTCATAAACCTGAGGTTCCCCTTGGGCAATCGTATCTTTTTAAGTTCATAGCTCATTTGTCCAGCCAGGATTCTGGGCAATTGATCAAGCGTATTCAAGGTGAATGTTTGGCACAGGATGAGTGTCTTGTCACTTTTGATGTTTCCTCTCTTTTTACTAATGTTACCATTGATGAGGCTGTGGAAGTAATATTTGGAATGTTAACCAAAGATGAGAGCTTGCGTGAGAGGACCACACGAGGTACTGACAGTATTTCTGAACTTTTGCAAGTTGTGCCTAAAATCCACCTACTTCAGGTATCAGGAAAAATACTACAAGCAGAAAGAGGGTGCAGCAATGGGCTCTCCAGAATCTGCAGTGGTAGCCAACCTTTATATGGAATTCTTTGAGGAATTGGCAATCACAACTGCCCCACTGAAGCCAAGGTTTTGGAAGAGATATGTGGATGATACCTTCTGCATTGTGAACATGGGAAGTGAGCAGGATTTGTTGGACTGTCTGAACAATATCAGGCCATCCATAAAGTTTCATGGAGCTTGAAGTGGCTGGATCATTGCCCTTTCTTGATTGCCACCCACACAGGAAGGAAGATGGAAGGCTAACTGCAACCATTTACAGAAAACCCACCCACACCAACCGGTACATTGATTATAGATCACATCATCCTATCCATGTCAGATGACTGGGGAAGAGCTTGTATGCTAGAGCCAGAGTAGTGACTGAGAAGGAGGACCTTTGGAAGGAAGAACATAGTTTGAATAAGGTCTTTATAGAGAATGTTTATCCACAAGCCTTCATCAACTTTTTGTCTGCAGATACATCTAAATGCAGAAAGGAAGATAAGTACACTGATACAGGCAATCAGGGGTCAGATCCTATGGTAGTGATTCCTTATGCAGCAGGGATGAGTGAAGACATCAGGAGGGTCTGCAGGAAGTTCAACATCAAAGTCATTTTCGGATCGGGAAGAACTCTGAGGACACAACTGAGCAGAGTGAAGGATATTTTACCAGCTAAAGTGCACTCGTGCATTGTGTACCTCATCCCTGTAAAAAATACTACATAGATGAGACCATCGGAAAACTGGAGACCAGAGTGAAAGAACATCAAGATGCCGTGTGCCAAAGAGAGGTCTGCAATTGCTGAGCATGCATAGGATATTGGACATCCTATTTTGGGAGGTAGCCACCATCTTGGACCAGGCCAGAAGACGGAAGGAACTCCTAGTGAGGAGGCGTTGCACATCAGCCTAGCACCAAAGTGTGAGCGGTTCAATTGAGACTGTGGAATGGACTTGCCTGACTGCTGGGGAGCTACTCTCAAAACCCTGAACTTGAGCCACGCCCACCATAATTACTTTATCTAATTTTAATATAATTTTTGTTATTATTTTTTTTTACTAAAAAATGTCCTATAAGATGGACGAGGTCACGCGTGGAGTTTGTAGTGGGTGCCTTAGGGGCTTCTCTCCAATAGCTGCTGGACTGGTATATATGCACAGACCTGTTGGACAATCGCTGCTCTGGTTCTCGTAAACAGCCAGTGGCTAGACCTAAGACTCCAGAAGCAAGCCAATCAGACACGGACCATGCACCTTGTTCTGCCTCTCCTCTGGACTCCAGCAGGCCAACACCCCCCTCAGCCTCCTTCAAGGCCCATACCTCTAGTGAAGGTTTTGAAGAGGGTTCCTAGGACTTCCAGGGATCAAGCAGTTATGAAATAGGTGTAGTTAGCATGAACAATGTCACCACTTTGGAGATGTTGTTAAACTTCAGTAGCTACACAGTGCCTGAGGGTACCTACTCGCTGTGTCTGGAAATGGTTCTTGGCTGCCATTGTCAATGGGCAGCTGGGAGAGGAGGAGGATCCCTGTATCAATACCCATTCCACCAAGATAGGTGGGAGCAAACTGAAGGATCCCATGGAATCCTTACCAACGCAGTGTGTCAGAGAAGTTAGAAGGAGATTTCAATGCTCTGGCCTCCTTTGCTTCTCTGGTTTTGGTTTTGGAAGGGAAAACCCCACTAAGTATAGCTACCTTTGTAGCCCTGGAGAAGAAAGGAGATGTGGTCAGATCGATGGGAACAAAGTGGTGGAGGACATCGTAACCTTTTTGGCTCCCAAGAAGCTGGGGTTATGGGGGTCAGTGGAGGCAGAAGCAGAAGTCCACGCTGCCAGACAATCAGTCAGCTCTAAGCCAGACCAAGCTCTGATCAAACTTAATTTCAAGAATGCCTTTAATTCTGTCCATAGGGACAAGACGTTGGAGGCTGTTGAAGCTCTAGCTCCTAGCTACTACCCTATTGTAGACTCTATATACTCCACACCATCTTCTCTTGGATGATGTATAAAGAGTAAGACTCCGGAAGTCGAAAAATCAGTGCGCGTCAATTAATATTCGCGATATATATTTTTAAACGCTGCTTATCTTAAACGCGCGCGCTAAAATCACGGAGCTTTCAGAAGGCATCAAGAAAGGATACTCGAAGTGCTATCTCAGGACTACTAACACAAGTAATACAACTTCATATTAACACAACTTCATAAAACAACAAATGCAGCATAAAAAACAACAACCAAAAAAAAAGTAACACAACTTCATATCAACACAACTTCAAAGAACTTCATAAAACAACAAATGCAGCATCATGTGTTTTGAAAAGCATCAGCAGTCGTGCCGGCATTCCTCTCCCTCCACATAAAGTCATCGAGGTATGAAGGAAGTTGATCACAACGAACCCCCTTCATCTTTATCCTCGCCTGCTAAAATCAATTTATCTAACATACTGTGTATATCTTGTGGTATAACTCACTCTATTCCAGTACGATTCAACATTTTGTGTGCACACCTGTAACTGGATTTAGGAACTCTATTGAATGGTTAACAGTCCGATGAGCAACCACTTCAGGCAGAGAAGCAACCTGTCTGTAAGCAGCCCACTGATTATCGCAACATGAGACCGTATGATAGGGAGTAATGTTGCAGCGTCTCTCCGGGGAACTATTTGCATGTAACCTGAAAATTTGTGTTGAACAACTACATAGAATGGAGTGGAATTGTGATTGTTTACAGCATACCCAGTGCAGGAGTATGACTGGTGTCCACCAATCCAAACACCCGGATGGTGGTGGGTCCCAATGATGCTGTATCCACAACAATTATAATAATGATTCTATAATGATGCTATTCTGATAATGATGCTATGGCCATAAGAATGTACTGTTTATGTGACAATTGACAACACACTGAATTGGGACTCATGATGACTCCAGGCCCACCTAAGATTATTGGACAGCTAAGGGCTGTTGAGCAAACTTCCTGCAACCACTGGTACACATTAATTGCAGTTGGTCGACTGCACCTTCTTCACTTGCAGCAGCAGTAACTGGGTACTCTCTGCAAAAGGAGCCAAGTTTGCAGTAAGCATTGACTTCGCGAAGAAGCTCCCTTCAATAAATCTAAAAATATTGACATAGACATACAAACCATGACGAATCGACTTTACGGTTTAACACGCAGGACACCCCCATGCAAACCCATCTTTCAGGCTGGACTTCTCCACACGTAACAGTACTTGCCAAAAGAGATTTGCAATGACTTCGCGCTCTGTACATAGCGCGCGCGTTTAAGATATGCAGAGTTTTTTAAAATATACCGCGAAAAATTATCGACGCGCACTGATTTTTCGACTTCCGGAGTCTTACTCTTTACATGATCCCTTCTCTTATCTGGGAGGACAAAACTATCAATTCATTATTCAGAGGGTGTGCAGCAGGGGCACCCTTTATTCCTCTTTTGCCTGTCTATCCAGCGCCACTGCACCCTCCTGTCTTCTGAGTTTTGTGTGAAGCTATCACAATTGCAATTGTGAACAGATGGTGAAACACCTGCAGAAAAGTAGATGTGTACACATTAATACTCGTGTAGTGTTAAATATGCGATGTAATATAGTTTCAGAGTTATGGACATTTCAGAGAAACCCTGAGGTTTTATTGTATTCTCATTAGCTATCACAATTGCAAGCCTAGCTGCCATAGCTGTAGCTGCCTTAGCTGTAGCTGCCATAGCTGTAGCTGTCATAGCGACCGCTGCCATAGCTACAACTGTCATAGATGCAGTTGCCATAGCTATAGCTGCCATAGCTGCAGTTGCCATAGCTACAGCTGCCATAGCTACAGCTGCTATAGCTGCAGGTGTCATAGCTACAGCTGCCATAGCTGCAGTTGCCATAGCTGCAGTTGCCATAGCTGCAGGTGTCATAGCTATAGCTGCCATAGCTGCAGTTGCCATAGCTACAGCTACCATAGCTACAGTTGGGTTTGTACATGCAGCTATATCTTACTGGAGCTAGATTCAGACTTTTCCCTTAGCAGTTGTAGATCTACAGGATAGCTAAGGAAATAGTGTACTTGCCTTTAAGCTGGCAATCATTTTACAAGTCTTAATCATGAAAAGATCTTTCCTGCTAGTGGGCAATAAAATTGAATGGACCTCCAGCAATCAGAGGATTAAAGCACCTGTATGCATGTGGAAGAATGAGATGGCAGAGTCAGCCCCTGCAGAGCCAAGAAGGCGGAGTCAGCCCCTGCAGAGCCAAGAAGGCGGAGTCAGCCCCTGCAGAGCCAAGAAGGCGGAGTAAGTCCCTGCAGAGCCAAGAAGGTGGAGTCAGCCCATGCAGAGCCAAGAAGGCGGAGTCAGCCCCTGCAGAGCCAAGAAGGCGGAGTCAGTCCCTGCAGAGCCAAGAAGGCGGAGTCAGCCCCTGCAGAGCAAAGAAGGCGGAGTCATCCCCTGCAGAGAAAAGAAGGCGGAGTCATCCCCTGCAGAGCAAAGAAGGTGGAGTCAGCCCCCGCAGAGCCAAGAAGGCGGAGTCAGCCACCGCAGAGCCAAGAAGGTGGGAGTCAGCCCCCGCAGAGCCAAGAAGGCGGAGTCAGTCCCTGCAGAGCCAAGAAGGCGGAGTCAGCCCCTGCAGAGCCAAGAAGGCGGAGTCAGCCCCTGCAGAGCCAAGAAGGCGGAGTCAGTCCCTGCAGAGCCAAGAAGGCGGAGTCAGCCCCTGCAGAGCAAAGAAGGCGGAGTCATCCCCTGCAGAGAAAAGAAGGCGGAGTCAGCCCCTGCAGAGCAAAGAAGGTGGAGTCAGCCCCCGCAGAGCCAAGAAGGCGGAGTCAGCCACCGCAGAGCCAAGAAGGTGGGAGTCAGCCCCCGCAGAGCCAAGAAGGCGGAGTCAGCCCCCGCAGAGCCAAGAAGGCGGAGTCAGCCCCTGCATAGCCAAGAAGGCGAAGAGCTCGAGTAACCCCAGAAACAACAATAATGACAGTTATGATGTCATAACAATGATAATGACAACAACAACAACAACAATGTGTAATGATATTTTCACTTCTATCTTCACTTCTTCACATGCACAAATATATACGCAGGTGTGTGTGCATGCGTGTAAATATACGCTGTTTTCACTTGACACAACTAGTCAGATGGCAGCGGCAGCAGAAGTGGCTTGAAAGTGGAGAAGCTATTACTCACCCTTGCAATAAGTTGACAATGAATGTGAAAATTTTGATAAATAATCAAGAAATTCTCTAAACATGGCTTGTCTATGTTCAGTTCCTCTTAGAAATTCGTTTCCAACATCAATTAAGGACAAACTATCCATTATTGCCTTGTGCTCGGCAACATCAATACATGGTTCAGCCGAAATTGGGTCGTTGTTGAACGTTAATAATCCCAAGAGAGTAAGCACGCTCACTGACTGAAGTGTGGTTGGCATCACCAAGATATGTGCAGCCAGTGAGGACACCTGAGACAATAGAACTATAGAGCCCTCTCTGAATTTTTTTAGAATTGTAGGTAAATCAGTCTTCATCAGGATAGTTATCTGTTAATAGGTGTAGCTGCATTTGGCGTAGATCTGATCATGGTTGATGTCGTCTCGATAACACCTCGAAACAAACTATGGCTCTTCACTAAAGTCCTCCTTCTTAACTGCCTTTAATACAACCTGCAAGAAACTTTGTAACCTTCTTCATCAGATCTGGACTTGATACCATTGGTTTATTAAGCTAAGGGCTTCCAAATATATGTCAGAGTTTTGGACATCACGAGAAAAGAAAGCCTCTCTGTGCCAGAGTCAAATCTTCCGGGCATTCTTCTCTTGCATGGTATATAAGTGTGGAACATTAACCCCATTATCACCATCTTTTCTACCTTCTCTATAAACAACTTGAATTCTCACCTGATCAAAGTGCTTGTAAAATTTTGAGTGACATTCTTGCTATCTCTTAACCCTCAACTACAGAGAGCATTGGTAATTGCAGTGTGCTACTGAGATTGTCACTGTATCGAAGCACAAGCTCACCGCATAACTCAGAAGGAAACAAACGCACATTGTCATGCATGCACCAATGCCACTAATCATTGATCTCATTTCTGTCTCTTTCACAACCTCCAAGGACTCTCCCCACAGCAACATAAGTACTTCGTAGTAAGCTACAATGCTATGGAAGGTGTCAGTACATACTGTCCACCTCATCAGGCGCACAGAGTTAGAATTCCTGGTGATTGAAGAGAGAATTGCTGTTCCAAGTCTTTCAGAATGGACTCACAATGTGGAGAATTCTTTACTAATTTGGAACATTATCGAGATTGTTTCTGCTCTGCTTGCTATCTACATTAAGTGAGAATGTCCGTAACAATGAGTGAGAAGTGCTCTGGCCCCCTTTCTCAATCCACACATTGATGCCGCTCCATCATAACATTGACCCCTTAATTTCGACATGCTCAAGTTTGATCTCAAAATGAAATCACGTATAGCACTCCCCTTCCGCAGACCCAACTTGATACAATCCCAAGAACTCTTCATGCACTTCAAATGAGCTGTCAAAAATCTACCGTAAGTAACTTCCTGTTCGGCGTTGGAAGCATCAGTGGTTTCATCAAACCATGACTGAGAAAAAAGCAGTAGAGTGATCCCAAGAAATTATCGTGTGTGATACTTGCAATGCTATCACCTGAAGCGCTTCCATCGCATGTCATGAGAATCTGTTGTTCTCCCCACATGCATTCTTCAAGCCTTTTGTCATCTTCTGCATGCAATCTTAACAATTGGACAAGGTTTGAATCACTTTCACCCACTGCCTCTGAGTGCCACCCCTACCGAGCTGGAAAACCTACATTTGAAAGCACCTTCAGAAAATATTGATGCCTGTCTGGCTTGCCTCTTTTGTGTTCTGCAGAGACTTTCTGCTACATTGGAAGTAGTGGCTGGTACAGATTATATTGCAAGGACTTCCTCCCTGGGACAATTGCTTTTATCATGTGTCAAACTTAACAGTAGCCAATTGTTAAATCCTCTAGATATGAATGATCAGAATTTGATGACTACTGAATCTAGTTCCCCAACTTTACTCTCATGCGTAGTAGCACAAAGTAATGTAGTACTTGTCTTCATTGTTTGTAATGAAGCCAGGTCCATGCTTGAGCCAAGAAGGTTGAAAGCTTCTGCTAACAATAACCTAATTATTAATGTAGACAAGCCTATCTTGAAAATCTGATCAACTATCTAAATACTCTTCCTGCACTCTCTGCTTCTATCATTCTTGTTGGTGATTTCAATGCTCCAGACATAAATTGGTCTGCCCTCAAAGGGTCCACAACATACTCCAATTCTCTTTGCGACCTTGTGTTTTCTCTCAATCTCATGCAGCTTGTCACAGAACCTACTCACACTAAAGGTAACATATTAGATCTGGTTTTAACTAATGAAGATGTACATGTGCATGATGTTACTGTTCTATCTAACGACCAGGTTCCATTCCCCACTGACCACTTCCCAATCTCCTTCCTTGTCAACACCTCGTCCTCCTATGTACCAAAAAAAACTCCAAAGTTGGTTTATGACTACTCAAAGCTGATTTTTTCGGCCTTAGCTCTTATCTTTTGGAAGCTGACTTCAGCTCTTGCTTACTGTCTGAAGATGTGGAGCAGGTCTGGGCCTATATCAAAAATGCCATTTTAAATGCTATGCCCCCAAAGTCAAATTAAGAGCAAAACAACGTCCCAAATGGATTACTAAACATCTATAGCACAAGTACAATTGCCTTCGCACTCTGAAAAGAAGAAATAGATCCCATCCTACCCAATCTCTCCTTGACAAAATAATTGTGTTAGAAATTCAATTGAAAGATGATCTTAAGTATGCTAAATCAGCCAACGAGTCCAAACTGATTCATGAACTTTCCCATTCAAACAACTCAAACACCTACAAATATTTGAGGTCCCTAACAGACTCCAACAATATTCCTCACACAGTGAGCTATGGCTCTTCTAGAGATTCAGCAGACTACTCTGAATCTCTAGAAGAGCCAAAGCCTCTCTTTTTAATCACTATTTCCACTCTGTGTTTACTAACAGCACTTCATTACTTGAAGATAACGGGTCCCTGCATGACTCTTTTCTGGAGATTATCTCAATCACTGACTTTGACGTATATGTAGCTCTAAGCACCAAAAAAGCAATGGGAGTAGACGGCATTGGTCCAAAGATATTGAAATCATGTGCTCTATGAACCTTTCTTACACTTGTTCAACCTCACACTCTCCAAACATGCACTCCCAAGAGAGTGGCGTACTCATTCCATCACACCCATATACAAGTCAGGCGACAAATCCCAAGCAAGTAGTTACAGACATATCTCTCTTCTTTGCACTGTCTCAAAAGTTCTGGAAAAAATCATTTATAATAAATGCATTGATTCCATCCTTGGCTCCATCTCGGCATCACAATTTGGTTTTCTGAAACAGCGATCAACCCTACAGCAGCTTCTAACTCTCTTTAGTACAATCTATGAGTGCAATGACAAGAAAAATCAGGTAGATGTTATTTATATGGACTTCAAAAAAGCTTTTGATAGTGTTCCACATAAGGAACTCCTGTTAAAACTTAGACTCATAGGAATAACTGGAAACTTATGGCTTTAGTTTCAAGCTTACCTCACAGGTAGAGCTCAATGTGTAACCATTAATAACCTGCATTCTGACCTGCTACATGTAGTATCAGGTGTGCCTCAAGGCAGCATTTTAGGCCCTTTATTATTCCTTATTTTCATTAATGACCTTATTTTCATTAATGACCTTCCTTTATCTACTTCTAACTCTTCCATGTTGCTTTTTGCTGATGACACAAAGTGCTTTCGCCCAATCAACTCTGTCTTGGACAAGGATCTTCAACAACAGGACATTGACTCAATTTTTGACTGGAGTAAGAATTGGAGCCTGGCCTTTAATGAATCCAAATTCGTCCACCTGAGTTTCCTGGCAAACAAAGATGTCATCCCTACTTACTATAACATTAGTTCCCATGACATCGCCACGAAAAAATCATACCAAGACCTTGGTATCATTCTTTCCACAGACTTAACATGGAGTGAATACTACCTTTATCTGACATCTAAGGTCTACAGATTGCTCGGTCTTCTTCGCCGTCACTTCAGTGCTTCAGCCTCAGTTAGTGCCAAAAAAAACCTATACTTATCACTGATCAAATCAAGGTTGATTTATTGTTCCCAGCTTTGGCACCCAAACCTTACTAAAGACATAATAACCCTGGAAAATATTCAAAGAAGAGCTACCAAATTTATGACACGGCGACACAATGAACCCAAGAGTTTGACGACATTTACCGAACGAAGGGGAGACGATCTTTACCGAACAACGGCAAAAAGTTCCGCTGCCTCTCGATGGTGAAGTCTGGGTACTAACTTGACACAGCTAAGTCAGAAGGTGATGTCGGGAACTTGATACAGCTCAGTTAGATGGGGATGCCTAGAGCTTGACTCAGCTAAGTTAGGTGGTTATGTCTGGGGACTTGATGCAGCTAAGCCAGGTAGTATGGATGGTTAAGTCTGTTGACTTGATGTAGCTAAGCCATGAATTACACATGGTGTCTGTTGACACGGTTAGTATTGCCTTCTTAATTCTACAACATCTGTAGCTGCTCATTACATATGCATTACTGTGCCTCTTTGGCATGGCGTCTGCAGCTGCTCATTACTATGCATTACTGTGCCTCTGGCCTGCCAACAAGAAAATGTTATTTGTTAGCCACGAGCTACTAGACAGACATGCAAGTTGAAGTGTCTTGTCGTCAGGTCTAGAGATATACCTGGTGATGATGCACTGCAAGGCAATTTCAAGAATTAAATAATTTAAGAATTTAAGTAAGTGATTATTGAGTTTCGAAACTTTTTATAAGTGGCTGATGTTATGGGAAATTTATGCAAGTAACATGCAGTATATATAGGAGTGTCACTCTCATTCAGCTATGGCTCCCTTGATGAAGTGCAGCTTTAACTTATTCAAGAACACTTTACAGTTTGCAGGTTTCATCTGGCAGGTCAGTATTCATTTGTCAAATGAATTGTATCGTTCCGAATTCCTTCTTTCTTGAGCATGGTGGGCTTGACCCAAGCCTTTGTCCAACATGCCTCTGACTCGGTAAGTTGACATATCTGGCATGCTATCTGGACAAACACAGACAGTCTTCGTGTTCTTCCAGATTGCATGCACTTGTACAGACCAAAGGTAAAGAAATTTCATGGCACTGCTAAAGAGCTTTGGTATGTCTGGCATTTAACTCAGTTATATATATATAGTGGCTGAAAATTCCTTTAATCCCTCTCAACTGACCTCTCAACTGACAGGATAAATGTTTATAATTACTTCGATCTAATTGTTACTTCGATCTAATTGCTGTCATGGCTGCTCAAGTCTGTAGCTAGCTCTATAGGTATGCTGAGCATGCTACTTGTTATGAAACTAAGGTCCCCCAGATAGCATTGTTATGAAACTAAGGTCCCCCAGATAGCAGCACAGTCATCTTTTGTGCAGTACAAGATGCAAATGTATGCTCTGTGGACATGTTTTTGTTACGCTGTGGTGTGTCGCTGTGGTGTGTCGCTGTGGTGTGTCGAGTTGCTGTCAATTGTTTCCATTCCAGACTCGGTGATCTGAATAATAGCGCGCTCACACGGATTGATTTACAGCTACTGGAAATCTTACAGCTACTGGAAATCACAGAGCTAGTGAGGTCCCACGCAAGAAGTGGCTGCCATGGTAGCTGCATGTATGGAAATAGAGAAAAGCAGCTGCAGCAGTCGTCTTTCGTCAATACATGAAGGAGTTGACATTTATATTTTATAAAGTAGCTACCGTGGTTAAAGTCTAGGGAACTTGCACGCGATGCAGCCACCTAGGTGTGGCAGAGTCCATTCTTTCCCAAGGATGTAATTCTAGAAAACAAAAACTCCACATGATGCACATTTTTACTATTAACAGATCCACGCTCAAGTATTCTGAATGTTTGAGTCAGAAGTAATATTTGTCAAAGCTTTATTATAAATAACCAAGTGTAATACAGGAACACAGGAATGGACTTGCTAGTGCTGTGAAGGGACAGAGATCATGTCACTTATGGAGGAGACCACAGTAATTGAAGTGTCAGAGTTGGTCTGGGCTATGCTCTGCAGGAACTCAACCACCAACTGGCGTACGTCTGGATGGTAATCAGACAGCCGGCAGTAGACCAGGTGATCCAGTAACAGCAAGGACTGGGGGCTTTGGAACTGTTCCTTCAAAGGTACGGTCAAGTTGAAGGACACTGGTTCTTTGTTGATGGCATATGG
This sequence comes from Cladorhizidae sp. MBARI D1340-BT2, assembly GCA_028752905.1. Taxonomy (NCBI): domain Eukaryota; kingdom Metazoa; phylum Porifera; class Demospongiae; order Poecilosclerida; family Cladorhizidae; species Cladorhizidae sp. MBARI D1340-BT2. The sequence continues at coordinate 2,700,488 of JAQNBH010000006.1, forward strand.
CAGTGAGAGCTGGGACAGCACCTCCACCACGCTCTCAGTGGTGTGCAGAGGATGCTCTGGTCGCTGGTGACACCAGAAACGAGTGATAAGTTGGTCAATGGACTGCTTGCCAGAGCTAATGATGAGGAGTTCTCCAGTTGGTTTGAGGAGACATGAGGCCCCCTGGATGAGATGTGCAGGCTGCTGAGCGTAATAAGTGCAGTTTATCATCCAGATAAGGTCAAATGGCTCCAGCTTTAGACCCATCAGATCTTCCTCTTCATAGTCCACCATAGTCATTTCCACTGAAATATCTGGGAAGGCTCCTTCCAGTTTCTCCATGGCCGCCTCACATACCTGTTCATCTGTCTCCAACCCAACATAATCGACTCTTATTCCCTTCAGTCCTTCCAGTATGGTCTTATCCAGTGTTCCATCTTCACATCCAATACTGCAGATACGCAAGGCTGGGCCACTATCACCCAACACACGTTGAGCATACTTTAGTGCATGAGATATGAGCCTTCGAGAAGTCACTTCTTCATGATTGCCCAGCTCTTTAAAGCTGGCCAGGTGGATGGGGCAGTTGAAGTGGGAAATATCAGATGGAGGACCTTTCCACTTGATGGTGGCCAGGACATTGTCAAGCTTCTTCAGGATCTCTTTCTCACTGGCAGAGCTCATGATTTCTCACAGTTTTCTGAAGTAGCTAGCTAGCTTATAGAAATGAAGCTAGCCACTGGGTCTATGACCTGGACTTTTCTATCAGTAGAACTCAAGCTCTAGCTTTCTGCTTTCATAGAGCAAGCAAAGCAGAGCTTGTATCTAGCTAAGTAATTTGTACACTCACAATATAGTCATGTGTGTGTCCTTGTGATGTAGCGTCACACCCACAAGGGCTAATGCAGGAAGTGCTGACTGAAGCTCTAGATACAATTATGGACAACTATACATGCTAATCTTTGCATAACTACACTATTGCCACTGTGGCACAGTAGCTGTACATAGCCATGTTTGGTTGATGTGTTACAGAGTGGCTTGGCAAGTCTACACACAAACTTGTCATGGCCACAAATTGTCTAATATGCTATTTGATTATTGTTGTGGTATTAGCTGCATGCATTGAGCTTAGCTCTACTTAGCAAGGTGTCTTTGTGAGTTCTCAGGAAAAGTAGGGAGCCACACTTTTTCATTGGATATTATTTCGTATGTTCCCCATCAAATTTTGGCACTGAAGTTAGTAGCCTAGCTATAGCTAGCTCCATGCCTGTGAGTTGTCCTGCTGTTGAGTGGATCAACTAATATAATGGCTGGCTGGATTTTGATGAAGGTAGCTAGATACATTTTATTAGCTCTTGTGATGAGGTTTACTTTAGTTGGGCATGAATGACTGACTATCTGCCAGTCTGAGAGTATAGATAGGGCCTCTTGAGAGGTGTGTTGGTCACAGGGCAGTTTACTGTAGTAAGAAGTCGTGTGACAACACTTGTATGATGTGGTTTTATCAATTCTTATTTGCATTAGTCGTTTAAACAAACAGCCCCAAAAGGAAGTCTTGAGTTTAACAGGTCAACAGGTCAAGGGGGCAGGCCCTCAACTGTTCTCCTCACTCAAAATCTACCCCTGATGTAGCTAGCTGAAAATCTACCCCTGATGTAGCTAGCTGAAAATCTACCCCTGATGTAGCTAGCTGAAAATCTACCCCTGATGCCTGATGTAGCTAGCTGAAAATCTACCCCTGATGTAGCTAGCTGAAAATCTACCCCTGATGTAGCTAGCTGAAAATCTACCCCTGATGTAGCTAGCTGAAAATCTACCCCTGATGTAGCTAGCTGCTAGTGCCACAGAGGAGCATCTTTATCAGATATTATACAGGATTAAGATGAAAAGCACTGAGCCACACCCATGTTTACTTTCCGATATTGTGATACGTAAGTGTGGTCACCTAAAGTTTGTGCCCCTCCCCCCTCCCGACATTTTGATCCCTATTTGAAGCTGCAATGCTAAAACTAGCACACTTATGTGAGCATGTGACAGGCCTGAACCTCACGTGAGGTCATCAGGTTCTGAACGGCACCACTCTTTATGTGGTTTCCATGAACAGCTGATGCAGGCAGTGGTATAGCTGGGTGTGGCCACCAGAGGTCAGCTGATGCAGGCAGTGGTATAGCTGGGTGTGGCCACCAGAGGTCAGCTGATGCAGGTAGTGGTATAGCTGGGTGTGGCCACCAGAGGTCAGCTGATGCAGGCAGTGGTATAGCTGGGTGTGGCCACCAGAGGTCAGCTGATGCAGGCAGTGGTATAGGTGGGTGTGGCAACCAGAGGTCAGGCAGTGGTATAGCTGGGTGTGGCCACCAGAGGTCAGCTGATGCAGGCAGTGGCATAGCTGGGTGTGGCCACCAGAGGTCAGGCAGGTGTGTAGCTGGGTGTGGCCACCAGAGGTCAGGCAGTGGTATAGCTGGGTGTGGCCACCAGAGGTCAGGCAGTGGTATAGCTGGGTGTGGCCACCAGAGGTCAGCTGATGCAGGCAGTGGTATAGCTGGGTGTGGCCACCAGAGGTCAGGCAGTGGTATAGCTGGGTGTGGCCACCAGAGGTCAGCTGATGCCACTGCCACATGGCATAGCTGGGTGTGACCACCAGAGGTCAGCTGATGCAGGTATAGCTGGGTGTGGCCACCAGAGGTCAGCTGATGCAGGCAGTGGTATAGCTGGGTGTGGCCACCAGAGGTCAGCTGATGCAGGCAGTGGTATAGCTGGGTGTGGCCACCAGAGGTCAGCTGATGCAGGCAGTGGTATAGCTGGGTGTGGTCACCAGAGGTCAGCTGATGCAGGCAGTGGTATAGCTGGATGTGGCCAGCAGAGGTCAGCTGATGCAGGCAGTGGTATAGCTGGGTGTGGCCACCAGAGGTCAGCTGATGCAGGCAGTGGTATAGCTGGGTGTGGCCACCAGAGGTCAGCTGATGCAGGTAGTGGTATAGCTGGGTGTGGCCACCAGAGGTCAGCTGATGCAGGCAGTGGTATAGCTGGGTGTGGCCACCAGAGGTCAGCTGATGCAGGCAGTGGTATAGCTGGGTGTGGCCACCAGAGGTCAGCTGATGCAGGCAGTGGTATAGGTGGGTGTGGCAACCAGAGGTCAGGCAGTGGTATAGCTGGGTGTGGCCACCAGAGGTCAGCTGATGCAGGCAGTGGCATAGCTGGGTGTGGCCACCAGAGGTCAGGCAGGTGTGTAGCTGGGTGTGGCCACCAGAGGTCAGCTGATGCGGGCAGTGGCATAGCTGGGTGTGACCACCAGAGGTCAGCTGATGCAGGTATAGCTGGGTGTGGCCACCAGAGGTCAGCTGATGCAGGCAGTGGTATAGCTGGGTGTGGCCACCAGAGGTCAGCTGATGCAGGCAGTGGTATAGCTGGGTGTGGCCACCAGAGGTCAGCTGATGCAGGCAGTGGTATAGGTGGGTGTGGTCACCAGAGGTCAGCTGGTGCAGGCAGTGGTATAGCTGGGTGTGGCCACCAGAGGTCAGCTGATGCAGGCAGTGGTATAGGTGGGTGTGGCAACCAGAGGTCAGGCAGTGGTATAGCTGGGTGTGGCCACCAGAGGTCAGGCAGTGGTATAGCTGGGTGTGGCCACCAGAGGTCAGCTGATGCAGGCAGTGGTATAGCTGGGTGTGGCCACCAGAGATCAGGCAGTGGTATAGCTGGGTGTGGTCACCAGAGGTCAGCTGGTGCAGGCAGTGGTATAGCTGGGTGTGGCCACCAGAGGTCAGCTGATGCAGGCAGTGGTATAGGTGGGTGTGGCAACCAGAGGTCAGGCAGTGGTATAGCTGGGTGTGGCCACCAGAGGTCAGGCAGTGGTATAGCTGGGTGTGGTCACCAGAGGTCAGCTGGTGCAGGCAGTGGTATAGCTGGGTGTGGCCACCAGAGGTCAGCTGATGCAGGCAGTGGTATAGGTGGGTGTGGCAACCAGAGGTCAGGCAGTGGTATAGCTGGGTGTGGCCACCAGAGGTCAGGCAGTGGTATAGCTGGGTGTGGCCACCAGAGGTCAGCTGATGCAGGCAGTGGTATAGCTGGGTGTGGCCACCAGAGATCAGGCAGTGGTATAGCTGGGTGTGGCCACCAGAGGTCAGCTGATGCAGGCAGTGGCATAGCTGGGTGTGGCCACCAGAGGTCAGCTGATGCAGGTATAGCTGGGTGTGGCCACCAGAGGTCAGCTGATGCAGGCAGTTGTATAGGTGGGTGTGGCCACCAGAGGTCAGCTGATGCAGGTAGTGGTATAGCTGGGTGTGGCCACCAGAGGTCAGCTGATGCAGGTATAGCTGGGTGTGGCCACCAGAGGTCAGCTGATGCAGGCAGTTGTATAGGTGGGTGTGGCCACCAGAGGTCAGCTGATGCAGGCAGTGGTATAGCTGGGTGTGGCCACCAGAGGTCAGCTGATGCAGGCAGTGGTATAGCTGGATGTGGCCAGCAGAGGTCAGCTGATGCAGGCAGTGGTATAGCTGGGTGTGGCCACCAGAGGTCAGCTGATGCAGGCAGTGGTATAGCTGGGTGTGGCCACCATAGGTCAGTCTAAAGCCAACGAAGTGTAAAAGTTCAATTTTTTTGGCTGTGTAGTCACTTTATCAACATATTTTTATAGAAAAGGAGTCTATAGCAACAACTGTGGAATTCCAATGTGGATCAAACTCAAAACACACGAAGAGAAACATTCTAAAAGAAAGTGGATGAAATTTCCAGGAGGTACAAACAAATGGCATTCACAAAAAGTGGGTAAGACTGTCAAAATACACTGACGACATTATCAAAACACGCCCGCATATATATAGCTAGAATCAAAATATGGATATGCTCAAACGTGCCAGAGTTACACAGAAAATCTATGCTTACATTTAGTTTGCATGAGGTGAACGCTGTAGACTTGAGGAAGCATTTGGTATACATGAGGTGAACACTGCAGACTTAGAGGGAGAATTTGGTATACATGAGGTGAACACTGCAGACTTAGAGGGAGCATTTGGTATGCATGAGGTGAACACTGCAGACTTAGAGGGAGCATTTGGTATACATGAGGTGAACACTGCAGACTTAGAGGGAGCATTTGGTATACATGAGGTGAACACTGCAGACTTAGAGGGAGCATTTGGTATACATGAGGTGAACACTGCAGACTTAGAGGGAGCATTTGGTATACATGAGGTGAACACTGCAGACTTAGAGGGAGCATTTGGTATGCATGAGGTGAACACTGCAGACTTAGAGGGGGCATTTGGTATACATGAGGTGAACACTGCAGACTTAGAGGGAGCATTTGGTATACATGAGGTGAACACTGCAGACTTAGAGGGAGCATTTGGTATACATGAGGTGAACACTGCAGACTTAGAGGGAGCATTTGGTATACATGAGGTGAACACTGCAGACTTAGAGGGAGCATTTGGTATACATGAGATGAACGCTGCAGACTTAGAGGGAGCATTTGGTATGCATGAGGTGAACACTGCAGACTTAGAGGGAGCATTTGGTATACATGAGGTGAACACTGCAGACTTAGAGGGAGCATTTGGTATACATGAGGTGAACACTGCAGACTTAGAGGGAGCATTTGGTATACATGAGGTGAACACTGCAGACTTAGAGGGAGCATTTGGTATACATGAGGTGAACACTGCAGACTTAGAGGGAGCATTTGGTATACATGAGGTGAACACTGCAGACTTAGAGGGAGCATTTGGTATACATGAGGTGAACACTGCAGACTTAGAGGGAACATTTGGTATACATGAGGTGAACACTGCAGACTTAGAGGGAGCATTTGGTATACATGAGGTGAACACTGCAGACTTAGAGGGAGCATTTGGTATACATGAGGTGAACACTGCAGACTTAGAGGGAGCATTTGGTATGCATTAGGTGAACACTGCAGACTTAGAGGGAGCATTTGGTATACATGAGGTGAACACTGCAGACTTAGAGGGAGCATTTGGTATACATGAGGTGAACACTGCAGACTTAGAGGGAGCATTTGGTATACATGAGGTGAACACTGCAGACTTAGAGGGAGCATTTGGTATACATGAGGTGAACACTGCAGACTTAGGAGGAGCATTTGGTATACATGAGGTGAACACTGCAGACTTAGAGGGAGCATTTGGTATACATGAGGTGAACACTGTAGACTTAGAGGGAGCATTTGGTATACATGAGGTGAACACTGCAGACTTAGAGGGAGCATTTGGTATACATGAGGTGAACACTGCAGACTTAGAGGGAGCATTTGGTATGCATGAGGTGAACACTGCAGACTTAGAGGGAGCATTTGGTATGCATGAGGTGAACACTGCAGACTTAGAGGGAGCATTTGGTATACATGAGGTGAACACTGCAGACTTAGAGGGAGCATTTGGTATACATGAGGTGAACACTGCAGACTTAGAGGGAGCATTTGGTATGCATGAGGTGAACACTGCAGACTTAGAGGGAGCATTTGGTATACATGAGGTGAACACTGCAGACTTAGAGGGAGCATTTGGTATACATGAGGTGAACACTGCAGACTTAGAGGGAGCATTTGGTATACATGAGGTGAACACTGCAGACTTAGAGGGAGCATTTGGTATACATGAGGTGAACACTGCAGACTTAGAGGGAGCATTTGGTATACATGAGGTGAACACTGCAGACTTAGAGGGAGCATTTGGTATACATGAGGTGAACACTGCAGACTTAGAGGGAGCATTTGGTATACATGAGGTGAACACTGCAGACTTAGAGGGAGCATTTGGTATACATGAGGTGAACACTGCAGACTTAGAGGGAGCATTTGGTATACATGAGGTGAACACTGCAGACTTAGAGGGAGCATTTGGTATACATGAGGTGAACACTGTAGACTTAGAGGGAGCATTTGGTATACATGAGGTGAACACTGCAGACTTAGAGGGAGCATTTGGTATACATGAGGTGAACACTGCAGACTTAGAGGGAGCATTTGGTATACATGAGGTGAACACTGCAGACTTAGAGGGAGCATTTGGTATGCATGAGGTGAACACTGCAGACTTAGAGGGGGCATTTGGTATACATGAGGTGAACACTGCAGACTTAGAGGGAGCATTTGGTATACATGAGGTGAACACTGCAGACTTAGAGGGGGCATTTGGTATACATGAGGTGAACACTGCAGACTTAGAGGGAGCATTTGGTATGCATGAGGTGAACACTGCAGACTTAGAGGGGGCATTTGGTATACATGAGGTGAACACTGCAGACTTAGAGGGAGCATTTGGTATACATGAGGTGAACACTGCAGACTTAGAGGGGGCATTTGGTATGCATGAGGTGAACACTGCAGACTTAGAGGGGGCATTTGGTATACATGAGGTGAACACTGCAGACTTAGAGGGAGCATTTGGTATACATGAGGTGAACACTGCAGACTTAGAGGGAGCATTTGGTATACATGAGGTGAACACTGCAGACTTAGAGGGAGCATTTGGTATGCATGAGGTGAACACTGTAGACTTAGAGGGAGCATTTGGTATGCATGAGGTGAACACTGCAGACTTAGAGGGAGCATTTGGTATACATGAGGTGAACACTGCAGACTTAGAGGGAGCATTTGGTATACATGAGGTGAACACTGCAGACTTAGAGGGAGCATTTGGTATGCATGAGGTGAACACTGCAGACTTAGAGGGAGCATTTGGTATGCATGAGGTGAACACTGCAGACTTAGAGGGGGCATTTGGTATACATGAGGTGAACACTGCAGACTTAGAGGGAGCATTTGGTATACATGAGGTGAACACTGCAGACTTAGAGGGAGCATTTGGTATACATGAGGTGAACACTGCAGACTTAGAGGGAGCATTTGGTATACATGAGGTGAACACTGCAGACTTAGAGGGAGCATTTGGTATACATGAGGTGAACACTGCAGACTTAGAGGGAGCATTTGGTATGCATGAGGTGAACACTGCAGACTTAGAGGGAGCATTTGGTATACATGAGGTGAACACTGCAGACTTAGAGGGAGCATTTGGTATACATGAGGTGAACACTGCAGACTTAGAGGGAGCATTTGGTATACATGAGGTGAACACTGCAGACTTAGAGGGAGCATTTGGTATACATGAGGTGAACACTGCAGACTTAGAGGGAGCATTTGGTATACATGAGGTGAACACTGCAGACTTAGAGGGAGCATTTGGTATGCATGAGGTGAACACTGCAGACTTAGAGGGAGCATTTGGTATACATGAGGTGAACACTGCAGACTTAGAGGGAGCATTTGGTATACATGAGGTGAACACTGCAGACTTAGAGGGAGCATTTGGTATACATGAGGTGAACACTGCAGACTTAGAGGGAGCATTTGATATACATGAGGTGAACACTGCAGACTTAGAGGGAGCATTTGGTATGCATGAGGTGAACACTGCAGACTTAGAGGGAGCATTTGGTATACATGAGGTGAACACTGTAGACTTAGAGGGAGCATTTGGTATACATGAGGTGAACACTGCAGACTTAGAGGGAGCATTTGGTATGCATGAGGTGAACACTGCAGACTTAGAGGGAGCATTTGGTATACATGAGGTGAACACTGCAGACTTAGAGGGAGCATTTGGTATACATGAGGTGAACACTGCAGACTTAGAGGGAGCATTTGGTATGCATGAGGTGAACACTGCAGACTTAGAGGGAGCATTTGGTATACATGAGGTGAACACTGCAGACTTAGAGGGAGCATTTGGTATACATGAGGTGAACACTGCAGACTTAGAGGGAGCATTTGGTATGCATGAGGTGAACACTGCAGACTTAGAGGGAGCATTTGGTATGCATGAGGTGAACACTGCAGACTTAGAGGGAGCATTTGGTATGCATGAGGTGAACACTGCAGACTTAGAGGGAGCATTTGGTATACATGAGGTGAACACTGCAGACTTAGAGGGAGCATTTGGTATACATGAGGTGAACACTGCAGACTTAGAGGGAGCATTTGGTATACATGAGGTGAACACTGCAGACTTAGAGGGAGCATTTGGTATGCATGAGGTGAACACTGCAGACTTAGAGGGAGCATTTGGTATGCATGAGGTGAACACTGCAGACTTAGAGGGAGCATTTGGTATACATGAGGTGAACACTGCAGACTTAGAGGGAGCATTTGGTATACATGAGGTGAACACTGCAGACTTAGAGGGAGCATTTGGTATACATGAGGTGAACACTGCAGACTTAGAGGGAGCATTTGGTATACATGAGGTGAACACTGCAGACTTAGAGGGAGCATTTGGTATACATGAGGTGAACACTGCAGACTTAGAGGGAGCATTTGGTATACATGAGGTGAACACTGCAGACTTAGAGGGAGCATTTGGTATGCATGAGGTGAACACTGCAGACTTAGAGGGGGCATTTGGTATGCATGAGGTGAACACTGTAGACTTAGAGGGAGCATTTGGTATGCATGAGGTGAACACTGCAGACTTAGAGGGAGCATTTGGTATACATGAGGTGAACACTGCAGACTTAGAGGGAGCATTTGGTATACATGAGGTGAACACTGCAGACTTAGAGGGAGCATTTGGTATACATGAGGTGAACACTGCAGACTTAGAGGGAGCATTTGGTATACATGAGGTGAACACTGCAGACTTAGAGGGAGCATTTGGTATACATGAGGTGAACACTGCAGACTTAGAGAGAGCATTTGGTATACATGAGGTGAACACTGCAGACTTAGAGGGAGCATTTGGTATGCATGAGGTGAACACTGCAGACTTAGAGGGAGCATTTGGTATACATGAGGTGAACACTGCAGACTTAGAGGGAGCATTTGGTATGCATGAGGTGAACACTGCAGACTTAGAGGGAGCATTTGGTATACATGAGGTGAACACTGCAGACTTAGAGGGAGCATTTGGTATACATGAGGTGAACACTGTAGACTTAGAGGGAGCATTTGGTATGCATGAGGTGAACACTGTAGACTTAGAGGGAGCATTTGGTATACATGAGGTGAACACTGCAGACTTAGTGGGAGCATTTGGTATACATGAGGTGAACACTGCAGACTTAGAGGGAGCATTTGGTATACATGAGGTGAACACTGCAGACTTAGAGGGAGCATTTGGTATACATGAGGTGAACACTGCAGACTTAGAGGGAGCATTTGGTATACATGAGGTGAACACTGCAGACTTAGAGGGAGCATTTGGTATACATGAGGTGAACACTGCAGACTTAGAGGGAGCATTTGGTATGCATGAGGTGAACACTGCAGACTTAGAGGGAGCATTTGGTATGCATGAGGTGAACACTGCAGACTTAGAGGGAGCATTTGGTATACATGAGGTGAACACTGCAGACTTAGAGGGAGCATTTGGTATACATGAGGTGAACACTGCAGACTTAGAGGGAGCATTTGGTATACATGAGGTGAACACTGCAGACTTAGAGGGAGCATTTGGTATGCATGAGGTGAACACTGCAGACTTAGAGGGAGCATTTGGTATACATGAGGTGAACACTGCAGACTTAGAGGGAGCATTTGGTATACATGAGGTGAACACTGCAGACTTAGAGGGAGCATTTGGTATACATGAGGTGAACACTGCAGACTTAGAGGGAGCATTTGGTATACATGAGGTGAACACTGCAGACTTAGAGGGAGCATTTGGTATACATGAGGTGAACACTGTAGACTTAGAGGGAGCATTTGGTATACATGAGGTGAACACTGCAGACTTAGAGGGAGCATTTGGTATACATGAGGTGAACACTGCAGACTTAGAGGGAGCATTTGGTATACATGAGGTGAACACTGCAGACTTAGAGGGAGCATTTGGTATACATGAGGTGAACACTGCAGACTTAGAGGGAGCATTTGGTATACATGAGGTGAACACTGCAGACTTAGAGGGAGCATTTGGTATACATGAGGTGAACACTGCAGACTTAGAGGGAGCATTTGGTATGCATGAGGTGAACACTGCAGACTTAGAGGGAGCATTTGGTATACATGAGGTGAACACTGCAGACTTAGAGTGAGCATTTGGTATACATGAGGTGAACACTGCAGACTTAGAGGGAACATTTGGTATACATGAGGTGAACACTGCAGACTTAGAGGGAGCATTTGGTATACATGAGGTGAACACTGCAGACTTAGAGGGAGCATTTGGTATACATGAGGTGAACACTGCAGACTTAGAGGGAGCATTTGGTATACATGAGGTGAACACTGCAGACTTAGAGGGAGCATTTGGTATACATGAGGTGAACACTGCAGACTTAGAGGGAGCATTTGGTATGCATGAGGTGAACACTGCAGACTTAGAGGGAGCATTTGGTATACATGAGGTGAACACTGCAGACTTAGAGGGAGCATTTGGTATACATGAGGTGAACACTGCAGACTTAGAGGGAGCATTTGGTATGCATGAGGTGAACACTGCAGACTTAGAGGGAGCATTTGGTATGCATGAGGTGAACACTGCAGACTTAGAGGGAGCATTTGGCATACATGAGGTGAACACTGCAGACTTAGAGGGAGCATTTGGCATACATGAGGTGAACACTGCAGACTTAGAGGGAGCATTTGGTATGCATGAGGTGAACACTGCAGACTTAGAGGGAGCATTTGGTATACATGAGGTGAACACTGCAGACTTAGAGGGAGCATTTGGTATACATGAGGTGAACACTGCAGACTTAGAGGGAGCATTTGGTATGCATGAGGTGAACACTGCAGACTTAGAGGGAGCATTTGGTATGCATGAGGTGAACACTGCAGACTTAGAGGGGGCATTTGGTATACATGAGGTGAACACTGCAGACTTAGAGGGAGCATTTGGTATGCATGAGGTGAACACTGCAGACTTAGAGGGAGCATTTGGTATGCATGAGGTGAACACTGCAGACTTAGAGGGAGCATTTGGTATGCATGAGGTGAACACTGCAGACTTAGAGGGGGCATTTGGTATACATGAGGTGAACACTGCAGACTTAGAGGGAGCATTTGGTATTCATGAGGTGAACACTGCAGACTTAGAGGGAGCATTTGGTATACATGAGGTGAACACTGCAGACTTAGAGGGAGCATTTGGTATGCATGAGGTGAACACTGCAGACTTAGAGGGAGCATTTGGTATGCATGAGGTGAACACTGCAGACTTAGAGGGAGCATTTGGTATACATGAGGTGAACACTGCAGACTTAGAGGGAGCATTTGGTATACATGAGGTGAACACTGCAGACTTAGAGGGAGCATTTGGTATGCATGAGGTGAACACTGCAGACTTAGAGGGAGCATTTGGTATGCATGAGGTGAACACTGCAGACTTAGAGGGAGCATTTGGTATACATGAGGTGAACACTGCAGACTTAGAGGGAGCATTTGGTATACATGAGGTGAACACTGCAGACTTAGAGGGAGCATTTGGTATACATGAGGTGAACACTGCAGACTTAGAGGGAGCATTTGGTATACATGAGGTGAACACTGCAGACTTAGAGGGAGCATTTGGTATGCATGAGGTGAACACTGCAGACTTAGAGGGAGCATTTGGTATGCATGAGGTGAACACTGCAGACTTAGAGGGAGCATTTGGAATGCATGAGGTGAACACTGCAGACTTAGAGGGAGCATTTGGTATACATGAGGTGAACACTGCAGACTTAGAGGGAGCATTTGGTATACATGAGGTGAACACTGCAGACTTAGAGGGAGCATTTGGTATACATGAGGTGAACACTGCAGACTTAGAGGGAGCATTTGGTATACATGAGGTGAACACTGCAGACTTAGAGGGAGCATTTGGTATACATGAGGTGAACACTGCAGACTTAGAGGGGGCATTTGGTATACATGAGGTGAACACTGCAGACTTAGAGGGAGCATTTGGTATACATGAGGTGAACACTGCAGACTTAGAGGGAGCATTTGGTATACATGAGGTGAACACTGCAGACTTAGAGGGAGCATTTGGTATACATGAGGTGAACACTGCAGACTTAGAGGGAGCATTTGGTATACATGAGGTGAACACTGCAGACTTAGAGGGAGCATTTGGTATACATGAGGTGAACACTGCAGACTTAGAGGGAGCATTTGGTATACATGAGGTGAACACTGTAGACTCAGAGGGAGCATTTGGTATACATGAGGTGAACACTGCAGACTTAGAGGGAGCATTTGGTATGCATGAGGTGAACACTGCAGACTTAGAGGGGGCATTTGGTATACATGAGGTGAACACTGCAGACTTAGAGGGAGCATTTGGTATACATGAGGTGAACACTGCAGACTTAGAGGGAGCATTTGGTATACATGAGGTGAACACTGCAGACTTAGAGGGAGCATTTGGTATGCATGAGGTGAACACTGCAGACTTAGAGGGAGCATTTGGTATACATGAGGTGAACACTGCAGACTTAGAGGGAGCATTTGGTATGCATGAGGTGAACACTGTAGACTTAGAGGGAGCATTTGGTATACATGAGGTGAACACTGCAGACTTAGAGGGAGCATTTGGTATACATGAGGTGAACACTGCAGACTTAGAGGGAGCATTTGGTATACATGAGGTGAACACTGCAGACTTAGAGGGAGCATTTGGTATACATGAGGTGAACACTGCAGACTTAGAGGGAGCATTTGGTATACATGAGGTGAACACTGCAGACTTATAGGGAGCATTTGGTATACATGAGGTGAACACTGCAGACTTAGAGGGAGCATTTGGTATACATGAGGTGAACACTGCAGACTTAGAGGGAGCATTTGGTATACATGAGGTGAACACTGCAGACTTAGAGGGAGCATTTGGTATGCATGAGGTGAACACTGCAGACTTAGAGGGAGTGTTTGGTATACATGAGGTGAACACTGCAGACTTAGAGGGAGCATTTGGTATACATGAGGTGAACACTGCAGACTTAGAGGGAGCATTTGGTATACATGAGGTGAACACTGCAGACTTAGAGGGAGCATTTGGTATACATGAGGTGAACACTGCAGACTTAGAGGGAGCATTTGGTATACATGAGGTGAACACTGCAGACTTAGAGGGAGCATTTGGTATACATGAGGTGAACACTGCAGACTTAGAGGGAGCATTTGGTATACATGAGGTGAACACTGCAGACTTAGAGGGAGCATTTGGTATACATGAGGTGAACACTGCAGACTTAGAGGGGGCATTTGGTATACATGAGGTGAACACTGCAGACTTAGAGGGAGCATTTGGTATGCATGAGGTGAACACTGCAGACTTAGAGGGAGCATTTGGTATGCATGAGGTGAACACTGCAGACTTAGAGGGAGCATTTGGTATACATGAGGTGAACACTGCAGACTTAGAGGGAGCATTTGGTATACATGAGGTGAACACTGCAGACTTAGAGGGAGCATTTGGTATACATGAGGTGAACACTGCAGACTTAGAGGGAGCATTTGGTATACATGAGGTGAACACTGCAGACTTAGAGGGAGCATTTGGTATACATGAGGTGAACACTGCAGACTTAGAGGGAGCATTTGGTATGCATGAGGTGAACACTGCAGACTTAGAGGGAGTGTTTGGTATACATGAGGTGAACACTGCAGACTTAGAGGGAGCATTTGGTATACATGAGGTGAACACTGCAGACTTAGAGGGAGCATTTGGTATACATGAGGTGAACACTGCAGACTTAGAGGGAGCATTTGGTATACATGAGGTGAACACTGCAGACTTAGAGGGAGCATTTGGTATACATGAGGTGAACACTGCAGACTTAGAGGGAGCATTTGGTATACATGAGGTGAACACTGCAGACTTAGAGGGAGCATTTGGTATGCATGAGGTGAACACTGCAGACTTAGAGGGAGCATTTGGTATGCATGAGGTGAACACTGCAGACTTAGAGGGAGCATTTGGTATACATGAGGTGAACACTGCAGACTTAGAGGGAGCATTTGGTATACATGAGGTGAACACTGCAGACTTAGAGGGAGCATTTGGTATACATGAGGTGAACACTGCAGACTTTGAGGGAGCATTTGTTATACATGAGGTGAACACTGTAGACTTAGAGGGAGCATTTGGTATGCATGAGGTGAACACTGCAGACTTAGAGGGAGCATTTGGTATACATGAGGTGAACACTGCAGACTTAGAGGGAGCATTTGGTATACATGAGGTGAACACTGCAGACTTAGAGGGAGCATTTGGTATCCATGAGGTGAACACTGCAGACTTAGAGGGAGCATTTGGTATACATGAGGTGAACACTGCAGACTTAGAGGGAGCATTTGGTATACATGAGGTGAACACTGTAGACTTAGAGGGAGCATTTGGTATACATGAGGTGAACACTGCAGACTTAGAGGGAGCATTTGGTATACATGAGGTGAACACTGCAGACTTAGAGGGAGCATTTGGTATACATGAGGTGAACACTGCAGACTTAGAGGGAGCATTTGGTATACATGAGGTGAACACTGTAGACTTAGAGGGAGCATTTGGTATACATGAGGTGAACACTGCAGACTTAGAGGGAGCATTTGGTATACATGAGGTGAACACTGCAGACTTAGAGGGAGCATTTGGTATGCATGAGGTGAACACTGCAGACTTAGAGGGAGCATTTGGTATGCATGAGGTGAACACTGCAGACTTAGAGGGAGCATTTGGTATACACGAGGTGAACACTGCAGACTTAGAGGGAGCATTTGGTATACATGAGGTGAACACTGCAGACTTAGAGGGAGCATTTGGTATACATGAGGTGAACACTGCAGACTTAGAGGGAGCATTTGGTATACATGAGGTGAACACTGCAGACTTAGAGGGAGCATTTGGTATACATGAGGTGAACACTGCAGACTTAGAGGGAGCATTTGGTATACATGAGGTGAACACTGCAGACTTTGCCACTAAGACAATCTAATGGTTTGAGAGGTAAATAAGTGTACTCCAGCAGCATCTTGAAAGTGTCCCTGTCAAGTTGAGAGGTATCATTCCACTATGAACACCAGCTCAGGTCTATGCATTAATGGAGGACTATTTGCTACTGACAACCCCGGCTTAGGAGATCATCTTTAGGTTAAGACTGGAGGACTACGAAAGGTGTTGATTATTCTAGTTTAGTAATATTAATTTAAATTCCAGTGCATCCTAGGCCAGAAAAAGCAGGTAAAAAAAGTCGCCATTATTTCATCCTGATTTGAGCATAAGCATTTCTGGCACTTGCCTGGTAAGGCATGTTTTGAGCCTAGCCATATATGGGTGCATCGCATCAGCATGTAGCTATGGATAATTTTGGGGGGTGAATGTCATTTGTGCGTGTGCATGTGTTTTTAGGGCCATTTAATTTCATCCTCTTTAGAATTACACAAATGACACTGCAACTTCAATTGTTCGTACCAAACTTATTAGGAGTGGAAATATTCAGAGCACTGAAGTTACACCTCACCTGGTAGAGCACTGAAGTTACACCTCACCTGGTGCAAGTTAGTGCCAGAAGGAGCTGCAATTTAAAAATATTAATGTACATTTTCTCTTATATTGGCTTTAAATAATGATTATAATCACATACATCTTGACCGGCTGCCATAGGCTTTGCTCAGCATCGTTACAAATTGCCCACTATGAAGTGCGTGGAAGCTATGGAGTTGAAGGCATGCCCTAATCCTCCCTCAAACACTCGCATAGACTCATCAACAAGCTGAACACATGAGCCACGCAAGAACTTTCTGAATCGTTGGATGTCGGCCAAATAATAAATGCAGCCTGGAAGCAACTATATACATATATATACCAGTACAAAATGAACCTTTCTTGGAAGTTGAGGGAAATTACACAAGGACTGGTGAAATGTTATTTGTGCTGATGAGCATTTTTGTACTAAAACATATTCTAATAGCAGCAGGTGCATATTGCAGCAGACTACATAATTATGACTTCATCCACATACTCTATTAATAGCAGCAGGTGCACATGCACAGACTGTGACTTCCTCCACATACTCTATTAATAGCATCAGGTGCACATGCGCAGACTATGACTTCCTCCACATACTCTATTAATAGCAGCAGGTGCACATGCACCGACTGTGACTTCCTCCACATACTCTATTAATAGCATTAGGTGCACATGCACCGACTATGACTTCCTCCACATACTCTATTAATAGCATCAGGTGCACATGCACCAACTGAGACTTCCTCCACATACTCTATTAATAGCAGCAGGTGCACATGCACAGACTATGACTTCCTCCACATACTCTATTAATAGCATCAGGTGCACATGCACCGACTGTGACTTCCTCCTCATACTCTATTAATAGCATCAGGTGCACATGCACAGACTATGACTTCCTCCACATACTCTATTAATAGCAACAGGTGCACATGCACAGACTATGACATCCTCCACATACTCTATTAATAGCAGCAGGTGCACATGCACAGACTGTGACTTCCTCCACATACTCTATTAATAGCATCAGGTGCACATGCGCAGACTATGACTTCCTCCACATACTCTATTAATAGCAGCAGGTGCACATGCACCGACTGTGACTTCCTCCACATACTCTATTAATAGCATTAGGTGCACATGCACCGACTATGACTTCCTCCACATACTCTATTAATAGCATCAGGTGCACATGCACCAACTGAGACTTCCTCCATATTAATAGCAGCAGGTGCACATGCACCAACTATGACTTCCTCCACATACTCTATTAATAGCAGTAGGTGCACATTGCAGCAGACTATGACTTCCTCCACATACTCTATTAATAGCATCAGGTGCACATGCACCGACTGTGACTTCCTCCTCATACTCTATTAATAGCATCAGGTGCACATGCACAGACTATGACTTCCTCCACATACTCTATTAATAGCAACAGGTGCACATGCACAGACTATGACATCCTCCACATACTCTATTAATAGCAGCAGGTGCACATTGCAGCAGACTGTGACTTCCTCCACATACTCTATTAATAGCAACAGGTGCACATGCACAGACTATGACTTCCTCCACATACTCTATTAATAGCAGCAGGTGCACATGCACCGACTCTGACTTCCTCCACATACTCTATTAATAGCAGCAGGTGCACGTGCACCGACTATGACTTCCTCCACATACTCTATATTAATAGCATCAGGTGCACATGCACCGACTGTGACTTCCTCCTCATACTCTATTAATAGCAGCAGGTGCACATGCACCGACTGTGACTTCCTCCTCATACTCTATTAATAGCAGCAGGTGCACGTGCACCGACTATGACTTCCTCCACATACTCTATATTAATAGCATCAGGTGCACATGCACCGACTGTGACTTCCTCCTCATACTCTATTAATAACAACAGGTGCACATGCACTGACTGTGACTTCCTCCACATACTCTATTAATAGCAACAGGTGCACATTCACCGACTGTGACTTCCTGTGACTTCCTCCACATACTCTATTAATAGCAGCAGGTGCACATGCACCGACTGTGACTTCCTCCTCATACTCTATTAATAGCAACAGGTGCACATGCACCGACTGTGACTTCCTCCACATACTCTATTAATAGCAGCATGTGCACATGCACCGACTATGACTTCCTCCACATACTCTATTAATAGCAGCAGGTGCACATGCACCGACTGTGACTTCCTCCACATACTCTATTAATAGCAGCAGGTGCATATTGCAGCAGACTGTGACTTCCTCCTCATACTCTATTAATAGCAGCAGGTGCACATTGCAGCAGACTGTGACTTCCTCCACATACTCTATTAATAGTAGCAGGTGCACATGCACCGACTGTGACTTCCTCCACATACTCTATTAATAGCAGCAGGTGCACAATGCACAGACTGTGACTTCCTCCACATACTCTATTAATAGCAGCAGGTGCACATTGCAGCAGACTATGACTTCCTCCACATACTCTATTAATAGCAGCAGGTGCACATGCACAGACTGTGACTTCCTCCACATACTCTATTAATAGCAGCAGGTGCACATGCACAGACTATGACTTCCTCTACATACTCTATTAATAGCATCAGGTGCTCTATTAAAAACAGAAACTCTTCAGATGCACCTGCACAACACCTTGCTCCTCCATTGTATAGTTCACACTCACAGATATTTACCTTTCTTATAAGTGAAAGTATTCCTTGCCTGATGGTGGTGGTGATGGTGATGGTGGTGGTGATGGTGGTGGAGGAGGGAGAGACATGATTACATGTGTGGGAGTTTGGCCTGTGATATTCTGCAGCTGCTTAGAATTACATCATTCTTTATAATTATATATATATCCCTCTATGATTACCTAAGCTTAATATAAATAGTTAATCCTGCCTTCTCGTTATCTTCTGGACATGTATTTCACTAATACTAATACATAATATGTGACGGGATCTGAGAAAAAAGCCCACTAGGAGCAGAGTATTGAATTGTGCTCTAGCTAAAACCATGCAATAATGAAAACTATGACTTTTTTAATTTTATTACCTTGCCAGTATAATTGGTCTTTCATCTACCTCTGTGTCAAATTTGACCGCTTGAAACGGCTTCTTTCATGCCAAGCGTGACCTCTAAAAACTTCTACTTCTCTTTTGAGTTCCACGTATACAAAATTGAAGTTTTACAACATGGAAGTGTTCCCGCCTAGATTCCCGCCTAGATTCCTGGGTTCGAAGCGCATTACCACAGTAACTTGTTTTATCTATGGATGCCAAAGCAAGTGAGCACTGAGGATGCCGCCAGAGCTGTGAATGCTTTGCTTCACCTCTGTGGTGAGGACCAGCAACCCTTACTTGATGTCATTGAGGATTATTTCACCATGGGAGACTGTGCAGAGAACTGGAGTGATGAGGATGAGGATGAAAATGATGAATGTATGTACTAGCACAGCATTTATAAACCATTTTTAGGTAGTATAACACAGTCATAGAGTAACAGAAATAGAGACACTAAAATAAAATATTGGGAAGGAAGGGGGCTTAATTTTCAACCATGATAGGGAAGTGGGAGACTATAATTATAATTAAATGCATAATGAATATTACAGGGAGTGATGAAGAAGAACCTGCATGCAATATTGGTATGATGGAACCTCTGGCTGGAGCAGGATCTGAGATCGAAAGTGATGAGGAGGAGGGTAGGAACGACGAAGAGGAAGAGATTGGCTGAGATGAACAAGTCCTTGAAGTATATACTGACTCGGGTACAATTTTTAGCAGATGTAGAGATCGAGCCAACAGTATCTGACACAATGGCGAAGGAACTTGTTACTAACTTCATGGATGTTGGATGTGGTTGTGAGAGCTGGCATGGAAGAAACTGTTCTCTGTAATTTTCTGTACAACACACCTGTGACATTCGTTCGCAGTGTGCTTCCCTCTCCCGCAATGAGCTGGATATGGCCCTGCTTGGACAACTGATGGCAAATTCAAACTTTAGTGAGAATGTGTCCACAGATTGTCGTCACTTCCGGCCGGACAAGTAGGGGAAAAAACTACACAAAATATCATCACCACGGTCGACTAGTATGTCCCTATATGTTTCACTTTTTGCATACTATTGGTGAAACACACTTGAAGAACCTGGTCAAGGCCTTCAAGGTAAACCCACTCCTACCTCGCATACATGGAAACATCAAATGACTCCCGAAACATGCACTTTTGCTTTCTTCTGTGGAATACGTTGTCCGTTTTCTGCTAAACTATGCTGACCAGAATGCTCTTCTTCTACCTGGTCGCATTCCAGGCTGTAATATATGAGATCAGATATAAAACTTTTGCCATCTAGCGTAAAAAAGCGAGGAATTTGGAGGGTATATCATGAATCTGCTGAGTCTGCACAATGTGTTCATGCTGCTGCATACTCCACCTTCTGTAGGCTATGGTGGTCACTCCTTCCAGCAGCACTTGATAATAACGAAGCCTATGTCTGATTTGTGTTGGCTAAATAGTACAGCGATGCTTCGAGCTGCCAACTGTTCGGATGTTGAAAAATCTGCTACCATACGAGAAGCTGAAGAGCATCTCAGGGTTGTCCAGCTAGAGAGGTCATTCTACAAAACTGTGTGCGATTACTGTAGGCGACGAGTGATTAGTTTTTTCTCGGCATGTGGCACATTTACACCCACACCACCTCACTCTAAAGTTCCTTCCAACTCGAACAATCTTGCTCTGCACTACTCATTCAATTATGCACAGCAAGTCCACTACCCATCTGATCCTCTGCAGCCCGGCCCGATCTTTTTTACTCCATGAAAGTGCAGCATATTTGGAGTTAACTGCGAAGCTCTCCCTCGACAGATCAATTTCCTTACGGATGAGGCTGGGGACTGTGGAAAAGGAGCGAATGCAGTGGTGAGCCAGCTCCATTATTTTTTCAAACACCATGGTCTTGGCGAATATGAAGTTTTCCTGCATTGTGACAACTGCACTGGTCAAAACAAAAACAGCTGTGTTATGCAGTATTTGATGTGGCGATGTTTGACTGGAAGGCACTCAAAGGTAACTCTGTCATTCCTTGTAGTTGGACATTCTAAATTTGCACCAGATTGGTGTTTTGGCCTCTTAAAGCGACACTACAGAAGGACGGCTTGAAAGATATCGCAGAAGTTGTTAATGACTCAGCTGTGTGTAATGTTGCTCAACTTGTAGGATAAGACAATTATTGTGCCAACGTTTGATTGGACTGACTTTTTTGCCCGTACATGAAAAAGGTACCTGGAATAAAAAAGTTCCATCACTTTCATTTTGATTCCTTGAATCCAGGGGTAGTAGCTATGAAGGAACATTCTGATAGCAATTCTGCAAACCTTCAGATTTTGAAGAATCAGTTGTGAACCGGCTTTGATGTGCTTCCTTCCATTGTTGTTCCTAAAATATGTGGTGTGTATGCTAAAGGTTACATAGATACATGCATGTGGTGTGTACAGCTAAAGGTTACATAGATATGTGGTGTGTACAGCTAAAGGTTACATAGATATGTGGTGTGTATAGCTAAACGTTACATAGATATGTGGTGTGTACAGCTAAAGGTTACATAGATATGTGGTGTGTACAGCTAAATGTTACATAGATATGTGGTGTGTACAGCTAAAGGTTACATAGATATGTGGTGTGTATAGCTAAAGGTTACATAGATATGTGGTGTGTACAGCTAAAGGTTACATAGATATGTGGTGTGTACAGCTAAAGGTTACATAGATATGTGGTGTGTATAGCTAAAGGTTACATGGATATGTGGTGTGTACAGCTAAAGGTTACATAGATATGTGGTGTGTATAGCTAAAGGTTACATAGATATGTGGTGTGTACAGCTAAATGTTACATAGATATGTGGTGTGTATGCTAAAGGTTACATAGATATGTGGTGTGTACAGCTAAAGGTTACATAGATATGTGGTGTGTATAGCTAAAGGTTACATAGATATGTGGTGTGTACAGCTAAATGTTACATAGATATGTGGTGTGTACAGCTAAAGGTTACATAGATATGTGGTGTGTACAGCTAAAGGTTACATAGATATGTGGTGTGTATAGCTAAAGGTTACATGGATATGTGGTGTGTACAGCTAAAGGTTACATAGATATGTGGTGTGTATAGCTAAAGGTTACATGGATATGTGGTGTGTATAGCTAAAGGATACATAGATATGTGGTGTGTATGCTAAAGGTTACATAGATATGTGTTGTGTACAGCTAAAGGTTACATAGATATGTGGTGTGTATGCTAAAGGTTACATAGATATGTGGTGTGTATAGCTAAAGGTTACATAGATATGTGGTGTGTATGCTAAAGGTTACATAGATATGTGGTGTGTACAGCTAAAGGTTACATAGATATGTGGTGTGTATAGCTAAAGGTTACATAGATATGTGGTGTGTATGCTAAAGGTTACATAGATATGTAGTGTGTACAGCTAAAGGTTACATAGATATGTGGTGTGTACAGCTAAAGGTTACATAGATATGTGGTGTGTATAGCTAAAGGATACATAGATATGTGGTGTGTACAGCTAAAGGTTACATGGATATGTGTTGTGTACAGATAAAGGTTACATAGATATGTGGTGTGTATAGCTAAAGGTTACCATATTTGCCGGAGTATAAGTCGCACCGGAATATAAGTCGCACCCCCCAAAGTTGGCCATCATTTTGAAAATCTATAATAGTTGGAGTATAGGTCGCATGCGCAATGACAATAGGTCGAATACCACTCCTTCCTTTAGCGCATCTCGGCAGCGTTGTCAAAACACTCTTCTTCTTTCTCCAGTCCCTGACCGATTTTTCACTGACTCTATACTCTCTTTCCGCTGCTCTGTTTCCGAACTTCTCTGCATACCCAACTACTTTGAGCTTAAAGCCAGCAGTGTACTTCCCAGACATTTTATCGACACACGTGCCACTAGAGACCCCGCCCAGTTGTTTAAGGAAAAGCGGCATGTTCGGATTATAAGTCGCACCCCTCAATTGAAGAAGAAGATTTGGAGCTACTACTGCGACTTATACTCCGGCAAATACGGTACATAGATATGTGGTGTGTATGCTAAAGGTTACATAGATATGTGGTGTGTACAGCTAAAGGTTACATAGATATGTGGTGTGTACAGCTAAAGGTTACATAGATATGTGGTGTGTATGCTAAAGGTTACATAGATATGTGGTGTGTACAGCTAAAGGTTACATAGATATGTGGTGTGTATAGCTAAAGGTTACATAGATACTGTATGTGGTGTGTACAGCTAAAGGTTACATAGATATGTGGTGTGTACAGCTAAAGGTTACATAGATATGTGGTGTGTATAGCTAAAGGTTACATAGATATGTGGTGTGTACAGCTAAAGGTTACATAGATATGTGGTGTGTACAGCTAAAGGTTACATAGATATGTGGTGTGTATAGCTAAAGGTTACATAGATATGTGGTGTGTATAGCTAAAGGTTACATAGATATGTGGTGTGTATAGCTAAAGGTTACATAGATATGTGGTGTGTATAGCTAAAGGTTACATAAATATGTGGTGTGTATGCTAAAGGTTTCATAGATAAGTGGTGTGTATAGCTAAAGGTTACATAGATATGTGGTTCCTTGTATAGATCTCTATCAGCAGAGATGGTATATCTACAAATAACATATATAATAGTAGTAGGCAGAATATTCCACTAGATACATCCATAGTTAAATGTTTTTCATAAAACCAGAGGGACAGTATATATATAATTAGTTTTTATACAGTGAAAGCTATAGGTAGCTTCCTACAATTGTAGATCATCTAATAATTATAAGTTAATTTACGTACAGTGAAAGAGAAAGATGTAGGTTACAACAGTTGTATAACAAGAATAAAAATAAATAATATAATAATTAAAAAAATAGTAATATTTTTAAATAGTTATTTATTTTTATTATTGTTTTATATATTATAATTATTTATTATTAGGTACGGGACGGGACCACGACTAGTGTTAGGGCTTGGAAAATGACTAGGATTAGGGCTTGGACAATTACTAGGGTCAGGGCTTGGGCAATGACTTGAGTTAGGGCTTGGGCCATGACTGGACCATGACTAGTGTTATGGCTTGGAAAATGACTAGGATTAGGGCTTGACAATTACTAGGGTTAGGGCTTGGGCAATGACTTGAGTTAGGGCTTGGGCCATGACTGGACCATGACTAGTGTTAGGGCTTGGAAAATTACTAGGATTAGGGCTTGACAACTACTAGGGTCAGGGCTTGGGCAATGACTTGAGTTAGGGCATGGACCATGACTGGACCATGACTAGGGTTAGGGCTTGGACAATGACCTGATTAAGGCTTGGTCAATGACTAGGGTTTGGGATTGGACAATGGCTAAGGTTTGGATTTGTACAATGACTAGAGTTATGGCTTGGGATAAAGTTAGGGCTTGGACAAGGACTAGCAATAGGCATGACTAGGGTTAGGGCTTTGACAAGGATTAGCATTAGGGCTTTGTCCATGACTGGGGTTCGGGGTTAGTGCTTGGACAATGACTAGTGTTACGGTTTGGACAATGACAATGGTTAGGGCTTGAATAAATGATTAGAATCAGGGTTTGGACAATGTCTAGGGTTTTGGCTTGGACAATGACTATGGTTAGGGCTTGGATAAGGACTAGCATTATGGCTTGGACAATGACTATGGTTGCTACATCTGCAGTCTCTCCCTCTCTGTGTGTGTGTAATATAAATATTACAGATTACAGCAATTGCTACATAAATATGTGGTGTGTGTGGTAAATGTTACATAGATATGTGGTGTTTGTAGCTAAAGGTTACATAGATATGTGGTGTGTACAGCTAAAGGTTACATAGATATGTGGTGTGTATGCTAAAGGTTACATAGATATGTGGTGTATGTAGCTAAAGGTTACATAGATATGTGTTGTGTACAGCTAAAGGTTACATAGATATGTGGTGTGTACAGCTAAAGGTTACATAGATATGTGGTGTGTACAGCTAAAGGTTACATAGATATGTGGTGGGTACAGCTAAAGGTTACATATATATATATGGTGTGTACAGCTAAAGGTTACATAGATATGTGGTGTGTACAGCTAAAGGTTACATAGATATGTGGTGTGTACAGCTAAAGGTTACATAGATATGTGGTGTGTGTACAGCTAAAGGTTACATAGATATGTGGTGTGTATGCTAAAGGTTACATAGATATGTGGTGTGTATAGCTAAAGGTTACATAGATAATGGTTGTCCAATGAGCAGCGATGGTATCTGTACAATCAGATCAGGCCGTTTTGTCCAGATTAAGACAAGGACATCACTTGCCCTCTGCCTGACGAACCAAAGCCCACCAGTAGAGCTGGTACTCCTACACCACTTTCTCCAACTCTAGACACCAACAATACAAGTGTCCCACCACTGGCGAAGAAGAGGCATATCTGCAGCAACTGCAAACAAGCAGGACATAACAGCAGATCATGCAAAAAGAACAATTAAACTTGCTTGTGTACATTTCACTTCATAACCATTTTTATTCTCTTTTTTAACTTTTATACTGTTTGCTGTTTATTTCAGTGCCATCAAACTTTATACACTATATAGAATAGGTATAATAGCAAGTCTAACTAGCTAGGTAAATAAAGGTAAATAAAACTAGAAGCAAACAAGCTATACACACACACAAACTATGAAACTTCCATGCTTACGAGTTTTGACGCACCCTGGGCTTTAGAATCTTCGTTCTCTTTTGTCAACCTGGGCCCACTAACTTCGTAACTTCCTTAATTCTTGCTCAAACTAGCAGAATAACCGTTCTCTTTCTATAGCGAAGTTGGATATACGCCCCTTTTTTAGTCCCATGTGCAACTCTCTAACCACAGCACAGAGTATACGGAATAGACCTGGTTGAAGTAAACTCTTGTTGAAGTAAACTGTCATTAAAAACATAATTTTTCTACGCTTGGGCATTTCTTCCTAGATGTGTTTAAACAGTCATATCTTGGCAACGGTAGCTCCTAGAGCTACGAATCTGGCGTCATTTTGAAGGTAAGTGAATGCACTTTCATCTAGTATTATAAACTAAAATTTGATGATCCACTCCAAGTGGGCTGTTTTCTCAGATCCTGTCACATACAATATAAAAATATATAACAGTTATTAACAAGAATAATGACAGCAACAACATACAACAATAATAATAAGTGATAATATAATAATAACTATAATAATAACAATAATAATCATAATAATCATAATCATAATCATAATAACAATAATCATAATAGTAAAAATAATTATAATCATCATCATCATCATAATAATAATAATATATATAATAATAATAATAATAATAATAAATAATAATGTCTCTGATCCCTTAGGAGACCATCAAGTCGGCTGTAGGGGGAATCGCGATATGATTCAGAGACATGATTCCCTGAGAGATGTTTTTTTCATTGCTGCCCAGTCTGCAGCCCTCGCCCCAAGGAGAGAAGTTCCGTCCCTAATTCCTGGCTCGAAGAGTCGCCCGGCCGACTTCTACCTCCCGCGATGGAAGCAGGGCAAGCCGGCAGCCCTAGACGTCACAGTTATTTCAACCCTTCAACAGCTTACGGTCGATGGTGCTGCGGCAGTCCAGGGCTACGCTCTGTCTATAGGAGAAGATCGGAAACGTGCTGCTCACAGCACAAGCCTGTCATGCTGCTGGTATCTCCTTCATTCCCCTAGTCATGGAGTACTTCGGAGGATGGAGTGATGAGGCCGTGTCAGCCATCAAATCAATTGGCCGACTGCAAGGCCAGAGATTGGGCACCCTCCCAGAAGACTGCATCACACACCTCTTTCAGAGGCTGTCCATCTGCCTCTGGAGGGGGAATGCAACCATGTGGGTTGGTCGGTTGTTAACCAGACCCCCCATGGTTGATGGACTTTTGTAGATCGGACCATAATAATAATAACAATAACAATAATAATAATAATAATAATAATAATAATAATAATAATAACAACAACAACAATAACAATAATAATAATGTTAGTAAATAAACAAAGAAGGAAACACGAATCGGCAGAGACCAAAAATCTTTTCTCATCTCTTGCAATATCCTTTACTCTGCACTGCTGGAGGATGCCACTGATTGTGTGCATGTGTGTGTGCATGTATGCATGTGTGTGTGTGTGTGTGTGTGCATGCACATGTGACTGTGAATGTATCTGAGCATGTATGTGTGTGCATGCATGTTTGTACATGTGTGAGGGAGTATGTGTGTGAGTGTGTGTGGTGTGTGTATGTGAGTGTGAGAGTGTCTGTACATGTGCATATACATGTGTATGTGAGTGTGTGAATATCTGTGTGCCGTGTGTGAGAATGTGTCTGTGTGTGAGAGAGTTTGTATGAGTATGCGTGTGAGTGTGTGAATGTATGGGTGAGTGTGTGTGTGTGTGTGCGTGTGTGTGAGTGCACTCTGTGATAATATCATTACCTCCTCTTGTAAAAAATAATAATGTGATGTGGAAGAAGAGAGTCAATAGAACATAAATCAAGTTACTGGCTGCATATTCCCGTGTGGCATAGTTTGTACAGTGTAACACAGTTAATACAATGTAACAGTAAATACAGTATAGCATAGTTAGTTCAGTGTAATATCGTTATACAGTGTAACATTTAATACAATGTAGCATAGTTAATACAGTGTACCACAATTAATACAGTGTAACACCATTAATACAGTGTAACACCGTTAATACAGTGTAAACAGTTAGTACAGTATAGTTTCCACAGTGCAGTTGTAATCTGTTAGCTACATGCTACTGGTAGAGTTGACTTGAGGGTGGCATAAAACATAGTCACCACCCTCGGATCCTTCGAGTGCAGCTTGGACACCTGGTGGGCATACGCAAGAACTTGGCATGTTGCGGGAGGATATAGGATTCATGGTTGTGTATACATCTGTGCAGGCCATGGTTGAGGGGAGGGGTACACTTTTGCAGACAGTGGAAGCCTTTCTTGGAGGTGGGAGTAAAGGAGGGCTTATCACATCATGATAGCGATGGCTGTCCCCACCAAGGGGTGTGCTGGGAATACTTCTGCTTCCAAGGAGGAGCTTGAAGGACTCTCCCCCAGGACTGTCATAAGTGGGGCCATCGTAGATAGGGTTGACTGACATCGCTGGGAGTGTCTTGGGGCATTTAGCTGTGCTCTTGGGTGGGGAGGCTAGCTGGAACTCTACTCCAGGACCAGCCACCACGTTGGGTGACAGATGTTCTAAAATAAGACAGTTATATAATTATTGAATTGCCTCTATATAGGTGTACTACTCTATTTAGTGCACTCTTCTAGTGGGTCTACGGGGACATTCTTGTTTCCTTTCTTTTTTGACAGGTCAAATCCAAAATGGCTTGATTTCCCCCCCCTCTGCCCCATTCCTTTCGTGAAGTTATAATAGAGAGAATTTATCACCACAAGTGCAACCCCTCGATCAAAGTGTAGCTTTTCCAAACCTCTGATGACTGGCCTCCTGCCTTTCATCCGGGTGCAGGTGAGAGCTATTAGCACTGCCAACACCAGACCCACCAGCACAGTCAAGCCCGTTGCTGCCACTGCAATGATCACTGTCTCAGAAGTGGAGGTAATGGCAGGCCCCTGTAGAATTGGTATGACTGCAGAACAAACCAGAAATATCAGAAGCGAGTCTCATTGTAACAGTCTGCACATTATGAAGAAACATGCAGTCAATCCATTACCTACTCCATCCTTGGTAAAGATCACCTGACCTGCAAGCTGTGAGTGAGTGAAGACGAGTCTCACTGAGTAGGTGTTGTTCTGTCTTATGCCAGAAGTGAACTTCTCTGTAAAGATATTGCCATGTGCTGGTTTGGCAAGCTTGGTTCCAGTGGAGGCAACACTAACGTCATCATAGTCGAGGATATCCAATCTGTAGTGAGCTGGTGCTTGTACAGAGCATGCCATCGCAGGGCTGACCTGGACAATACATACATGTATACATGCATACATTCATATGTGTATATATGCATACTTGTATACATGCATACATGCATATGTGTATATATACATAATTGCAATGACCTTCTCAATGTACTCTCTCGATGTTTCGACTAGATGCTCTAGACTTCTACTTTTGCCCTCATATGATAACTGCCTTCTAATAAATCACTTGTTTGTGTCTTTACTGCCGTGCACACAGTTTGTTCTTATATAATCGAGCTGGAGCCAGCTAAGTAAATGTGAGTATATAGGTCAAATATGCAATGTTTTGAGATCACAGCTAGCCTGTGATGAAAGGCCACAGTGAGGAGGAGAGTGCAGGAGCTCATCTCCCACAGGAAGCCAACAGATGCACTCAGATCGATCAGGTTTCTAATAATTATATTTTTATTCTCAATCTGGCTATAAAAATTGGCTGGTAAGACCCAACAAGCTTGCTACAGCTATATATATATAAGGTACTTCTGAAAGGTTGAAGACAGAGTTCATGACTAGACTACACAGAATGAACACATACACATGCATATACACACCCACAAGCACACACACACACACACAGTGATAGCAGTGTTGTGTTTACAACTTGCCTCACAAGCAAGAACTGAACTGACTGGCTGTTGGTTTGTGCATCAAATAGTGGACCTCACATGCGCGAAATGTGCCTATATCTCAGCTGTACTTCATTTTGCAACTTCTCAGTAGACAAAACAGCATTATCAGCTCTAACACAACTTCTTAACCCTTTGGTAAAGTGTAGAAATATTTAAATAAACCCCACTAAGCATAAGCTCGTCTTCAAAATCTTGTATCTATCTGAGTATCTCTTTTCTTCCAATTTCATAACTTTGGTATATAGCTTAAGGTCATTCATAAAAATTAGTTTACCAGAAGATTTGCATAATTTACAATAGACATGATAGCCACAAATCCAGCAGGTTCTTTCAAACGCGTATCTTTTAGCCTCCTGCTTCTCTTGAAAGATAAATGTGCATGTTATTTTTCCGTTCATTATTTTGTTATTTGGCACAATGAAATTATTCTCACGAAATATTTACAAGTTATATATATTTGTAGATAACTTCAGTTAGCATCCTACAGGCAATAGGAAACTATTTTGAAGTCTTTATTGCATAATTCTGCAGTCACAAAACAAAGCTGTGAAGCCAGTCAGCCCTCCAGCATATCACAAAGCTGTGAAGCCAGTCAGCCCTCCAGCATATCACAAAGCTGTGAAGCCAGTCAGCCCTCAAGCATATCACAAAGCTGTGAAGCCAGTCAGCCCTCCCCAGCATATCACAAAGCTGTGAAGCCAGTCAGCCCTCCAGCATATCACAAAGCTGTGAAGCCAGTCGGCCCTCCAGCATATCACAAAGCTGTGAAGCCAGTCAGCCACCCAGCAGATTGTTTACTTTAATTATAGGCAAGCAGGGCTCTGCCAACTTCATGCACAATTCATTAGACAATGAATGGGCCTGCAGGAACAGATCGTATGGTCAGACCCAGACCGACAGGTCAGGTTGGAGAGGCATGGAGGAACAGCTCAGGTAGGTCAGACCCATAGGAACAGGTCAGGTTAGTGAGGCCCAGAGGAACAGATCAGGTTGGTAAGTCCTGGAAGAACAGGTCAGGATGGTCAGGCCCAGAGGAACAAGTCAGTTTGGTCTGGCCTAGAATAGGTCAGGTTGCAGGCCCTGTGGAACAGGTCAGGTTGGTGAGGTCCGGAAGCACAGGTCAGCTTCGTCAGTTCTAGAGGAACAGCTTAGGTAGGTCAGACCCATAGGAACAGATCAGGTTGGTGAGTCCTGGAAGAACAGGTCAGGATGGTCAGGCCCAGAGGAACAAGTCAGTTTGGTCTGGCCTAGAATAGGTCGGGTTGCAGGTAGGCCCTGGCGGATTATGCTAGCATAATTTTGGGGGAAATAGGTGGTTCAGAGAATTGAGAATAATGCTGGAAAAATAGGCAAGCTTTCAGGAAAAATAGGCAGACTTTCAGGAAAATAGGCAGACTTTCAGGAGAAATCTAAAATTAATGATTTCTTAGATTAGACATAAGAGTGACTGAATGCATCACAGTAACAGCTTATCCACACCTCTCAAGTCTCACTTATTGAAATTGCCAAGTCAAGCATCTTAATTAAAAAGCATGCAGGATATGGGTGGGTAAGATTCTTGCTGGTACCAGTTGTGAAATAACCACAGTGTGGTCATTTCACAACAGTCACTGCAAGCAAGTATTGTCTACTGGTAAAGGTTAGTCTGCTTGGCAGTTAATTACTTTAATGTGTACAGGCCACATGGCTAAGTCATTGTGCACTGAACAGTTGAGTTTGTAGCTAGCTGAAGTATATGGCTGAGACAATAGAGGCAGGACTAGATGGTGACACTGACAATGTGTGTGACATCAACGAAAGTACCAGCTCAGACTACACAGAGTTGATAGTCACTAATCTTGTAGATCGGCTCAAACCTCCTCAGCCATCAGACTTATCCAGAAAAAGGAAGATTGGTATCAACCTTCCTCCTATAGGAAGGAAGAGAGGAAGAGGCTGTACAAACAATAATCCTAAGTCAGTTTCTCCAGCTGAAAGAGTGAAGGCTTACAAAATGAACCTTTGACAGTGAGCAATGGCAAACTGTTTTGTTCAGGCTGCCGGGAACAACTCTCTGTAAAGAAAAGTTCCTTAGAGTTTCACATCAAGTCTCTGAAGCATGTGAGGGGCAAGGAATGTTTGATATCGAAAGAAAAGCATCAATTGGGCTTAATGAGTTCACTCCGGCAATTTGATAAAGAAGTTCATCCATCAGGTGAAACATTACCCGATTCTACCTGTATGTATAAAGTGAATGTAGTGACTGCATGATGAAATCAGTAAACTGAAACAAGATATTTGCAGGAGACATGTAGCAATCATTTTTGATGTAACGACCCATTTGTGTGAGGCCTTTGTGATTGTTCTACGTTACATAGATAAAGAGTGGGCTATCAAGCAGCGTGTTGCTTTTAGCTAAATCCATCACACTGGAGAAGAATGTGCTCGCAACTAATAACTGCTTTGTCAACTGAGCCGTCAATTGCTTCTAATTTGATTATAGCAGCAATGAGGGACCGTGCATCAGTGAATGATGTGGCAATGAGGACCATATCTGTGATCTATAATAAGATAATGGATATCGGCTGTTTTTCGCACACTCTGGATCATGTTGGAGAAAGAATGAAAACACCTATCTTAGATGTGTTCATAAAGGCTTGGATAAGCTTGTTCGCTCACAGTCTGAACTCAAGGCTTGCATGGAAGACAGACTGGATTGTCCACTCCAACCTATTCAGCAACCATTATGGTGGAGTAGGTTTGAAGTGATCCACAAATTGCATGACATGTTTTGAGATGTGCATGATTTTCTGCATGGCAGTGATCTACCTCCATGTACAACTTGAAAACTACTGGAAATCATTGACGATCAAGTAGCATGTAGGAAACTGACAATGGAGCTCGCTATAACAGTAGATGCAATGGAACTGTTCGTCAAAGACAACATACTCATTGGAAGGTGATGGGCCATTAGTGTTAGTTGCCTATCAGCGATTAAGCTGTATTCTCATGTCTCGTCACAATACTATCCAAAATGAAATGTGGCTGCAGTCTCTAAGCTTCTGTCAGGAGGAAATTCTACATGTGAGTGCCAACTGATAGCTTACGCCAAAGCTTGTTGTGTCCCTGCCTACTCGTACTTCAAGGAGAAGTTTGACAGAGATCTCATGCCTATTGTACTTGCCTTTAAGGCAGCACGTTACCTTTCACCTTCAAAAGTGAATGAACTCAAGCCAACTGCTGTTGATATTGATTCACTTACTGTCTTCCCATTCTTGAACACAGAAGTGATTAATGGCTTAAAGTCTGAGTTACCTGAATGTCTTGCAGCAGCTGAGGATGTTTCGGATAGCGTAGACCCCATTGAGTGGTGGAAGTGCCATGAGGAGAATGGTAGATTGCCTAACTGGACTGACATGTGTAGATTAGTCTTATTGGTGCAGCTGCAGCTGAACTTGTATTCTCAATTTTGAGCAATACCTTTTCTACGAAGCAAGAAACTTCTTTGAAGGATTACTTACAACTTTCTGTTATGTTACAGTACAACTATAGTCTATAGATAATTGTAACTGTTAAAATATCTCGAATCTTGAATCCTTGATTGCCTATATTCTTTTGTAACGTCAAAGCATAATTGAGAAAAAGAGGTATATTGAAAAGGAATATTAGGAGCATAATTTCATAAAAGGAAAGAAAAATAGGTAGAATGAAAAGAAAAATAGGTGAATATTAGGAGCATAAAAGGAAAGAAAAATAGGCAGAAATTCGAGCATAATCCGCCAAGGCCTAGTTGCAGGCCCTGTGGAACAGGTCAGGTTGGTGAGGTCCAGGAGCACAGGTCAGCTTCGTCAGTTCTAGAGGAACAGGTTAGGTTGGTCAGGCCAAGAGGAATAGGTGAGGCTGAACATGCCCAGTTATTATATCTTGCTCTATCTTGCATGTGCTGCCTAGCTTTGGGTAGCTAAGCGGCAACTGATGGATAGTCCAGTGCAACCTCCACTATTTTTTGTGTGTTCCAGATGAGAATGAGTTTGGATAGTGCAGTTCAAGGATCTTGCCAACCAACATGGTTCTAGCAGTGACCATGGCTACACTATCATTAACCAGGTGATCATCTTTTTATAGAATTTTTAGTTCTGCTCAGCTAGTATGTGAGTGAGAGCCCGATGATGCCAATGACAGGTATGCACTAGCAGTCAAGAAAGGCAGTGTTATTGTTAAGCTCTTCAACCTTTTTATTAGCACCTGCTGCAGCCTGTGAGTGGAGCAATGTTGATACAGGTGGCTTTTGGATCAGGCAGTCCATTTTTAGGCTTAAAGTACTTTCAGAGAACCATAGCCCCTGATAGTGGGCACAGCTAGAACAGAGAATAGTTAGCTAATTCAGGATACATGCCTATGTAGTCCTCAACAAGTTAGATGACCCTTTACCATTAAAATGCAATGATTTGTAAATGGTAAAGGGTCATCTTATTGTTACTGGTTGTGGCCACATTGGTACGAGCAGAGGCAAACTGTTCTTGCTATTCATTTTATGTTTCTTGTTGTATGCTCATGTAGCACAAACCATACCTCATTGTTCCATTATTGGAGTCAGCCAAGTACCAGCTACAGCCTCCTTTAAGCACATGGCAAGTGTTGCACCAGAGAACTCCAGAGCCAACCAAACATAGCAGAAGTTATCCAATACCTTTTCAATGATGAAGTAACATGCTTGTCCTGTTGAACAGTTGCTTGCTTATATATGGCAGATGTTACCAATACCTTTTCAATGATGAAGTACACATGTTTATCCTGTTGAACAGTTGCTTGCTTATATATGGCAGATGTTACCAATACCTTTTCAATGATGAAGTACACATGCTTATCCTGTTGAACAGTTGCTTGCTTATTTACTTAAAGAAGTTCACTCACTAAATCAACTGACCTCAGTTCAGTCTTAGCAGCATAGAATATGGCATAGATTAAGTCATGTTTAGGAGAAGTATAACCATGATTAATGCACCATTGATTACCCACTGCAAAGCATTTGGAGTCCTCTGCTACTAAAATGGACTTATTGCATGCAAGTTGGTGTGGGAAAGGAAGGAGACAGCTACATAGATAGATAGATACATAGCTAGAGGATAGATAGATACATAGCAAGAGGATAGATAGATACATAGCTAGAGGATGATAGATAGATACATGGCTAGAGGATGATAGATAGATACATGGCTAGAGGATAGATAGATACATAGCTAGAGGATAGATAGATACATAGCTAGAGGATGATAGATAGATACATAGCTAGAGGATGAAAGATAGATACATAGCTAGAGGATGATAGATAGATACATAGCTAGAGGATTGATAGATACATAGCTAGAGGATGATAGATAGATACATAGCTAGAGGATAGATAGATAGATACATAGCTAGAGGATAGATAGATAGACACATAGCTAGAGGATAGATAGATAGATACATAGCTAGAGGATGATAGATAGATACATAGCTAGAGGATAGATAGATAGAAACATAGCTAGAGGATAGATAGATAGATACATAGCTAGAGGATGATAGATATATACATAGCTAGAGGATGATAGATATATACATAGCTAGAGGATAGATAGATAGATACATAGCTAGAGGATGATAGATAGAGCTAGAGGATGATAGATAGATAGATAGCTAGAGGATGATAGATACATAGCCAGAGTGTGATAGATACATAGCTAGAGGATAGATAGATAGACACATAGCTAGAGGATAGATAGATAGATACATAGCTAGAGGATGATAGATAGATACATAGCTAGAGGATAGATAGATAGAAACATAGCTAGAGGATAGATAGATAGATACATAGCTAGAGGATGATATATACATAGCTAGAAGATGATAGATAGATACATAGCTAGAGGATGATAGATACATAGCTAGAGGATGATAGATATATACATAGCTAGAGGATGATAGATACATAGCTAGAGGATAGATACATAGATACATAGCTAGAGGATGATAGATAGAGCTAGAGGATGATAGATAGATACATAGCTAGAGGATAGATAGATAGATACATAGCTAGAGGATAGATAGATACATAGCTAGAGGATGATAGATACATAGCTAGAGGATAGATAGATAGATACATAGCTAGAGGATGATAGATACATAGCTAGAGGATGATAGATAAATAGCTAGAGGATGATAGATAGATACATAGCTAGAGGATAGATAGATAGATACATAGCTAGAGGATGATAGATACATAGCTAGAGGATAGATAGATAGATACATAGCTAGAGGATGATAGATAGATACATAGCTAGAGGATAGATAGATAGATACATAGCTAGAGGATAGATAGATAGATACATAGCTAGAGGATAGATAGATAGATACATAGCTAGAGGATAGATAGATAGATACATAGCTAAAGGATAGATAGATACATAGCTAGAGGATGATAGAAGAGGAACTTTAAGGCATTTTTCACACTTGCTTGTGGTACCACCTTAGTTCAGAGTTCAAGGAAGCTGGGAATCTTTTGTTTTGAAACTAATAACAGTTGAAGGCATTTAGCAGCTGAGAACCAAACGTGAGTCTTAGTTCAGGTTTGGGCCAGATTCAGTTTTTTTGTCAATGATTTTAAAGAGTGGGTGAGATAAACCAACAGAGGGAGGACCAGCAGCTATTGCCTGATTAGGTGCTATGCTTACCTGAAACTGCACAATCAACCTGGGTAACCCATTAGCCATGAAGGCTACATCATAGGTGATTTTAATGTCGTCAGTCTCTGGAACTGCAAGGAGACATAAGTAAATTATATAACGATATTATATATAGTTGGTTATGCACTTGCTTACATATAGGAAATACTCCTTCTTGTAGTGCCAAGTCACTGATCCCTATATCATTGACTGCTGCCACAGCAAATATAACTTTCTGACAAGGAACATTAGACTCCTCCTGCTTCTCATAATCATAATAGAGCTGAGTTGAGTTCAGAGAGGTGCTGAGTAAGAGGTTGTCCATGCTCTCATTGTAAACACTGATATTGTAGGAGGTGATAGGGAAGTGGGCGTATGAGTATGGTTCACCCCACCACATGTGCATCACACTGCCATTAGCCATGACCTCCAGGCTGGCTGGCGGAGGGAGGGGTCTGTCTAATATGAGTGGGTGGGGAGGAATAAAATTAACAAATTACCTCGTGCACATTTGTTGCTATCTATTCTTGTGGCATGAATATGACAGTTCAGCCACATGCTAGCATGAAGGAACAATGACTATCAAAAACTCAGTTTTCCTGAAAACTTGGATTACTAAGATCTGACATGTAATCTCTCACTCTTAAGTGTTAAGGTATGAATGAGTGAAGCATTGTCATTATTGTACGTCACTGATGTGTGCGTGTTGTGTGTGGTGTGTGTGTGTGTTTGTCTGTTCAAATGTGTAAATATATAACCAGTTTTTTCCCTCTAATGCAGTCCCATCATGATGATGTAATGCTAAGATGGCGAGGGCAGCTATTTACAGTGGACATTGCCCAACTCGCCCTCTCAGTGTTTATGTTTCTAGCGAATGTAGTACTGAGTTGACTTAAATGCTTACAAGTTGACTTTAGGTAGGAGAGACAGACATACCTAAGGGTTCAAATGCATGTTGTGGAAGGACAAGATGTCAATGAATTTCTCTTCATGAATATTAGGACGGGTAACCCATTCATTTTGACCCACATTGATTTTGGGTAGCTATAGCCCTGTGTGGAACCAGCTCTCCCACTCAACCTCTCGGCTCAGTAAGGGCTCCCTTCCCTCTATGATTGTACAGTATATTAAGTATTCACAGGCCAAGGTGACGTAAGGTAACATTCCTGTGTGCCTGTAAAGAGCTGCCACTATAATAAGTATCATTACTCTCACTGGCCAAGGTGATGTAGGTAACATTCCTGTGTGCCTGATTAGTGCTGCCACTAGCATAGCAGGTGATCCTCGTGTTGTTGATAGCAACTGTTGCAGTGGTCGACAATGTGGTCTTCCAATCACGCCATCCAGTCAAATTAATACTGACATTGAATTCATTGGAGAATATTGTACTTGAATTGACATACCAATACACTGAAGAGGCTGTGGCCTCACACTCAATAGTGACCACGTCTCCTGCTACTACTTCGTCAGGAGGAGGGGTTTGTTTAAAGAAGGTCACATCTGCAATGATGACACACAATCTATAGTACTTCAGCAAAGCTTCATCCATGGTTACCAGATCTCAGTAAGCTCGACTAATGAAGAACTCACTTGCATCCTGAGCAGTGCCTGCTCTCAGCAGTATGAGAATCATCACTAGAGACAGAAACATCCTGACCAACTGCAGCAAGCACACATACTCAAAGTAAATATATTTATTATTTAGTGTCTGGGTAGTTACAACACATGTAAAAGTTGTTATTTAGGAGCAGCTAATGTCTAGGTAGTTACAAGTTCTAGGCACATGTAAAAGTTATTATTTAGGAGCAGCTAGTGTCTAGGTAGCGACAAGGTGCTAGACATATTAGTTGATTACTATGAACTTGCACTAGCAATGAGCCACCAGTCTAGCTGAGTGAATAAGCTGTGCCAGGGGAGAGCCACTGATGCCGTTCTGCTGCAACTTGTTGGACGTCAATGTGATGTAGCTACTAAAACAGTTGATTCTTATTAGAATTTCTTCCTATGACAAAGTTGATATTGCACAAAAACAACAATTGTGGAATGTTTATGGATATGAAACTGAACATGCA
The DNA here is from genome assembly GCA_028752905.1 of Cladorhizidae sp. MBARI D1340-BT2. NCBI lineage: Eukaryota > Metazoa > Porifera > Demospongiae > Poecilosclerida > Cladorhizidae > Cladorhizidae sp. MBARI D1340-BT2. The sequence continues at coordinate 2,739,340 of JAQNBH010000006.1, forward strand.
AATCCAACAAATGAGAACCATCTTCCAACATAATCACAAACATTTCAATTTCCTGTCTTAATATATAGTGATACATAATAATGTCTGAACAAACATGCTGGAACCTTCTCCAGGTGATAGGCAAGTTGCATATGAGTTGAGGTGATAGAGTTAACTAGCACATATGAATGGAAAGTCACATGAGCTGCACATGATGTGACTAACTGCTGCAGTGTAGAATCACAGGAACACGTCACTCAGCAGCTTTAACTTGTGTAGCCAAATCATGTGATCAATGCACTCTTCATATAAACTGATGAAAAGAGAAGTGAACCATTTATCACAGTGCGCTGGACTTTATGGGTGTCGTGAACATTGCATAGTACAAAGAGACAATAATACACTCGTTACTGAGTACTGAGAGGTAGAAAGGCTTTGATTCTATCAAATATTCATGTTTGCCATTCATGTTGGCTAATTATATCATCATTTGTGAGGACTTAAGTTACTTCTGCAAGTCTTGGTTCTGGCATCATGATCATGATGACATCAGTACTGCACAGATCATTGTTGGATGAAGCTTTCAGCTAGGATGATAGCAATAGCTATGGCAAGGGCAATGACTAGGGCAAAGGCTAGGGCAAGGTCTAGGACAAAGGCAATGACAAGGGCAAGGCCAGGTAAAGGTCTAGGGCTAGGGCGATGGCTAGGGATAAGCCATGGCAATGTTTAGAGTTGGGGCTAGGATACTGGCTAGAGCAATCTAATATGACAATGATGGTGATAACGATGTTAACCTAGTGACATATTTCTACCATTTGGTATTTGTGTTTTGATGCTGCTATAAGTGCAAAATCTTAATTGTAAATATCAGGCAGTGTAGCATAGCATAGTGATGTGACTTACATCATGTTATAATGAAGGGTTCGAGTGAATACATTTCCATGTATCCACGCACACACAAGTGCATAGCTAGCTACATATATTGGTTAGCAGAGAGTAGGGAACTTCCTGATCCCAGAAGTTGTGTCCTTGATATTGGACCTTGTGTGTCTTTCAATGTCAACATGTCATATGCAACGCAAAGCTTTCACATTATGCAGGTGTGAAGCAACAACAGGAAGTGATATGCACAAACAATCTTGGCATTCTTGACATGTAAAAGTCAACAGGACAAATGGCAAGAAATGTATATCTCTTTCATGAATAATTCACTCGAAGAAAGTCCAAAAATCTAGTAATTCATATGTTCGAGTACCTAGGGGTCGTGGTACACATAAACCTTTATGAACCCCAGGGCGTAGATAGCACTTGCATGACAGATAGTTTGATCAAAATGATTGCTAGACAAGTAGCAAACGAACTTCATTAATTAAAATCACCTTCTCAATCAATTTTTATTCACTTGACATTTCGACTAGATGCTAGTCTTCATCTATTCACAGGAGTTTGTTGCTCTATCATGAGTCTCTAGTGTATTATACCAACTGTTGCTTTATCATGAGAGTGTCTAGTGTATTATACCAACTGTTGCTCTATCATGAGAGTATCTAGTGTATTATACCAACTGTTGCTTTATCATGAGAGTGTCTAGTGTATTATACCAACTGTTGCTCTATCATGAGAGTATCTAGTGTATTATACCAACTGTTGCTCTATCATAAGTGTCTAGTGTATTATACCAACTGTTGCTCTATCATGAGAGTATCTAGTGTATTATACCAACTGTTGCTCTATCATGAGTGTCTAGTGTATTATACCAACTGTTGCTCTATCATGAGAGTGTCTAGTGTATTATACCAACTGTTGCTCTATCATGAGAGTATCTAGTGTATTATACCAACTGTTGCTCTATCATGAGAGTGTCTAGTGTATTATACCAACTGTTGCTCTATCATGAGAGTGTCTAGTGTATTATACCAACTGTTGCTCTATCATGAGAGTATCTAGTGTATTATACCAACTGTTGCTCTATCATGAGAGTGTCTAGTGTATTATACCAACTGTTGCTCTATCATGAGAGTGTCTAGTGTATTATACCAACTGTTGCTCTATCATGAGAGTGTCTAGTGTATTATACCAACTGTTGCTCTATCATGAGAGTATCTAGTGTATTATACCAACTGTTGCTCTATCATGAGAGTATCTAGTGTATTATACCAACTGTTGCTCTATCATGAGAGTATCTAGTGTATTATACCAACTGTTGCTCTATCATGAGAGTGTCTAGTGTATTATACCAACTGTTGCTCTATCATGAGAGTATCTAGTGTATTATACCAACTGTTGCTCTATCATGAGAGTATCTAGTGTATTATACCAACTGTTGCTCTATCATGAGAGTATCTAGTGTATTATACCAACTGTTGCTCTATCATGAGAGTATCTAGTGTATTATATCAACTGTTGCTCTATCATGAGAGTGTCTAGTGTATTATACCAACTGTTGCTCTATCATGAGTGTCTAGTGTATTATACCAACTGTTGCTCTATCATGAGAGTCTCTAGTGTATTATACCAACTGTTGCTTTATCATGAGAGTATCTAGTGTATTATACCAACTGTTGCTTTATCATGAGTGTCTAGTGTATTATACCAACTGTTGCTCTATCATGAGAGTATCTAGTGTATTATACCAACTGTTGCTCTATCATGAGAGTGTCTATTGTATTATACCAACTGTTGCTCTATCATGAGAGTGTCTAGTGTATTATACCAACTGTTGCTCTATCATGAGAGTATCTAGTGTATTATACCAACTGTTGCTCTATCATGAGAGTATCTAGTGTATTATACCAACTGTTGCTCTATCATGAGAGTATCTAGTGTATTATACCAACTGTTGCTCTATCATGAGAGTGTCTATTGTATTATACCAACTGTTGCTCTATCATGAGAGTGTCTAGTGTATTATACCAACTGTTGCTCTATCATGAGAGTATCCAGTGTATTATACCAACTGTTGCTCTATCATGAGTGTCTAGTGTATTATACCAACTGTTGCTCTATCATGAGAGTATCTAGTGTATTATACCAACTGTTGCTCTATCATGAGGGTGTCTAGTGTATACCAACTGTTGCTCTATCATGAGTGTCCAGTGTATTATACCAACTGTTGCTCTATCATGAGAGTGTCTAGTGTATTATACCAACTGTTGCTCTATCATGAGAGTGTCTAGTGTATTATACCAACTGTTGCTCTATCATGAGAGTGTCTAGTGTATTATACCAACTGTTGCTCTATCATGAGAGTATCTAGTGTATTATACCAACTGTTGCTCTATCATGAGAGTGTCTAGTGTATTATACCAACTGTTGCTCTATCATGAGAGTATCCAGTGTATTATACCAACTGTTGCTCTATCATGAGTGTCTAGTGTATTATACCAACTGTTGCTCTATCATGAGAGTATCTAGTGTATTATACCAACTGTTGCTCTATCATGAGGGTGTCTAGTGTATACCAACTGTTGCTCTATCATGAGAGTGTCTAGTGTATTATACCAACTGTTGCTCTATCATGAGAGTGTCTAGTGTATTATACCAACTGTTGCTCTATCATGAGAGTGTCTAGTGTATTATACCAACTGTTGCTCTATCATGAGAGTATCCAGTGTATTATACCAACTGTTGCTCTATCATGAGAGTATCTAGTGTATTATACCAACTGTTGCTCTATCATGAGAGTGTCTAGTGTATTATACCAACTGTTGCTCTATCATGAGAGTGTCTAGTGTATTATACCAACTGTTGCTCTATCATGAGAGTGTCTAGTGTATTATACCAACTGTTGCTCTATCATGAGAGTGTCTAGTGTATTATACCAACTGTTGCTCTATCATGAGAGTGTCTAGTGTATTATACCAACTGTTGCTCTATCATGAGAGTGTCTAGTGTATTATACCAACTGTTGCTCTATCATGAGAGTGTCTAGTGTATTATACCAACTGTTGCTCTATCATGAGAGTGTCTAGTGTATTATACCAACTGTTGCTCTATCATGAGAGTGTCTAGTGTATTATACCAACTGTTGCTCTATCATGAGAGTGTCTAGTGTATTATACCAACTGTTGCTCTATCATGAGAGTGTCTATTGTATTATACCAACTGTTGCTCTATCAAATCCTAGATACAGTCCTGGACTAGCGAGATCTTCATCACCATGTCCTCCCCCTATCAAAATCCTGGATATGGTCCTGCACTAGAAAGATCTCCATCACCGAATCGTTCAGACTGGCAACAGCAGCTCTATTATCTCAAAACCCTTAAGAATGAAAGATAGCAGATATTGCTATTTTTAGTGGCACTGACTCAACCAGGTAGTCTGGTCCCATGGCAATCAAAGTCCCTTTGTTGTACCATCAGTTTCAATAATGACTATTATTACACACTTGATTTATAAAAAAGACATTAGGAATAAAGTTTTGCTGCATTGATCTTCACAAGGTGTGTATTGAGAAGAGGCATCAGAACATGTGGCCATGAGCCTCTCCCCCTGCAAGCAAAACAAACATTTTGTGGTTCATGGAAAGTGTTATTTCATTTTAACTCCTAGAGTCATAGAAACTGCTGTGATAGAACATAAAAATGGCCTCGATGTCGAGGGCAGCCTCTCGATATTGCCCAAGAACCATTATATAATTGGTAGACTGTTAAATCGTGCAATTATTATTATGTCAAGCTCTGTTGTGATTACATGTTTATTGTTCAGTCTCACACTTTTGGCATATGGAGGCTTATGTGTGTTCTGTGCTTTGGACTTTGATGTGTGTATTGTAGATTGTGTGATTTCCAGCTCCTGGGAGGCAGGGTATTTAAACCCTCCCAACTGTTCAGTGAGTCATTACCTACGATTGCATGATTGTTCTATTGGCTTTATAATATTCTAAATTTCTCTGAATTAAGCTAAGGAGCGATTGTACATCATAGATATTGCTCTGGTAGCAGTAACTGTTACCAAGTTGAGATTATCTACCGAAGTGACCCTCAACATATGGTGGCAGCGGTGTTCAGCTGAATTAGAACCTCAAGATATGGTGGCTGTGGGAAGAAGGCGAACAGCCATCATCAGGAACCGCAAAGCAACTAACGTACAGTTCTCAGCATGTCTGCTCCAAGAGCTATCCAAACCCATTCCAAATTGGACAGCAGCAGAACTCTTCCAGACCTCATGGAGACAAGCTCTGGTTCATCTGCAGAAGATACTGTATCCGAACCTACTGTCACGACACACAAAGACTCAATGGAAGTGCTTCAACAAGCCATGATTTCCATGATGCAGTTGATGGAATATAACAGGAGAATGAGGAGAGAAGCTGATGCAGCATGCCAAAGGCAAGAAGAATCTAGGCTAAAAGCCGAAAGGACAAAGAAAATTGCGAGAAAGAGACGATTAAGAAGTGGGAAGCCGATTCTGCACAACGAAAATAAAGAGGACTGGATGACCGACGAACTGCAGACATAGTAGTCAAAGAACTGGAGAGGAAGAGGCAAACCACACTACATCCTCTACAGAAGTTGGACAATCAAACTGACCCTGAAATTCACCTTGTTCACTTCAAACCGTCCATGGCAGAAGGACTAATTCCAACTTCGGAGTGGATCCAAGTACTACGGAAACAAACTATGGGAAGGGCAGCGGAAGTATTCCAGGAACTAGATGGAATGATGCCTTACCAGGAATTCTAAAACCCTATTTTTGGAGAGGCTTGGATGCACTAGTGCTAAGGCTAGACAGACAGTCTGGAGGAGTCAGCCATTAGACCACCAACAGTCTTCGAGAGCACATTTAACTACAATCATTAATCGACTGACAACAGTTTCAATGATACCAAGGAGTTCATGATGGAGATGTTCCAAGGTGTTCTTACTCTATATTACTCTGCTGAGGTGTGCCATTCACTGAGAGGGAAGGATTTCATGCAACAAATCATGGATGAAATGGAAGCGGCTTGGGAATCCAATCCATACTCATACTCAGAGTGCTCCAAGATGCATCTGCAGCCTAAAGGACGTTCAGCAACAGGAGAAAGCAGTGGACCAGACTTTGGGATGCACAGCCCACAGAGGCATCAGGTGTTGGCTCTTAATTAAGGGTAGAGGTGGGGGTGAGCTTGCTGGGTCGAGTGGGGATGGGGCCAACAGGGTAGCCAATGGTAGCCCAGACCTTTCCAAGAACTCATTGTGCCACTATTGCAAACAGCCAGGGCACTATAAGAAAAATTGTCCCAAGTTGAAGTGTAAACTTGAAATGACCAACTCAGAATCAGAGTCTGAGGAACACATGGCCTTACTTAGGATAGGAACCATTGATGGTAGACCCTGTAGGTGTTTGATTGACATGGGTGCTAACCGAACAACCATTCCTTCACACTTAATCCAGTCTAACAAGTTTACTGAGGTTGAGGAGAAAGCTCTGCTAGCAACTAATGGGGTTGAGAGCCTTAGGACTGCTGAGGTTGATTTGAAGATCGATGGTATCACCAAAACCATGGTAGTCTTTGTTATTAACAAGGATGCGTCTCATGTGTTATTGGGTATGGATCATCCCTTTGTTAAATGTTGAATTACAAGGAAGTCCTTACCAGAGCTGGCTGATGATCCAATGTCTCTAGCAACCATTACTAGGGCACAAAGCCAGGCACTGGAGGCAGAAGATGCCACCAATGAGGTAGCAAGTGCTCAGTCTGGAGCTAAGGTTAAGTCCCTTTTGTCCAATCAACCCAAGGTTAACCCACTCGCTGGTGTAAGCGTTTATAGACGTCAAAGGCACAAATTTCTATATAAAACATCGTAGAGAAGTTTTCATTGTACTATAATATTATCATTAAATAGCTCTATTCTTCCTCTACGCGCTTACCAAATTAACCGTCGTAAGACTTCCGGTAACTAAGGTAAAGTAATGTTTGAAAGCTGACCGTGCAAATGTTTTCCAGGCCGAAGTATTTTCTCGAGACGATTTCGGCTTACCTGAGGACGAAACAAGCGATGAAGATGATGAAGGCATACATTCTTACCTTGGGAAGAGCAGGACCGATCCTGAAGCCGTTCGTTCAATTGGTAGAGAGGTGGCGCCTGACTTTTTTCCTGGCGAACGCGCTTCCACTGAACTGGAAGTTATGAATGCAATAGAGTGTTCTAGTGACGAGGAAGGCTTTGACAGTGAGTCTAGCCATAGTTTGTATGTAGAGGATGATCTGCAAATGCACTTGTAGCTTGTTTTTGGATAGTTCCTTGGAAATATAATACATGAATAAATTAGAGGTCGGGTATATAGGGGTAAAGTATGGCTTAGTGTTTTATAGCTGGTGTGCTTGTGTTTAGATGAAAAAGCATATTTGGAGTGTGATAGACGTACAGCAGCTTCTTCCTCTCTCATTGTGAGTTCGACAACTGTACCTGTACTGTTTCCAGCAATTTCTGCGTCTTCAGATATTGCTTCCCCATTGACCCCACTCTCAACCAACCCTCCAATACTAACACAACCTCAATTACAATGTCTAGTGCCATAACTCCTTTGCGATCAGTTACTCGCCGTAGTCGTGAAGATCGTCTATGACTAGAAGGACTTCTACTGGTACTTTTGCTGGTACTTCTGCTGGAACCTCTGGTACTTCTGCTGGTGGTGATTCCACTCCTGGTACTTCTGCTGCCAATATACTGCTGCTCTTGTTTCTTGTGTTTCTTCTGCTGTTCGTCCACATAGCTCCATTACATGTCCTGCACCTGGTGCACCCATCTGGTAGATACCACTTGGACTCAGTGGTTGGTAGTTGGTCAAAAGAGGAGTCATGTGCGTTATGATATGATTTATGTGTTTTATGTGTGTGTTGTGTGTCGGTGTGTTGTGTGTCGGGCAATATAGCCATACCTCCTCGTGGTGCTCGATGGTAACAAGAGACGCTAGTTCCTTGGCTAAATGGCTATAAGTTATTGAATTATGTTCATTCTCAATAACATTATCCAGCCAAATCCATTATACAGTGTGTCATATATATAATAATAGTCACATTGTGTCAAATAATAGCAAAGAATATGTATGTAAACAATTTACTCAGAAATGTTCTTATAATTATTGATTAAATCCATAATCAGATTCATACGTTGTGGTCAGCGTGTGTTTTTCACAAAAATTACCACATGTTTGTCAACAATAATGCTATCCCATAATATATGGTTGCTAGGGACTATTGCATTCCTGATTTTATATTAATTTTTAACTAGCTGTGTCAATTTCCAACAATTCTCCTCTCTTAAGTAACTTATAATTGGATTCACCACATTGTGGTTTGTAACTATGGCAACAGTTGGTAACCACAATGTTGGTTATAACAAGATCTATTGGATACACTGGTTGCTATGGACTTTAGTCAACCCTTGTTGAGATAAAAGGGCATAAATTATGTTCATGCATGTCTTTTTTTTTTCTTTCTTCAAAATAAAGAGAGGGTTAAGCTAAAGCCTGAAAAGAAGACTGGCTAGGTGCTTTAAAAACAGCACCAATGACAACCATGTTCCAATTCTGGAAGCCCAGTCAGATGGTCAGTGGAAGACTCTATTACCAGTCCTCCTGGAGAGGAAGGAGTCATTACAAGAGCAGATGAGGTGGTAGACGATGGTTGTGTGGAAGGGACGAGGTGGAAGAAGACTCTTCAGGCTTACTTGAGGAAGTAGGCCTTGATGGGCTAGATGGAGGACAATCTAGCCACCAGCCAATTCTGGCACTTTCCAACAGCAGGGAAGAGGTTAGGAAGCTAGTTACTCAGCAGGAGGAAGATGATAGTCTGTCCGAGATGAGGATTAAGGCTGGGAAGCATGAAGACGGTTATTGTAGGGAGTGTACTAGACATGTAAAGTTGGGATCCTCAAAAGAAGTTGCCTAGAATTGTTGTGCCATTCTGTAGAAGGAAAGAGATATTGGACATTGGGCACAGAGGTTTAGTGGGTGGACATTTTGCACACAATAAGATGTTTACCATCCTGTTCAGCATTTAATGTGACCAGGTATTAGAAAAGACATCAGGGCATGCTGTAGCACCTGCCCAGAATGTCAAAAAGCAGGGTGAACCAACAGTGGGACAAACTCCTTAAGCATTGCTTGTTAGCTTACAGAGTTAACCCACACACTGCTACAGGGTTTTCACTAGTTCATGGTAAGAGCATGAGAGGTCCCCTTGAGGCAGTTAAAGAGGGCTGGATAGGTGGAAACATCAGCTTTACCAGTACGGTTGAGTGGGTACAGGCATTGAGGGAGCCTCTAGTAGCTCTACATGAAGTAGTTCATGCCAACGAGGCCATTGCAAAAGAAAAATCCAAGACAGCCTACGATGCTGGATCCAAGGCTCGTAGCTTTGAGCCAGAAGATCTTGTGTTATGCCACACTCCTGGGCTCATGGGGAAACTAAATTTGATTTGGGATGGCCCCTATGAAGTGGTTGCTAAACTTCTACCTGCAACTACACTATTGCAGTCCCAGGTGAAGGCATAGAGATATCACTGTACATATCAATAGGTTAAAAGCTTGGAAGACCCCAACTGCCAACTTGTTTCATGTCATATTGGCAGATGAGTTTGAAGTCAATCCTGAACCTACTGGGAAGGTCAATACTCACTTAACTGAGGAACAGCGCCTTGGTTAGACCAGTGGCTCGCCAAATTCCCAGACCGAGTTGCCCATAGCTTAGGTATTGCAAGGTTTGAGGAGAATGACATCAAAGTCAAGGAAGGTTATCCTTTGAGAACTCACCCTTATTGCATTGCTCCAAGAGCTCCTGGTCATCACCAATAGTGCCTTTCAGAAAAACAATCACTGGATGTGTAGGCTTTGCATCGACTATAGTAGGTTAATTAAATAAGATTACTATTTCAGATCACCATTTATCGATAACTTACTAGATCAGCTCTCGGGTACAAGCTGGTTATCGAAACTAGACCTTAACAGAGGTTTCTATCAGGTTCCCTTAAGTAAAAGAAGCCAGGACAAAACAGCATTTTTCACGCTATGGGGCAAGTATGCCTTCACGCGCATGCTGTTTGGGCTGAATACCCTTGCACACCACTCAGAGTGCAGCTTGGCTTATATAGATGATATTCTGAGTTTTTATGATAGATGGGAGAAATATTTAGACCATATTGAAGCTATGTTACTTGCATTGAGTGAGGCTTGGCTTACTGCTAACCGGGATAATTGTGTGTGGGGTGCAAAGTCACTTGAATATCTCGGACATAAGATAGGTCACGGGATGGTTGGTATGCCAGAAGCTCGGGTTAGGGCCTTGAAGAATTTTGTCAGATCAACCAATCAGAAGGGGTTGCATGCATTGCTGGGGATGGCCGGTTACTACCGGAGGTTTATCCCTGATTTTTCCAGTGGGTAGGTACCCTATTCGATACCCTTAAGAAAGGTGACCCCTGTTCCCTTATCAGATAAACATGTGTGCATCATTTGACCATTTAATCTCTGTTCTTTGCCACGAGCATATGCTCACACCCCCAAGAAGCAACGATGAGCTGGTACTCCTACAGACACTTCAACGACGGGCATCGGAGCTGTACTATCAGTCGTGCGCAGGAAGACTTGGAGCGACTAGTGGCCTATTTTTCGAAAAGAAAGAGAACCCTTACAGAGAGGAGAGCTCCAAGCTTAGGAGGGGGAGATGTCAAGGGAAGTGTCTCGACATTTCCAAAGAACCATCAAGATGGCTCTTAGGCCTGATATATTTAGTAGACTGTGCAATTATCATTATGTCAATCTCTGTTGAGATTACATGCTTATTGTTCAGTTTCACACCTTTATTTTGTATTGGCATAATTATGGAGGCCTATGTGTGTTCTGTGCTTTGGACTTTCTTGACCATTCTTTTCCTATGAAGAAGCATGTGTGCTGATGAATTTCTTGGCATTCGTGAATCCAAATCAATGTGAAATCAGAGAGAGAGAAAGTCAAATGTCTAGAAATAAACTGCAGGGTGGTTTTCCAAAATTACTACAGACAGTGGTACCATAACCACAAACCCTAAAAATTGAATGATTGGCCAGAACAAGAATTGTTTTGAGTGAAAATGAAGAGAAATTTTTTGAGCATGTTCTGTTTTTTGCCATCATTGCTTAAAACAAGTAACAGTTTTTCTGCTGTTGAGTTTTTAAACTATGAATGTCAGAAGAACAGATTATAAATACTAGATATTTTTCATTTCAGATTCAGAATGCCATGAATGTCAGCTTCATCAGAGTTTTATGCTCCTAATTTTCATCTTGTATATATGGTATATGTGAATATTAAATTTCATGAATATTTGATACCAAATCTTTTTTTCATGATTTCCTATTGTAAGCTATATATATATATATTTGTCAATAACGATTTAGCGCACCAACTTTTTCCAAACCAAAAAAGCTAATGGTGTCAAACCAACTTGATTCCAATGCTTAATAGGCACTGAAGACAACAATGTGATTGACACGAGGCTAAAAAAATCAAAGGTATTATGTATCTCAAAGATCATGTCAATCATGTAATCATGATGATCCTTTCCTTTGTTGATAAATCTCCCTACTTTACAATAATGGTAGCTGAAACTCCAATGTGTCAAAATGAAACAATTGACAGTAGTGATAAGATGGATAGATGAACAGTTTGAAGCAAGAAAGACATGTAACTTTTTCTCCACTACTGTAGAGAGTATTGTGGCCACAATAAAAGATGTCCATTTGTCTTTTCAAATAACTTTCATTAAAATACACGCAGTGTTATGATGGGTGTAGCTATCACAGAGGTGGTCTATCACTCTGGCAGGGCTAGAGGTGGTGTAGGACTATGACAGGGACTAGAGGTCATGTATCACTATGGCAGTGGCTAGAGGTGTATCACTATGGCATGGGCTAGAGGTGGCAGGGTGCAGCACTATGGCAGGGACTAAAGGTCATATATCACTGGCAGGGGCAGGTGCTAAAGGGTGCAGCACTATGGCAGGGACTATATCACTACGGCAGGGGCTAGAGGTGGTATGGCAGGGCCTAGAGGTGGAGAATTACTATGGCATGGACTAGAGGTGGAGTGCCAATATGGCAGGGAATAGAGGTGGTGTATCACTACGTCAGGGACTAGAGGTGGTGCAGCATTATGGTAGGGGCTAGAGGTGGTGTGGCAGAAAAAATCCAAGCGATTGATCCCAAGTCAGTTGTACTCACTGCCTATGGCACACGTGTGGATGGCACTATCAAGGGAACTGGCATCACTCCATATATGCTTTGAAGTGGTGAATGTAATAAAGTTTTCTCCAAAGACGACACTAGAAATCCCCAAAAGATCCGACCTGAACCATATAATTCTCGCCAGAGGATTCAAGATATAATCCAAGTCGAACAATTACATTTTGAGCTTTAGTAAGGTAAGGATACATGAGCTCAACTCTTTTGGGGATTTCTATATTAAATAAAGAGGACTTTAATTAAGGTAATTTAGAGGTAGAATTAAAAAATTTCAAACCCATCTTTATTATTATATACAAAATAGTCGAAAAACCTTGTTAAAAAGATCCTCCAATCTTTAAGCCCAGCTCAGCAAACTTGATCAGCACCATTTGTCGAGTATTTCAGATTCTCATGTGGTACCAGCCATAAACAATACTTCAAAGAAGAGGATAAAAACTTATCTCAGGAACATTATGACCCAAATCCACTCAAATCACCTTATGGTACTTCATTAGCATCAAGAACTGGATGAACCTTGACCCAAACTTGTGCTAAGGACACACCTAAATCTGTTATTGCTAAATTTTAAAATATATACAAGTGTGCATTGATCCAGCTAAAATTGAGTTGGCATGACAATTCTACCCCCCTCACCTCCCTCCACCTCCCCCCACCTCCAACCATACCACTTTAAAATTCAAGGCTACATCCCTGTTAGGGGGTCTTGTTCCATGCCTGTATCTGACGGACTCACTGAACCATTTAGTCTAGGTCTGGAGGCAGCAATGGTGCCATAGCTGTCCTCTCTGTCCTGGGAGGTGATTGTGCTGGGTATAAATGCCTTTGTGTTGGTCATGGCTGGGATATCCTCATAAACAGCTCCATGCTCATAGATGGGATTAGACGTCATTGGAACATGCTGCGTAGTCCCAACACATTCTGCAGATTTTCACATTAAGTGTATAATTACAACGATAGGACAGAGGTCGTTGTTAATTTATCCACCTTGCTTCCGCTTTACTTTGCATCTCCTATGCCAATATATAGCAGAGAGAACCACTGCGACCAATGCCAGTACCACCAGTGCCACACCCAGTAGCACTGCTAGTGAGAGCACTGAGCCTGGGGGAGTGTGTATAGTGGTGGGGTGCACATAAATGAATGAAGTTCAGTAACATTCATTATTCATGATGAAGGCTAGAGCATCTAGTCGAAACATTTATTGTTATTTCAGCTTGAGTTTGGCTCAGAACAACTCTTATTTACTTCATCAACATATCTGTAGCCATGATGGTGCTCACTTCAGCTAGGAGGAGAGAAGCACTATGAAATCACACCATACATTGTGGTCAGCATCACTGGTGCTTACTAACTTAACCTTAGACAATAGTTTGTCAAAATGTGATTGGTCAGGTACAGGTTCATTAATTAAACACTTGGGATTGTACTTAGAAAACTGATGTGGTTTTATTCTTGTGAACTATGAACCCTATAATCTATATTCGTACCAATTGTAGTGCTCTCACTGTGCTTGAGGCTAAAACTAATGTTTTCTAAATCCTTAGATATATAAAGCATAAAGGTGTGTGTGTGTATGTGATATGTGTGTGTGTGTGTTCATGTATGTGTATGTGCTGATCTACCCCTTCCCCCACCATGCACACAACACACACACACACCACATGTATACATACACACACACACAAACACATTTTGAAGCTTGTATTTATGGATATTTATCTATTTTGAAATACTACTTTAGTTCCCATGCAAAAATTTCCACCAACACCTTTGGTATTGTGCAGCAAGACCAAGCCTGGTCACTTCCATTCAAATCAGTCAAAATCACCTTCTCTCTGCTAAAGGTAATGCAAACTATACAGGTAGAGCCATTCGAGATCAGGTCACTCATATCCATGCTTGATTACCTTATAATTAATCGGAGGAAAGGTTTGAAGGCGAGGGAAGACTTGGGCACACTCTTCAGTGCCTTGTACTATCAGTGCTGCTTAGTAAGAGTTCCAGTGTACAAATCTCAGAGCACTTAGATGAGTTTCTCTACTGGGACCACGATCTTCTTAAGATAACTAGGAAGCAAACTGAGAAGATAGCAAGAATCTGTGGCAATAAAAATGCAAAGAAGAGCATTATCAACCTTCTTTTAGCACTTGGTTCTCTCCTTTCCAAACATCCATTGTCTCTTAGGGATTGGAAGTACACTGCCCATCTTCATGCTGAGGCAGAGCGATCATTTTCTATTGATATATAATTATCTTCTACAAAATAATCTACTGTATTTTCACAATGACCTCTAAAAGCAAGACTGGTGAAGAAGAGAGTTCAGCAAGTGAATGAGAACAAACGCATCCTCCACAGACAGTCTTAGTAGTGGAATTTTTAGCACAGCCAGCTCTGACCAGCTAGATCACTTTCTACAGCCCCTGATTGCTGTAGACATGATCCTTTTTCATGTACACATACACATGCAGCTGTCTAGCACATGACTAGGACTTGAAATGAATTACATCATAGTCAGTGCACTGCTGAGTGATGATGAGCAAAATCACAGAATAAGCAAGAGTAGTGCTTACCTTCGTACAACACTACTGAACAACTTGTGTGTCTCCCAAAAACTCATTTCAAGATGCTTAATTCATTACTAATGTGGGTGTGGTTAAGATTAGTTGCAACCCCAGAACCCCCTCTAAATCCACCCATGAGTAGAACTAATGGTATTTCCGGGTATGTCACTAATGAAATCATTGTATTCTGATTTGATTTGTTCCATTTGGTCATTCCTCAACCCTTTGTTCAGTGTTAAGCCATTTTCCTGTTCACAACACATGGGGCCATCCTCCAATTCCTCTCCTATTGATAAGAATGTGCCTGGTGTAGGTGAGTGCCACCTCTTCATAGAGTTAATATGAAATGTCCTATACTGTTTGGGTCCGTGAAGCATGTTCACTTCATAGGTCACTTCGGTTACTTTCTTGTTGACTAAGACTGGTCCTCTCCACTCACTTTCCAACTTGTTTAATTTCCTGGGCTGGAAAACTAAAACATAATTTCCTTCTTCAAACTCTCTTTCTATTGCTTTCCTGTTGTGAGATCTCTTGTGATCCTTCTTTGCATCCTTTTCATTCTCCTGTGACATCTCACGTTTCACTTCCAGTTTTCCCTTCAATAGTCGCAAGTACTCGACTACTTCCATATTTTCTGTTTCCTCTTTCTCTTTCTAAAACTCAGCAAGTTCGTCTAGTGGTGTCTGAATGGTTCTTCCCAAGAGCAATTCACAGGGAGAAAATCCAGCGGATTTGTGTTCAGTCCCTTGGCAAGACCACATGACAAATGGTAGACATTATTTTGTCCCAATCTTTAGTATTTTTCTGGACTAGCTTCCTCAGTAGTCTCTTCATTATGGAATTAAATTTCTCAACCATTCTATTTGTCTGTGGGTGATATAGTGAAGTCTGATCTGGTGACTTCCTTTATGCTCACTTAACTGTTTTGATACGAAATTGCTCCCGTTGTCTAACAGTATCTCTTCCGGTATTCCTAACCTCACAGTTAGTTAAATGAGGCAATCAATTATGGTTTCTGTGGTCACACTTTTCAGTAAAAATGCCTCTGGCCACTTGGTCGCATGATTCATGACAATCGATATGTAACCATTTCCTTCTTTTGTCCTTTTTAGGTGTCCAAAAATATCCATGGCCACTCTCTTAAATGAGATAGCTATGACAGGTAGAGAGTGTAGTGGAGCTTGTTGTAAGCTCGCTGGGGCCGCATGTTGACATTTTCTTCATGTCCATTGTGATCGCTGTCCAACCCATCCTCCTTCGAATTGAGTTAAACATTTTCTCCTTTCCAAAGTGACCTGCTATTGGCGAAGAGTGTGCCATCTGTAGGATTTCTGTCCTGCAGGTTTCGGAACAATAATAACTTCTGGTCCTTTTTTATGGCATAGTTTTCCTATCAACAGCACATTGTTCCAGCTAAATTAACTGTTTTCCTCTTCAGCCTTCCTCCAGGTTGACTCCAATGCTTCATCTTCCGATTGTAATGTTCATAGTTGTTCGAAGGCAGCAAATCTGTTTGTATTTCCTTTTCTCTCTGGCTACTTGTTGGTTTTATTGTTGGAAAATTCTCATCCTCAAATGATTAGTTGTTCTCCCTCGTTGCCATTTCCTGATTCTCCAACACAACACTAATTTTTGCTCAATCGGTTTCCTGACCTTTTTGCTGTTATTGTTCCATTTTCTCTTGCGCTTTCTCTTGTGCTCGGCTAGTAATGACTGAGTACTACCTCTGGAACTTCTTGTACTGGTTACCTTTCCAAAACATTCTCAGTCCACAATAATTCTAGAAGTTGACGAACATCCTGTCCTACTAGAACATAGACTGGTAAATGGGGTGAGATTCCTACAGCCAACAAGTGCTTTTCCCCTGCTATTTGATGTTCACCCTAGCTACTGAGAATTATGTCCTCTTTGCACTAGCAGTTGCATAGGGTATTTCCCATCACAGTCTGTCTTTCCTCCTAGGTATACATCTGGTATGTACTAGTGAATTCCCAGGTGCTCAGGTGTGTTCCCCTGTTCTATAAATTCACTTTAGTCTCCTTCGGTCGTCCCGTATAAACCTGACCTGACTGTCCTTTCTGAGCCTGAGTTTGTCCACATCCCCATGTCCTCTACTAGCCTGTTTTTCATACATATATCCCTCCAAAACTGCTTCAGTTTCTTTCCTCGATTGAGGATGATTGATTATAAGCCTCACAATGGCCTCGGTCAAATCCTAGTAATTTTGGAAGTTCATATTTCGCATTTGCAATGATAACCACTGAGGTAATTTCATCAGAGTTAATTCCATCAGTGATCTTCTTTGTTGACCCGATCCATCAGTGAAATTGTTGTTTATAATCTCTTAGCCATGCCTCTGGCTTCTTGCTGTCGAATTGTTGGTCGAGCATTCTCCTCCTTTACGTTTCAGTGGTTACTTGATACTCGGCTTGATACTCGGCTTGTTTTCACTGCTTCATAGTTGGTTTCTTGTTCGACAGATAATGCTGCAAATGCTGTCTTGCCTGCTTCTGACAGCGTAGTCCTCAAATATAGGGGCCATTGGTCAACTGCCCAACACGAGCTGTTGCCTTGAATGTCTTGAAAAATGCATCAATGTCATCGATCTCCTCTGCACATTTTTGTAGAGTAAGTTTCGGGGTTGCAAGTGAAGCTGCCACTGGTGGTGGTACTCTCTGTTCATGAAATAACCTTTCTTCCTGCCGCATCCTATGTTCATTCACTAGCTCATTGTATCTCTTCATTTAATCGATTTCTTCCCAATGTCTTTGCTCCTCTCTTTCAGAGCGTAGGTGGTCCATCGCTTGCCCTGGGTGAGGAAGCAGAGTCCATGGCTTCTGTAGGTTGTTGTGCTTCCAGAATATTCAGTATATATACCCAAGTGTTAGTGGTCTACCAAGTAGTTGAAATTTCAGGAGCTGAGGTGTCCAAAGTTAGCAAATCTCAAGTGCTATAAATCACTGTAGCCAGGAACTTGAGCGGATAGACCTCAAGGGCTGAGGATACTAGTTATTCAGATTGCTAAGTAGTGTGACTATAGGCTTTGGTAGTTTATGAGTGAGTCCAATTCGAATTGTCTTTCAAGGAAAATGTCAGAGGAACAATGGAGGGCCGAGAAAGTACATCGCAGGAGAGGGGACATAGCCCCACTGCTGCCACCAATGTTGTGCTCGATGCCTTGCTATGGTTTATTAGCCTAAGCTGTGTCATAACTAAATGACCCAATTGACACTTGCATGCAACACCAAGCTCTCTCTCTCCCTCGCTAGCTTGACCAAAATGCAAGCCTGTCACCTTGCCCTCCCAAGTTGACCAGGTGAGTTAACTCGTTTATATTGAATATAGCAATCAAAAGGTTGAACAATTTAAGTGAATCACAAAGATAGCTAAGTCTACAATATATCTAAACACAGGTTCATTAGTTGGTTCAATGCTATCTGTCTCAGGGAGACTCTTTTATATGGTTCCCTGACCAATCACGCATCACCATGCCAATTCCTTTCAAGATCATGTCTGTGCCCTTGTGATGGTGGGCCAGCCAATCAGATTGCTCCCTCGTGAAGTCCTGTGACCTTGCATGAGGTATTGAGTCCGGTGAGAGCTGTGGTGTTTCTCCAGATGCATGGCTGGTTCGAACATGAAGATGTGGTGTCTGGTTACCTGATGTGGGTTCATGTTAACATTCGGTGGTTTGGTATTGTTCTTAGGGTCAACCATGTCAGAGCTCAAGGGGCATCTCTGACAAGTCACCCATGATACGATGACATCTTAATTAAGGGGGGAGTATACCATTTTTTCCCTTCCCCCCATAATTCTATACTTTCACTATTAAACTAACTGCATATAATTTTATTGTCAACCATTCTTGAGTTATGATACTTTTTATCCTCCATAACTCTGCGCGATGAACAAGAAGAAGCCTGCGCAGTAATTTGGATCGTTCATGATATAATAACCGTTTATGGCCAAGACTTGAAACTTGGCTAAAATATTGCTCAGTGCTATTCCATCATTTCCACGCTATCTGCGCAAATGGGGTTACAAACATCTGCTCCTGCACATGCCACGTTGTTCTTTCTCAGTTCTTAACTTCGATCGAAAGTCTGTGTTTTGAGTGTGATTCTAAAGCTACTAACATGCAGCGTTCCAGTTGTCGTCAGAAAAAGAGAAACAAAGTTTAGGGGTACAGCCGTTGAAGAAGATGAGAAGAGAAGCTGAAGACACGAATGATGCTGGTTCTTCTTCACCCACATCAAACCCTTTGGTTTGGACTAGTAGTGAGTCCGTAGTAGGTCCTCCCGAATACCAGCTAGAACAGGTCAGTCTGCTGGTGAGGCTGGCTTTTTGCATGCGAGCATTGAACTTGGCTTGAGGCAGGCTGCTGGGGAGCTTGTGTCATTAATGAGGCAGATTGCTAGGGAGTCTGCTTCAAGCGTGGGGCTGATTGCTGGAGAGTCTGCTTCAAGAATGGGGCAGATTTCTAGGGAGTCTGCTTCAACCTCTGAAGAATCTGTATGGGTTATTATGCGCTCTCAGACTGCTAGTCAACGTAAATTGAAGGTTGCTAGTGGGGCTGGTAAAGCCAAGCTACTCGATGAAAGATTGTATGGGTACAGGCAATTGCATTGTCAGCATTTCTACCATGTCCCACATTGCTGACTTTGTGAGATATCCAACCTGCAATTCAAGTGTAAGGCTTTCTGAAGGTATAGGTAACTGAAGAGGGTTAGTCATAATGTTGTCTCTGGATTGTAATGGGTGCAGCTGGAAATATAACATTACTGATCCATATAGCGGTTTGAACAGCAAGTCAGTGTTCGGAGCTAGGTTGATGTGAAAGGGGAGGACTGGACTTGCTACATTGTCTGCAGCTCTAGATTTGCCCCCTCCAGTGACTGACTCCTCTCACTCAGAACACAACCAGCACGTCTGTTGTATTCTGGGTGAGAGTGTCCATCAAGACCAATTAGGTGCCGTGGCACATTTACGTGCTGAGTATAATGTTGGCCCCGGTGAGCTTTTGGGCATTACCGTCACTTATGGTACTTGGTCCTAACGTGATTTCACTGCATTGTATGATGTTGGTGTTGTCATGTCCTGGATAACGGGTGAAGTCCTTTACAGAGTTACTCAGTAAGTACTGTTCGGGTTGCAAATTATATAAATGGCCTGAAGAAGGTCCCGAGTATGAGCAGTGGTATGAGGGACATAAGGATCACTGCATCCTTACACATGCAGGTTCGTCTCCAGCAGTGGAGGTCGCCTGCACTAGGAAACTCTTTTCGAGGTCTATTTCTAAGTACAACCTTAGATCATCAGTGATGGCAACACCAAAACTGTTAGGATATTGAATGCTGAAAAGGTCCATGGAGAAATTCAGATTGTGAGGCATGAGTGTGTGGGACATGTTCTGAAGCGTGTAGGCACGCACCTTCGTAAGCTAAGGACCTGATTTGCACCTCTTCTGAAAGATGTAGGGCAGCTATAAAAGCTGCCAAAGATGAACTTGCAACAGCTAAAAGCAAGCTACCTGCACAGAGACATAGCCAGTGTCTAGAGGGGGCTCCCAAAGGGGTGTTCAGAGACACTCACAAGGGGGTAGGTACTCTTGAGGACTCTGGGGTGAAATCTGAGTTGCAGCATGAAGTCGATACAAAATTGGGTTTTTGCAGCTAATCTGAGAGATCGGCCTGCTCTTAGGGAGCGTCTTACTGATGCGTTGATTTGCAAGCTTCAGAAATATTATGGAAATAATATTAGGCGCAATGTCGGCAATTTAGATGAGATGGTGCATGACTGCTGGGCCTTTTTATCACTCGTGCTTGCATGACGGTCATCCACAGCATGATTGCCCTACTCACCCAGGAACTGGTGTTGGTATAATCGTGCTGTAGTTGAGTACAATTGGGATGATTTACCTGACAAACCACACCACTCATACCCACTCATCTCGCACCTATCATCAAAATTGAGTGGGACAAATTTTTTGAACGTGCCCTTCTAGCTCATTGTGTGCATGGTGCTACACAAAACCAAAATGAGTCATTCAATGCTCTCATTTGGAACCACTGTAGCAAAGCCGACTTTTGTTCTCCCGCCTCGGTGCAGGTGGCTATTCACCTGGCTGTGCTTACGTTCAATGAGGGTAGGTGCTCACTACAGCCCATATTTGAATAATTAAGGCAAGCACAGCCTAGTCCATTCTGTGCCCGAGTACTTGCAAGTGATGATAGCTCAAGGCTTTATAAGTGTAAGCTTATGATTCTCTGTGGGAGAAGGAAAGGAGGCATAAACAGAGAATTGCTACGTTGAAATATGAACGCGTGCTTATATATGTCGAGGGGTTCACTTATGAACCTGGAGGGTTTGATTGAGCGAGCTCTATCCCATGGAGGATCTTTGGCATCTCTTGGTTTGAGGTGATGATGTTGATGCTTTTACTTACAGTGCTGAACACCAAACTGAAATTCATATACTCAAATTATCATAAAAATAAAATATTTTCATATTGTTCTGGTGTTGTACTTGTGTAATTTTCATGTAGTGACATAAAACCATGTAACTCATTCAATTTTTGTCTGCAGTAATTTTTAAAATATATATTATGAAAGCTTTTGCATTGCTCTATGTTTGAAATTGTTTCCCCCCCCCCACCAATCCAGTCATTTTCTGATGAGATATAGTCGTGTCTGACAGCATAAAAATAAAATTGGGATATTGGGGGGAATAAAAATTAAAAAAATCCAAGAAAACTATTCAAAACATGTACACCTGTGATCACTCTCATATCACCATAAATACCTGCACACCCGTGATCACTCTAATATCACCATAAATACATGCACACCTGTGATCACTCTAATATCACCATAGATACATGCACACCGTGATCACTCTAATATCACCATAAATACATGCACACCCATGATCACTCTAATATCACCATAAATACATGCACACCTGTGATCACTCTAATGTCACCATAAATAGCAAGTCTTGAAGACCTGTGGTTGGGTTACAGGAGTGTTTATAAACATTTTATGGACCTTTGTGGTTTTGACCATATTTCATCCCTAATTCATTGCAACACCATAATTCTAATTGCATTGGAAAGCATCTAGAATGGGCTACATTTTGAGACCATAATCTATGAAGCATTAAAATTAATAGTTATGATCTTTTTTTTAACATAAAACATTAAACACAACCCGCGAATTCGTATACTCCCCTCAGCACAATAATATGATGTGTCGAGACTGCAGCTAAAAGTTCAAATGGTGCGATGCATTTTCCTGTCACAATTTACTTATTGCATCCCATGGCAAGTCCACCCGGCACAGTCTAGTACCACAGTGCATAACAACCATTACAGATTTGTGTTTACCCATTTAACAAATGGTCGAGTTTTGTCCAGACCTGCCCGACCTCTTCCGCCAGCCCAGCGGTGCGGCCCTGAGAAAATATAAACTTTAACATGACATGATTTAAAGTACATCTACTTCAGAAAAAGCTAGCTTTTCTGAAGTGATACTATAAGCCCTTTCTTGTGGCCAAGGAAACAACCAAGGAGAGCTAACAGCTTAAAGTTGATGTAACAGTTGCCACCTGCCCAGGCATTGTTCTACGAACTTCAAGAAACAACACACCAAAGATGCACTGAACATTTATTATCACTTGTGGAAACTTTCAGCTGATCTAAATGACTTTGCATTCCCACCATTTCCTTTGCTATGACTTGCAGCATACAAACCACACCCTCTTCACATCTAAAATGCCTTGAGCAGTGACCATCACAGATTGGTAAGTAATGACTCTCTTACGAGCTATCCATTGTCTCCTAAGTCACTACATTGTCCTAGACTTCTGCTGGTGCTACCTTCTTTGTGACATAGACTTGAACAGTGTTGGCCATCTGGATCACATGTATATACTGTTATTATGACGTTTGGCAGTACATGCACAATCAAGTATTATCTATGGCAAACTGGATTTTGTTCCTATACTTACAACTCCATCCAAGTTGTGATTTAAGATCTTAGAAATCCGAGAAAATAGGTTTTGTCAGCCATGCAATCACGTGGTTTCCATCTTGGCCTCTCTGTAGATAGGCAGCAGGATTGGTTACTTTCAGCTACTGTTTCAGTACCAAAGTTCAATTTCTTCAGCAACAGAAAGGTCCACTCCACTCTTACCATCGTGTTCCATGGTGGCCTGTCACAAAAGCAGTAGGAAATCAACAAGTCACAGACTTATGAAATATTGTGCCAGTTATCAGTTATCACTTCCTTCAATATTGGACTCATAATAAGGAGCCTAGTTAATTATTGCTTGCAAGACACCTTTGCATAAAATTTGAGCATTAAGAAGGAAGGAACGCTAAAGTACTGGTAGGTGGCATGGCTAACCTAAGTTCTGGTATGTTAAAAGCTCTTGTCCTAGTAGAGGCATCCAGCACAAGAGCTTGATAGTCTCACAAAAATAACGACAGGCCTCCATACCATAGAGTTTTTTTTTAGTCAGTTTTTGTGTTTTATGCTAGAAATTCAGCCAAATACTTCGGCATTAATTAGGGGGGGCGGGGGCGGGGGCGGGGCAGAAATAACAAAACATAACAAAACAAAAAAATAATAATTAAAAAAGACAACGCAACACATTTACTTTCACTGCCAGCGTCTGTGTCATAAACTAACATGAACTCATCAGTTGTTTTTAGAATTTCCTGTAGCTCTGGCAAAGTGTATATTGGGGAGACATGAGTAGGTAGGAGAGAGCCATCAAGGAACATAAAGATGCATGCAGGAAGGGAGAACTTAAGAAGTCTGATGCATGGAACCACCACCACTCAAACTTGGGGGAAGAGACCTAGGTGATCGATAGAGGCAGCAAATGGATTTCTAAGGCTGGAGTTACCTGATTGCTTGGTATCAACTTTCCAGATTAAGCATGTGCCCATCATTATCTTCCTGATGCATGTCCATCATTATCTGCCTGATGCATGTGCATCATTAACTGCCAGGTGCCATATCCATTATTATCTGCCTGATGCATGCCCATCATTATCTGCCTGATGCATGTCCACCATTATCTGCCTGAACTGCAGATAATGCACTGCAACATCATTCACCAGTGGAGACTTTCAAGGCAGAATTCAATTCTCCATGTCAC
The DNA here is from genome assembly GCA_028752905.1 of Cladorhizidae sp. MBARI D1340-BT2. Taxonomy (NCBI): domain Eukaryota; kingdom Metazoa; phylum Porifera; class Demospongiae; order Poecilosclerida; family Cladorhizidae; species Cladorhizidae sp. MBARI D1340-BT2. Next base: position 2,763,258 of record JAQNBH010000006.1, read on the forward strand.
CTGTGCTCCATACCTCCCAGCAACAAATGGGCTGGCTGAGAGAGCTGTGTCAGATGGCTTAAGGAAACAGCTGGTGCAGACATGGACGTCAAGCTAGGACGGCTACTTTCAACTGTCAGACTACTCCACATACAACATCTGGCCCAGCAGAATTGTTGATGGGAAGGCGAATCAGGACCCACCTTGACATGTTGCACCAAGACTTGTCGAACAGGATAATAAACCTGAAGCAAACTCAGCATAAATTAGGCCATGACAACATGCCAAGCCCTGGGCCTTAGAGAGGGGCAATCCAGTCTACGTACATGACCTTCCAATAGGCCGGAAGTGGTTGCCTGGCATGATTGCTGGACGTTTAGGTCATCAAACATTTGAAGTAGCCCTGCTCAGTGGCTTGACTGTGCGCAAGCACATTGACCATATTTGGGTTCACATAAAGGAGTAGTTGATGACTGGCTTCTGGATATTCCCTCGGTGATTACTCCACCAGGTAGAACATGTGCCCCTGGTATATCCCTATTCCGCCTCCATCGGAAAGTCCTAACGGAAGCATTCCAAGGCGGTACTCACAATCGGCAACCTCCACAATGATATTCCCCTACTTGGGTTAAGATGTAGTAGCTTGAAGTTGGAATAACAACTTTTGTTTCAGTTTACTTGTTAGTATAGCAGTAATTTACACTAATTTTGTGGGTTGTTTGTGTTTACCTTATATGGTATTGTGTGGCAGTGCCCCAGGGGCCAGAGGTCAGTCTGGTTCAGGTGGCCAGGACCTTGAGACTGTTTTGTGCTAACTAGGAGACTTCTTGAATTGTATTAAAAGAATTTTGTAATGTGGTTACGTTAGCGCAGATAATGATGTGCATGCATCAGGCAGATAATGATATGCATGCATCAGGTAGATAATGATAAACATGCATCTGGCAGATAATGATGTGCATGTATCAGGCAGATAATGATGTGCATGTATCAGGCAGATAATGATGTGCACAGATAATGTTGTGCATAGATAATGATGTGCATGTATCAGGCAGATAATGATGTGCATGTATCAGGCAGATAATGATGTGCACAGATAATGTTGTGCATAGATAATGATGTGCATGTATCAGGCAGATAATTATGTGCATTGTGTGTCTTGTTTTGTATGTTTTGCTCTACTTATTAAGTTGGTTATACACATATAAAATGACCGCAGAAGTCAAGGTGGATAGCTCAGATACTCATACCTTTCTTTAATGTGCCAACTTCAACTTAACTCGTTTTAGAAAACCAAAAGCGTAATTCGAGTGCATAATCATACATATTGAGAATCATAGAAATAGAAGAAAAAGCGAACAAAAGATCTGACTCCACTTGTCGAAGCAGCAACTTTATTATTAAGCACGACCATGCTTTGCGCATGCGCTCCTCCGGAGTTGTAGGACGTGCGCAACGATATCGGTCATTGCCGCTAGGAGCCTAGGGAGGAGAGAACATTTTCAGGTAAGACTGAAACACCTTCAATATGGCAGCTTTTGAGTATTGTTTTGTGATCAGCTGATGTTGTTTCTTTACAGGTTCTAAATTTTCCATCCCGTTGTCTTCAGACTATGCAAAAAAGATGCTGTTCAGAAATACTCTGTTCTCTTCCACCTCCTACTTGCTACTTGCCATATTGCAGCTGCTGCAATATAGCTACAAGGCAAATGCTGGCAGTAAGTTATTGCATTGAAAAATATGCAGCATAGTGGTGTCTAAAATCCTAGCTGCCAAATATTCTTCTGCAGCAATCATACACAGGCCCCGTAGGAAGCAATTTCTGGTTGGTCAGGCGCAAAATGTACTCACTAGGGGGGTCTGGGGGCATGCTCCCCCAGGAAATGTTTGGATTTGATCCCTTCTGGTGCAATCTTGGGGTGTACAATCTTGGGGTGTAATAACAAGAGTTAATACGAATTGGAATGTACTTAAAGCTAGAACTAAAGGCACGATTATACTTTGCTCTCAAGCTACATTTTAATGCTTATTTGTTGAAAACTCAACTTAAAATTCTCTCTGCTAACTACAGCAATGACAGCAGCTCAAAAGTTGACCTTCCTGAATTAGTCAAGTTCTTCACTACAAGGACAGCCGTTCAAAGGGAACTCTTATCTGAAGTATGCAAGCTATTTTAACTCCTTCTTGTTATGCCTGCAACAAATGCAGTGAGAGAGTGATCATTTGGAGCCCTGCGCAGGGTTAAGACATATTTACGCTCTACCATGGCACAAGCTAGGCTGAATCACACAATGGTTTTGCATCTACATCAAGAGCTCACCGACAAGTTGAACTTGATTGAAACTGCAAACAGATTTATCTTTGGTAGCAAACATAGACAACATATTTTTGGAAAATTCATATCTACTGATTTATCATAAACTGTCGTCGTTAATATTGTTATTATTATGGTAAAGGTAAACTCATGGAAACAAGAATTATGGAATGAACAAATGAAGTATAATTATGTATAGATGAAAAAATATCAAATATGAAAATTATTATTTATTCATCATTATCTATTGTACAATAGTTATGTAAGACAATAATTTGCAGTAGTGTTACATTTAGTGTCCAGGCCTCACCACTTCCAATTTGCTTCCGATGGCCCTGTGTCCTCTTTAATGCATCATAATCACTAGACTTGTATTATCTTGTTTGCCACTTTTAAGTTTGTTTTTCTCTCTCATAATTGTAATTTGGTGAGAAATTGGGAACATTAATAGCTTTACATATCAATGTAATACTTAGCTAATATTTTTTACTTAAATGACAATAATAATTGCTACCCATATCATGCAATGGTGGCTTAAGGGATTAAAGTCTGTATCAAGCAAACTTGCCAAAGAATCTCAGGCGGTGTTCACTGCCACTCACAAACTCAATAGCAATGGCTATCAGGTCCAATTTATCAAGCTGCTCCTTGTAAATGTTGAGAACCATTACATGATTAAGCCGGGCTTAATCCATTGCGCTCCTTAGGTAGCTCTTGATCCGCCGCATAACAGAGAAAGATCTTTCATTGCATTGCTTGCTGGCATCACAAGGATTAACTGAGCCAAAGTGCATACTTCACTATAGAATATCTTTGCACCTAGAGAGATGCTCTGCAGGTACTTAAGACCTTCAGTGAAACTTGATGTTGTTCTCTTGGAACTATGTGGCCAAATTGGACAGCTGCAGCTTCAATTGGCTGGCATCAATCTCGTGATACACTTTTTTCAGCTGCTCACCAAGGTCGCTGCCAGCTGCTCTCTTGAGTAACAGTTGCTCAAGGTTACGATACATGGCATAACCTGGCTGATCAAACCTGTCCCTGATAGACGCCACTGCCAGGTCCACCGCTTCAAAGTACTGCAAGCGATAGTGCTCCTCCACTGAAGTAGACATCACCTTTACCATCAGCAATTCACCTGGGCATTTTCCTCTTTTGCGGAAAGGAAGGCTGCTCAACACCAGCTGAAGTGTGAAGCAACTCAATCAGATCAAAAAGGCCTGGAATGCTGCATCCATTCCCATCTTGCATAGAGTAGTAGTCAGTGAAGCAATGTGCTGTGCATCAGCAGCAGACAGGGAGCTTTTCTGTAGGGTCCTGCTCAGGTTATCTGTTATCTTGAAAAGTCGCTTGCACAACTTCAAGCCCCAAAAAAGATTGAAGGTTGATATCTGTGACTGCACTCCAATGATTCTGGCTTTGACATCATGATCAAGATGGATTGGCGACTGCAAGCACTCCTCCCAAAGGGCACCAAGAGTACTGTAATTGACCAGAATACTTTGAATGGCATCACCTCGAACTGCCTATGGCAGAAGGTGCAAATTCCAATGGGACTGAGGTAGCAATCTTCATTGCTTGTTGATCCTGTCAAATGCAACTTTATCAGCCTTGCGATCTCGAATGCTGTGTCTAATGCATCCCTGCTGAGCTTAGACTGCTTCACTGTGTCAGCCACAGCAAGGTTCAAAGTATGTGCATGGCAGTGGGTGTAGAGAGCTCGACTTTCTTCCTGTGTGATAACTGCAGCTACCCCTTTTCTTACGCCACTCATATTTGCTGCCCCATCATAACACTGCCCACGACAATCAGCAACTTTCGCATTCATAGACACCAACACATATTTGATGGCGGACACCAAGTTCTTAGCATCAATCATGTTCACCTGATAGAGACCAATAAACTCTTCGTGCTCATTCAGATGTTGATCAAATCAATGGATGCAGATGGTGAACTTCTCCATGTTCGAACGGTCAGTACATTCATCTGCCATGATGCTAAAACAGTGGCTTCCAGCAACGTTGTCACTTACTTCACGAGTAATATGTAATGCCATCAGCTGCAAGCATTCATTTTGGATTTCAGGTGAGGTGTACTTGTTTGCCTTCTTGTTCAACCATGAGTCAATTCCTCTGTGATCAACACCTCTCAAACAAAGCAGCTGAGTGAAATTACTATTAGACTCATTGCCATCTCCTCTCAGAAGATATCGTATGCTTGAAGCACCAACAGCAACATTTGCCGATTATGTACCTTCTCCATTGCTCACCAATATCCATCATGCACTGATGAAGAATGACCAAATTGTCTCCAGCCTCATGGTGACTATCACTTTCTTGGTGTTTCTTGAATGCTTTAGACCCTTCTTTCCAATATGTTAAACCTTTGGAATTAAAATGCTGGCTCCCGTTTCCTGCTTGTTAAGAACTTTTTCTCAGCCTCACAGTGCATACAAAGGTAGCAGAAAGCAGCATCTATTTTGACATCATAGTGCAACCAGCTGAACATATTACACCACTCAGCACAGAAATTCCTGTAGTTCTCACCCTTCGAGCCAAACCTTCGCTTTGGAAAGCTTGGTCGACAAGAAAGTGTGACTCAGACGTATTGCATTCAAATGTCGGTTGACAGCTGCTGGCTATAGACAGGCTTTTGAAAACAGTGGGTGTGGCCTCAGAGCACTTAAGCCCCACCCCCATTTTGGGAGGGTTGGTGAAATTTGGTCCGGCAGCTGTTGGATCTGCCGCACCTTTTCCTACAGGCATGTTACATATGCATGGACATGCAATGCATGTCTTAGAATAATCTTGTTTCAAGGATCTCTCCCATAGGTGTCTGTACTGAGCCGAGGTTCATGAAATAATTAAAATCCCACAAACTCTCGACCTAATTAAATGGCTCACAGAATTTATGTTTCGCCTAAAGATTCTGTGATGGGCTACAACAAAGTGTGCAAGTGATAATGGAGTCCATCTTCCTGTTCTTGCCGAGAGCTGCAGTTACCTTATTAGTGCAAGTTTAGAAATGAGCTAAGTAGCCTGTGATTACCACTCCAGGATCACATTGAGTCAGCGCATGTGCTGAGCAACTATTTGGCAAGGTTAATAGAAGTCCCTTGATTTTTAGGTTAAAGATATGGACCAAATAAATGGCAATGTGCAATAGCTCCTTAGTTGAGATCAGCTACAATACATCAGGAACCCTCTAGACTAATCCTGCAGCCAAACTCACTTGGTTCAGGTTATGTAACATAGCCTGGCATTTTCTACAGAGTGAAATATAATCACCATAGATAGTGGACATTGTATAGTATACTTGGACATTGTATACGTACGACCCCTTACCTGATCGACCCTTTACCCAATACTCAGTTGTTGCACACATTGCTTTGGAGACACATGATATTTGCATTCAGTTCAATCCAAGAAGTAAAGGCGTACGGTGCTATCCTCTATGTGTGCAACAACTCTTGTATAGCTTCTATTAGCCAACTACAACAGCAGCCTAGGAAAGGAAGGCATCCAGATAGTGCAATTCATGGCGATTCCAAATGAAGAGCACCACCACGATGGAAGCTGTCAGATGTCCTTTCCCGGACTGTGTCTACAGTACCCCAGCGGGTATTGATCCAGCAGTGGCGGCAGTGGTCTTGTCAACCCATGCCATGACCCACAGCAGGGCTACCAAGGCCAAGCCCGCCCCCGGGAAACGGCCTGAAATCTCATCCGGGGGCACAACTGAAGGTTGGTCCTACTTTACGATCAGATGTAAATCATACTCGCAGGCAGTGGAGCTATCAGGCTGAGACACCTCAGTCCAGCTCCTTGAATGCTGTGACGCCAAGTTGCGTAGGGATGTCACCAGAAATGCCATCGGACCCACCCCACTGGAAGAGATGATGGAGGCAGACCTACTCAAGGCCTTCAGAGCATTGGCTGTCAGGGAGGAGAACCCCAAGGTGGCCAGGGTGGCCCTGAGTAGGATGTCCCAGGATCGGGGAGAACCAGTCAGGGCATTTGCGGCCAGGCTCCGTGGCCAAGCTGAAGTGTGCCGGTTCACGAACAAGTGCGCCGGCTGTTACCGCATCTCGAACCAAGGGGAGGAGCGTGTGGCAGATCAGCTTTGCGTCGGTCTGGCTGACGCAGAGATACAGGAAGATCTTCTGAAGCACACAGATCAGGACATGGGTGTGGAGGACACGATTCGCTTTGTGGAGGTGCGGGCAGCTGGCAAATGATCAGCGGTGTCGATGACCACGCCCACATCCACGAGCACCATCGACGATGATGGAGGGGGAGAGGCAATCAGCAGTACCTACAGGCGTCAGCAGAAACGCCACACCCCATGCTCTGGACCAGGTCCAGGAAAAGCCACACCCACCCGAAACCAATCCACACACCCAGGCCACACCCCAACCAGAGAATACAGCCACCCCAACTGGAGGAACATCTCAACCAAGGGCCAGAGCCAACCCCTCAACAGGTCCCCCAGAGCCACGCCCAACAACCGTGGCATCTGCAAATTCAGTGGCCGGCCACGAAGAACAGGAACGCACGGCCCACAGGCGCATCCACTGCCCTGCATTTGGCACGACGTGTTCATCCTGTGGTCGACAGAACCATACTGCCCAGATGTGCTGGCAATCCGTGGAACACGAGAGCGCCATATTCGAACAAGTCGACACGATGGTTGAAGGAACCCTCCACCATCAGACCTGGGACCCAATATCCCAGCTCTGGACCCAGAGGAAGTCACCACCCCAACCGCACGTAGATGTCTCACTATCAGCGCTGGCCGAGGACTTCAGACACCACGGCCACACCCTCCGCACGGAGACCCACAACCTCGCCACCACTGCCATGGTGGACACTGGCTGCCAAAGCTGCCTAGCTGGCCCAGGCCTCCTGTCCAGGCTCCGTCTCACAGCCTCAGATCTCATACCTGTAAACATGATTATGCACTCAGCCAGCGGCACCAACCTGCCGATCCTAGGAGCAGCTATCATCAGGATCAGGGCCAACCCCACAGGCCCCGAAACGAGACAGATGATCTACTTTTCTGAGATCGCTAACAAGCTGTACCTCAGCCTGGCCACCTGCGCAGACCTGGGACTGATCCCCAAGGATTTCCCCCTCAGCACGCCCATGTCACCCTCGGGAAAAGGCAAGGCAAGGGGACAGATGCTGGAACAACGCCCACACAAAATCGACATCATCTCAGCGGACCCGCAAGCCAGACCTCCAGATCAACACCATCGGACAATCCCGCAGACCAGATCTCCGCCACCTATCGTGCTCCCAACTCAGACCCCAAGGGTGAGCCAGTCAGGGCAGGATACAATAGTTACATCCCCCAAAACCTGCTCATGCCCAACCAGGGCACAACTGCCCCCCAGACCCACCAGCCTCCCATTCCCAGCCACAGAGGCCAATCGGGGTCGGCACGAGCAGCACCTACGGGACCTGTACGCGGGCAGTGCTTTCAACGTCTGCGAGCACCAACCCCTCCCCATGATGTCCGGCCCTCCACTGAGCCTCAACATCGACCCCACAGCCAACCCCAAACACTACCACACTCCCATTGGCATCCCCATACACTGGCAGGACGAAGTAAAGGCCGGCCTCGACCGGGATGTCCGCCTCGGAGTCCTGGAGCAGGTCCCCCTGGGGACCCCTGACACTTGGTGCCATAGAATGGTCATATGCACCAAGAAGAACGGGTCCCTCAGGCGGACCATTGATTTTCAACAATTAAACCAGCACGCAACCCGGGAGATGCACCACACACAGTCCCCGTTCCACCAGGCCAGAGCCGTTCCAGTGCACACCAAGAAGACCATCTTTGATGCCTGGAATGGTTACCACACCATCGCCCTCGCGGAAGCTGACCACCACTTCACGACCTTCATCACCCCATGGGGACGGTATCGGTATCGCTCCGCACCACAGGGCTACATAGCCTCTGGAGATGCCTACACAGCCCGCTATGACAGCCTCATAGCCGGAGTCGAGAAGAAAACTAAATGCATCGATGATGCCCTCCTCTGGTCAGGCTCTATTGAGGATGCATTCCACCAGGCAACGGAATGGTTAGACATCTGTGCGAGAAACGGCATCACCCTCAACCCGAGCAAGTTCTGCTTCGCCCAAGATGAAGTAGAATTTGCCGGATTCGAGATAACCCAGACCAAGGTCAAGCCCTGTCGAAAGTACCTCCGTGCCATCTCCGAATTCCCGACACCAACAAGCATCACAGACATACGGGCCTGGTTCGGCCTCGTCAACCAGGTCGCGTATGCCTTCTCCATGGCGTCCGTGATGTCCCCCTTCCGCTCTACTCAAGCCATCCTCCCCGTTCACATGGAGCCCAGATCTCCAGCAAGCATTCGACGTTTCCAAGACAGAGATATGCACAAGGATCCAGGAAGGGGTCAAGATTTTCGATAAGAACCTCGCCACCTGCCTGGCGACTGACTGGAGCAAGGACGGGATTGGGTACTGGCTATTCCAGAAACACTGCCAGTGCCCATCCCGCGAGATCTTCTGCTGCCAGGAGGGGTGGAAGGTTACCCTAGTCGGATCCCGGTTCACCCACCCAGCAGAGTCGAGATACGCGCCAGTCGAAGGAGAAGCACTGGCCGTGGTGGACGCGCTTGACAAAGCTCGCCATTTCGTGCTCTGCTGCAGTGACCTTGTCATTGCAGTCGACCACAAGCCCCTCTTGAAGCTCTTCGGCGATCGATCCCTAGGATACCAACTACACTCCTGGCGGGCATCTTAATCGCTCACCCCACCGAGGACGACAACGCCGGCCTTGCAACCGCCCTCTGCGCCGCCATCACAGGCATACCCCTCGACTGGGAGACACTCCAGGTCGCCACTGCAGCAGACGAGTCCCTACAGAAGCTCTCCCTACTCATCGAACACGGGACGCCAGAAAGAAGGCACCTCATGCCACCAACGACCCGGGATTACTTCCCCTTCATCCACGCCCTCTCCACAATCGACGGAGTCATCTGCCGCGGGGACAGGATCATTATCCCAACAGAGCTACGACCTGCCTGCCTCGACGCACTCCATGCTGCTCACCAAGGCGTCAGCAAGATGACCGCACGGGCAGAAGCCTCCATATTCTGGCCAGGGATAACCAAAGATATTGCGGCCACCAGAGACAGATGCGCCGTATGCAACGGCAACGCCCCCTCTCAACCCGCCATGACGTCCATCACACCAGTGGAACCCATCTACCCATTCCAGCACATAAGCGCAGATTTTTTTCACCACCAAGGGGTCACCTACCTTGTCCTGGTGGACCGCCTCTCCAACTGGCCAGTCGTCACCACATCTAGAGACGGTGCAACAGGCCTCACACAGACGCTCAGAGACACGTTCTCAACCTTCAGGATACCCAACACACTTACGTCGGACGGCGGCCCAGAATTCGCCCCCCACACAACCAGGGCTTTCCTGGCCAACTGGGGAGTGCACCATAGAATATCGTCGGCATACAACCCTCATGCAAACTGCCTGGCCGAAGTTGCAGTGAAAACCATGAAGCAACTGATCGCCGGAAACACCGGCCCAGTCGGCGCCCTCTCCGACAAGTTCCACAAGGCCCTATTGCAGTACAGGAATGGACCGGATCCTGAGACCAAGATGTCTCCTGCCACTTGCCTCTTTGGCAGACCCACCCGTGACCTCCTCCCCGGCATCCCAGACCGCTATCGGCCTCACACAGACTGGTCCGACCGTCTCGATCTCCGCGAGAGGGCACTCTCCAAACGAGCCATTACGGGCCGAACACGATGGGATGAACACACCAAGGGCCTCTCCCCTCTCAAGTGCGGCGACACTGTACTGGTCCAAAACCAGACTGGCCGCCACCCCAACAAGTGGGACAAGACAGGCACGGTCGTAGAAGTCATCCAATAACATCAGTACTCTGTTCGCACAGATGGCTCAGGCAGACTCACCACCAGAAACCGCAGATTCCTCTGATGATATACCCCGCACCAGACGAAACCCACATCCCAGCCGCCATACTCCCCCCTTCCGGATGCCCCGATCCCACAAGAGCGACCGCTTACCCCCACCTACCACGACATGAGGCAACCCCAACCCGATCCACCGCCCGTAACCACAGGCCTCACGCCCCCGCAATAGCCTCCGACCACCCCGGCAACCGCCCCTCCACCACCGGCAACGACGGCTCAGACCACCCCTGTCGCTCAACCCAGAAGCATCCCCAGATCATACGCCTCGGTCGCCCAGACGCCGGCCAAACCACCCGTCCGCCCCACCGGGACCTCGCCAGCAACACCGGCCCCCACCCGCCCCGCGGCGCCCAGAACCATCATCTCTCCAGGAACACCCCCTCGCCAACCCTCGCCCTCCCCCCAATCGGAATCCAGCAAACTCCTACCCAACATGCGGCCGCCACTCCTGCGACGAAGCAGGCGAGGACCAAAACCAATCGACCGATATGGACATAAGCAAACAATCTCTCAGTAGGCCATACTGGGGAGGTAGTGGACATTGTATAGTGTACTTGGACATTGTATACGTACGACCCCTTACCTGATTGACCCTTTACCCAATACTCAGTTGTTGCACACATTGCTTTGGAGACACATGATATTTGCATTCAGTTCAATCCAAGAAGTAAAGGCGTACGGCGCTATCCTCTAATAGAGTACGTAAGCGCCCATGATATAGTAAGCACCCACTTTCCTGATCAGAACGATTTGGACTAAGCACCCATTGACATGTTAAGCACCCACCAGATTCCATATGCGGCGGCTTCTAGGATCAAATCACGCATATATATATATACATATATATATTTTTGTACATGCACATGCGTACAAAATATTATGGAAAGCTGCCCACATACCTAAAAGGAGAAGGCACAGAGTCATGCTGGGAAGAAACAGACTACGTTACAGAGTGAGTTTCAAAGTAGAGGTTGTAGATTGGTATATACAGGGGACAAGGAATACAAAATGTGTCAGCGACTGCTAGAAAGTATGGAGTAGACAGAAAGAGAGTAAAAGAGTGGAATGAAAAATATGATGCATTGATTATGCCAACATTAGTGGTGGGAAGAAGAAGAGAAAACTGCATGATGGAGGAGGAGCAATCTTCAGCCAACAAGTAGATTCGGTGGTCTTCAATTACCTAGAATTGGAGTGTTCCGAAGGCAGGGCTGTTCTGATGAAAGACTTCCTGGAGAAAACCCTCCACATTGATCAGAGCATAGGCATCCAAGGCTTCCTTGCATCTCCCATGTGGCTCTGTGGCTAGAAGAAAAGGTCGAATGTTGGCTACAGGCGGAGAACAAATACATCACAAAAGGTGCCAGAGGATATGGAGTGCAGCTTTCCCATTTTCAGAGAACCATCTTCCGATACAGAGAGCTTCGCAACTATAGAAATTCAACATGGATCAGACAATATGCGGGTGAGCATTGTTTACACTGGCAACTTGTAATTTTACCACTAGGTTTGATTCAGCACCTTCTGCCACCAACAATTGTTGTGGAGAGTGAAGTATTCGCATTGCTACACTGGTGCCCAAAAGAAGGGTTTTGCAGTAGCTTTGTGTGCGACATGAGATGAACCAAACTCCCTGCTGTCATCATCTTCAAGGAGAAAAATGGAAGATTTGGCCCAAACATGTTGGTAGTGCACTTCATATTCCTCAGAATGTTGATGTCACTGCCACCGAAAATGGCTGGAATGACTCATCCAAGATTGGACAGCTGGCTACGTGGGTGTGGAGAAAGTCCTCTTACGGCAACTGGCGACTCTTGGTCCTTGATATCTATCGCCCGCACAAGTGAGCCGATACCAAGGACGTTGCTGAAGAGTTGGAAACCGACCTTGTATTCATCCCAGGTAGTGGACCAATTTCAATAGTGGTGCAACAAATGATTCCCTCCATTTTGTGAAGGTGGCTGTACATTCCTGGCACAGCCGATGGATATTTCAGTCAACAAGCCACTCAAGGACAAAATAAGCGAACTGTGGATGGAGTGGAGGGGAAGCGCAAACTTTTGCAGGACCATGAAGGGCAACTTGAAGTCCCCCTCTAGACAGGATGCTGTGTGGGAGTCTATTTCCTAAGACATGATAGCTCTCTCCTTCCTGTACTGCGAGATCTCCAACAATATAGACGGTTCTGAGGACCAATACACCAGGGAATGCCTTCCAAGGAGATTGTGGAGGAGAGCGCAGATGACGAAGATCCCTTTGCTGAGCTGACTGATGGTGAAGTCAATGAGGTGGAGGGCCTGGACGAACCTGAAGAGGAGGTCGAAGAATAGAAATAGCTAGCTAGCTACGAACAACTACTAGCTAGCATGCATGCGATGCAACAATAAACTTTATTTGCTCGCATGAGCACGAAATACGTGTGCAAATCTGAGTTCAAATTTTAATGCACGTTATATGGAGAATTTTATATTATTTCATGGGAGCAGGTACCCACCAAGCTGATTTTGGAGGCGAGTGGTTGAGAGCTCGTGGGCGCTTAGTATGTATTCTACTTAGTATGTATTCTACGGTGAGGAAAATGTAGACTAGAGATTTGAATGGCTGGCTGCCAATGTTCTTCAATCTGGGTATATTGCATAGCAATGTTGTAGTCTTCCAATCACCTCCCTGGGATTAATTTCTGCTAGGACATCTTTGTGAGGCTTCTCCATTGACCACACTTCTCCACAACATCTGGCCTGCCTGCCAAACCTTTCATTCCTAGTGGGTACATCATCAAATTCTACGAAATTGTCCTAGCTAGTTGACAAATATATTTGCAACTATGTATTTTAACCCCTCCCCCTCCCACCCCCCTCCTCCCCTCCCCCCTCCCCCTCCCTTCCTCCCTCCTCCTCCTGTTTCATTAGCCGCGTATTCCAAGTGAGATGATCTTGTTATGCAATAGACTTGGCACTTCACTAAAGGCTGATTCACAATATGCAAAACGCTCAAGCGACGTGATGCAATGCAACATATTGTGAACAAAAAATTTGCATCGCATCGCTTGAATAGAGCGGTGCTGCGACCTGTCCTTCTGGTGTGAGTTTTTTTGTCATTCTGGTATGCTTTATTTTGATTTTTCAATAAAAGCTGGTGATTTCAAAGCTGAATGGACGATGAAAGGCTTATCAATGCAGTGAGAACTTTATCTATTATATGGGATGCATGTCAACATGGACGCAGGCATCCGTTAATTAATGGGAAGATTTCCATTTGGGTGAAAGTTAAAGTTTGCTCAAGCGGCGACTCCATTATTGTGAACAGCCAGAAGTGATGTGATGCGATGCGACGCGAAGGCCTAGCAGAATCTTGTGAACCAGCCTTAACTCATACTTTGTAGGTGTAAACTGAGACATGTGGCCATCTGCACTCCAGTGATTTGATTAACACACACTCTGTCTCTATGCTTTCTAATTATGTACGCTTCTGTTGGCAGCTATCGATATTGCTCCTGAGACTCAGAAAGTTCGTCTTAATGATTATGCTCGCTTCTATTGCAAGGCTACAGGAACCTCTGTCCATTGGTCCATCAATGGTATAACTTTTAAAGCTCACAATCGGACAGATGAAAATGGCTACATTTTCCAACAAAGCTCTAACCAAATGACGAACGGGATTAGTACATACACCGTGCATTTGTCGATCAGAGCGACTGATGGAAATAACAACACAATTGTGAGGTGTTTGGTAGTTGAGGACTCGCCCACGATTAGTGATCCTGCAATTCTCATCGTCAAAGGTATGCCGCACATACATACACACAGTCCCGACATGCCACACACACATACACACAGCCCCAATATGCCGCACACACATACACACAGCCCTGATATGCCGCACACACATACACACAGTCCTGATATGCCGCACACACATACACACAGACCTGATATGCCGCATACATACACATCCCAGATATGCCGCACATACATACACACAGCACCGATAACACAAACATTATTTTGCTCACAAGTTAGTGAGAGCCTGTGATGTTGAATTCTGACCAACTACACAGAGGTCATCAAGAGAGAGAGCTAACTAATCAGTTTGTGGTTAATCTAACCACAATGGTTAATGGGCACAACATTAGTGTATGTGTGTGTGTGCACAGAAACTGGGCCATAAGTGTGTGCGTGTGTGTACAGCAACTGGGCCATTAGTGTGTGTGTGTATTGGGGGAGTGGTCAGTACTAATCAGCGCCTCCCGGGCTCCCTGTGTCCCCATGGTGACTGCCTGGGCAGATGCTTATGATAACTGGCAGATAAAGCTGCAGTTTTGTTGATTCTAAGTACAGGGTGCCATTGATGGCACCACTCAGTTCTTGCCAAGACGGTCCCCCTGCGCAGAGGCACACCTCTCAGGCTGAGCCATCTTAGTGTGCATACCTCTCAGGCTGAGCCATCTTAGTGTGCACACCTCTCAGGGTGAGTCATCTTAGTGTGCACACCTCTCAGGGTGAGCCATCTTAGTGTGCACACCTCTCAGGCTGAGCCATCTTAGTGTGCACACCTCTCAGGGTGAGCCATCTTAGTGTGCACACCTCTCAGGGTGAGCCATCTTAGTGTGCACACGTCTCAGGGTGAGCCATCTTAGTGTACACACCTCTCAGGCTGAGCCATCTTAGTGTGCACACCTCTCAGGCTAAGCGATCTTAGTGTGCACACCTCTCAGGCTGAGCCATCTTAGTATGCACACCTCTCAGGGTGAGTCATCTTAGTGTGCACACCTCAGGCTCTGAGGGTGAGCCATGTTAGTGTGCACACCTCTCAGGGTGAGCCATCTTAGTGTGCACACCCCTCAGGGTGAGCCATCTTAGTGTGCACACCTCTCAGGGTCATCTTAGTGTGCACACCTCTCAGGCTGAGCCATCTTAGTGTGCACACCTCTCAGGGTGAGCCATCTTAGTGTGCACACCTCTCAGGGTGAGCCATCTTAGTGTGCACACCTCTCAAGGAGAGTCATTTTAGTGTGCACACCTCTCAGGCTGAGCCATCTTAGTGTGCACACCTCTCAGGCTGAGCCATCTTAGTGTGCACACCTCTCAGGGTAAGCCATCTTCAGACCTGCCAACCCCAGAGTCATGAAAATCTGGAGATCCCCCCAAAAATCCTCGAAAAATCTGGAGATTTGGTATAAAATCTGGTTATCATTTGCATCAAGTCATAACCTAGCATGCTAAGCATACAAAATTAATTTCCCCCCCAAATAACACACTGCTATCAATTTAATGATTCTGATTATAGCAAGAAGTTGCCCTTTTTGCATGGTCCAAAATTTTCTCATCAGGCACCCAGCGGTAACAGGGAACTTCAGATTCAGGGAATGCTAGCTTCTTGACATACATATTTTTTATATTATATTTTCTCTGAGCAAATAGTCCACCGACTGCAGTGCTTTGGGGCTTGCTCCCTTTTCTGAACAAACCACAGATATAAAGCATTTTCTAGTTATTCGTCTTTAGCAAGGTGAATAACTTTGCGAGCTGAACTTATCCCCCGACTGTTAAGGTTGCCTGCGAACTCTCGAAGTTTGGCTTCGTTCTTTTTTATCTCCATTATTGTCAACTTCCCTACGCCTTACTCTTCCGCTAGTACGGCTAGACTGGCTCAATTTGATATCTTGCTTAGAATGGCTATCTTTGACTCGATCGAACTCTCTTCCTTTTGCTGGCCAAAGCGAACTAAACTAGTTTCCCCGTGCAACTTACGTAAATGACTTGGCAGATCGACGACCATTACCATGTTTATTATTTAATCAGGAGTTCGGATAATCCGAGCGTTCAGATAATCAAAAGTTCGGACGTGCGAGGGTATACTGTACTATATATTTTTTTAAACTGAAAACTGTACCCTGATATTTAAAAAAATCAATTCCTCAGAAAGTCGGGTGAATTGGATATTAATCGGGAGATATGGAGATTAGTGTTGAAATCGGGTGACACCCGGCAGCATCGGGTGACACCCGGCAGCATCGGGTGAGTTGGCAGGTCTGCATCTTAGTGTGCTCACCTCTCAGGCTGAGCCATCTTAATGTGCACACCTCTCTGGGTGAGTCATCTTAGTGTGCACATCTCTCAGGCTGAGCCACCTTAGTGTGCAGATGGATGTATCATGGGAATTTTAGGCAGTGCAGAGGAGAAGTCGGATACTCTCAAGTCTGCTTTGTGCGATGATGCTCAGGCCCTTTTAGGTATGGAAACAGGATGCAGCCAGAATATGGTTTAAAGATTGCCTAGTTGAGCTCAAGCCTTGTTTGAGGAAAGGAACAGGCTGTATGCTCTGTGGCTTTCCACTGGAATAAGACAAGATGAAGGAGGGACTTCACCAAGGTGCTAAATGTCCAGAGGAAATTTGCGATGAGGAGTTAGGAAGAGTCAGACAAAGACCTCTAAGGCCTAAGATGGCCGCCTACCACCAGAGGAGCAAGTGTTAGGTGCAATGGAGAAGCTTAGCAATGGGAAGGCTGCTGGTGTTTCTGGCATTCCCCCAGAGATGGTGAGAGCTGCTTGTGGTGAAGATGAACGTGTGACAGACTGGTAAAGATGGTGCATGATGTTTGTAGAGCGTGTGTGGTCCCAGGTGACTGGTGTAATGCTATACTGGTAGAGATAGTGCATGATGTTTGGAGAGAGTGTGTGGTCTCTGACTGGTGTGGTAGAGATGGTGCATGATGTTTGTAGAGAGTGTGTGGTCCCAGGTGACTGGTGTGATGCTATACTGGTAGAGACAGTGCTGATGTTTGGAGAGAGTGTGTGCTGTGGTCCCTGACTGGTGTGATCCTCCTTCAGCTCTACCAACTCTGACCATAACTGTGTGTGTGTGCAGCAACTGGGCTATTACTGGTGTGTGCACAGCAACTGGGCCATTAGCGTGTGTGTGTGTGCATAGCAACTGGGTCATTAGTGTAGATGTGCATAGCAATGTTGCCATTAGTGTAGATGTGTATAGCAACTGGGCCATTAGTGTAGATGTGTATTGTAGTATAATCATTCATGCTCACAATCACTAATTATCCGTGACTCACGATCACGTGTATTGTTAGATGATGTAATGTTCTAGTCGTGATGATTGAGTATAAGTTGCTTACAACTCTTGTGAATTGTTCGGTTGTTCCCCCTTCATACATGGCGCTGCGAATAATTCGGACCTAAGGAGTGTT
Organism: Cladorhizidae sp. MBARI D1340-BT2; assembly: GCA_028752905.1. Lineage (NCBI taxonomy): Eukaryota > Metazoa > Porifera > Demospongiae > Poecilosclerida > Cladorhizidae > Cladorhizidae sp. MBARI D1340-BT2. The sequence goes on from JAQNBH010000006.1 coordinate 2,780,745, forward strand.
TCACCGACGTCAAAAGTGACCACACCTTGAAACCTACTATCGTTTCGTCCCAATTTGGGGTATTCGTCGGCTTGCTCATCATGCCTTATTCATTCAGGGCCGGCGATCTACCAAAACTGGACCTGGACATCGACAGAGGGACAGATTTCCTCGCTTGGGTGAAGCAATGGAATGCCTACCGAACCCTCTCTGCTCTAGCCACCGAACCTGCAGTGACCCAGGTCCACGCACTTAATTTGTGTATGTCACGTGATACGCTAAACATCATGGACAACCTGGGGCTCACCAATGAACAGAAAGCCGATCAAGCGGAGGTCATTGCAGGGCTTAGACGTCACTCTGAGGGCAGGATCAATGAGACCGATGAACGACGTTCCCTATGCCAATGAAAGCAACAGGCTGGTGAAACCTTCGATGACTACTTAGTCTCCCTCCGGGAGCTCACTAAGACTTGCAACTTCTGCAACGACAACTGCCTCCAGAAGAGTCTCCGTGACCAGGTTGTGGAGGGCCTCAAAGATGCTGAGGCAGTCAAGGACCTACTCAAGCAATGTAACTTGACTTTGGACACTACCATTGCCACTTGCCAGGCAATGGAGGCAGCTAAGAAAGAAGTCTAAAAAATCCAAGGAACATCCATTTCTGCTACTGGAGTCAACTCTGTCACGAAGTACAAGCAATCCAGGAATCATGGTGCTCCCCCTACCCCATCTGCAACCTGCATGGGATGCGGCAAGGCCATCCACCAAGGAGGACGAAAACATTGCCCAGCCAAGGACGCAGTCTGCAGAGGATGCAACAAGATAGGACATTACCAAATTGTGTGTAGAAGTGGCAACAAGCCTCCTTTCCAGCATACTGCCAAGAAGACCAATGCACATAAGATTCACATGCTCACCATGCGATTCTCCAAGATCAGAAGAGCTCCAAGGATTCGTATTAAAGCTACCCAAGAGACTGATTGTGACCCTACCCTCCACATACACGTAAAGACTTTGGCCGGGAATGCGATGATCGACATCCTCCCAGACACTGGCGCGGATATCTGTGCTGCAGACACAGACTTCTTGGAACAACTCAACGAGCATCATGCTAACCTTGATCTATCCGACATCAAGCCCAGGACTGTCAATGGATCAGTTATGTCTCCCATGGGGAGCCTTCCCGCGGTATTCAGTCTCAAGAATTGCTCCGTGGAAGACAGAGTCCACATCTACAAGTCCGTTTCAGGGGCTCTGATATCTTGGTCAGTCGCCAAAAAGCTCGGCAACCTACCTGACAAGTATCCGGAACCAATCCTGGAGACCGGTGTCGATCCGATTACATCCATCAACAAGGTCAATAACCTCGAGGAGAACATGGCTACTACCAGGGAAGACCTCATCAATGAGTTCACGATGGTATTCAATGGACAGATCAGGACCATGCCTGGTGAGACGTTCAAGATTGAACTCACCGAGGACTACAAGCCCTTTTGCGTCATCACTCTGAGGACCATCCCTTACTCGTACCAAGAGAAACTCAAGGCGGAACTCGACCTTCTGGAAAGTCAAAATATTATCGGCAAACAGATCAAACCAACCTCAAACTGTGCCCCAATCGTAATTGCACCGAAGAAGAACTCGGACCACATTCGCCTCTGCGTGGATTTATCCAAGCTCAATCGCTATGTCAAACGCGAACGCTACCAATCCACAACACCTGCAATAGCTGTTGCCGACATCAACAAGTCGGATGCAAAGTACCTCTCCACTTTCGATGCCTACAAGGGGTATCACCAGTGTCCACTGGATGAAGAGAGCCAGGACCTCACCACCTTCATCACTCCATTTGCAGTGGCGGATCTGGGGGGGGGGGGGGGTGGGGGGTCAGAACCCCCCCTCAAGAATATAACCACACACACTAAATTATACTCAAACTCTGTGCAAATGCACAACACATGCATAGGACATGAGAATGTGGCATGTTTGTTGGTTAAGTAGTATTGAGTGATTGATAAAGTGTGAATGAAGCCATCTTAAACCCAGCTGCTTATGAATGAGTATGTTACTGAACTTGAGGGTGATGAATCTACCTTCAATGACTGGAGTTGGGACAGGGAAACACGTATTAAAGCTCAAGGACTATTGAGAACTATGCAAACTCCATGCCATGCTATTTGTTTAACAACTGTGATGTTTGCTCTTGAATCAATAAAGCCACTAACAGTCAAGCTTCAAAGATATCTATCAAGCCTATAAGCAAGTGGATGAAACTATTGACTTCATCAAGTCTAGACGTGCTGATATTGACAATGTATTTGATCAGTGGTATAAAGAAGCAAGTGCTTTACTAACATTGAAGAAGTAACTCTACCAAGGAGAGTGGAGACATGATATCGAATAACATTTTCTACGTTTAATTAGTGCTGGAGTTGTAACCATCCTGGTAATTCTGCTCAAGAATATGATTATAGCTATTCCTTTCCTTGACACCATCATCTGTCAACTGGAGTCATGGAGTCACAGTTCAACAAGGAAAGCAGAATTTGTGCTGAGCTTTTGCTTCTCACTCCAGCCATTTCTATCACTGATAAATTTGACCCAGTGTCCGAAGTCGCTCACATGCTTACATGGAAGTGCCATCTTCCTTCTCCAGTACAGCTCCAAAATGAGATGTCAAGATGGAAATTATTCTGGCAAAGAAGATTGGATGCAGGTGATGAAGTTACTAACAGCTTGCTAAATGCAATTAGTGCTATTCGCAGAGAAGATTCCCCCAACATATTATACCCTTTTGTGTATTGCTTGCGTCCTACCTATTACCAGTTGTGAAGCAGAGCGTAGTTTCTCTACTCTTCAGCAGACCAACAAAAATTACCTTCGAAACACTATGCTTACGTCCAGACTGTCATTCAGCATAGTACCAACTTCAACAGAGATAAAATAATTGAAATATTTGTGAACAAACATGCCCATAGAATGTTTAGCTCGTCTATTTTGTGTGCGTAATGACTTCCACTGACAATATTATTGATGCTGTACTTATTGCATATGACTTACTAAAACTTTCTTTAACCATAATTAATTTGGAAAAAACACTCAAAAGAGCTAAAGGTGACAATATACAAAAAAATCACTGTCAACAAGTCAACCCCCCCTAGTCAAAATGTCTAGATCCACCCCTGATTTGGGCGATACAAGTACCTCCGTGCACCCTACGGCATATCGTCAATCAGTGAGCACTATGACCGTCGCATGGACAACTCCTTGGGAAAGATCGAACACCTCCGTCGCATCGTGGATGACTGCGTCGTCTATACGGAGGACAAGGCAAACCACATTGCCCTCATCCACCAGTTCCTACAATGATGTGAGGACAAGGGCATATCACTGAACAAGGACAAGTTTCAGTTCTGTCAGACTGAGATCATGTTCGCTGGATTCACACTCTCTCAGGATGGATACCAGATCAGCCAGGACATCACCAAGGCCATTAAGGATTTTCCCACACCTTCAGGAAGAACCGACCTCCGCTCATTCTTCGGTCTTGTCAACCAGCTGTCTGGGAACACAAACACCATCGCACAGGCACTTGCTCCACTCCGCCCACTCCTGCAAGTTAAGAACGACTATCTCTGGACAGCATCACATAGCGATGCCTTCGACAAAGCCAAAGAGATATTGAGCACTGCACCGATCTTGGCATTCTATGACCAATCTAGACCAACGAAGCTCACCACTGATGCTAGTCGTCATGGCCTAGGATTCATCCTTCAGCAAGAACACCAAGGATCATGGCACATCGTCCAAGCTGGATCAAGATTTCTAACGGACACAGAAACACGCTATGCTGTGATCAAGTTGGAGATGCTTGCCGTTGCTTGGGCAGCTCAGAAATGCCGCATCTTTCATGCTGGCCTACCTACATTCACGGTGATCACAGACCACAACCCCCTCATCCCAATCCTAAACTCGCACAGACTGGACAAAATAGAGAACCCACGTCTACAACGGCTCCGTACACGTCTACTCGCATACAACTTCATCGCTAAGTGGATCAAAGGCAAAGACAATGATGCTGCCGATGCACTTTCCCGCCACCCATGCTCGAAACCAAAACACATCGCAGAGTACGACATCGATGTCTACCACTCTGTCCATGCCATCAAGAGTCTCACAACCTCAGAGATTCAGTTCATCAATGATCCAGGAGACAATCTTCGACTCCAGGAGCTTCAAGACCATGCCAAACATGATCAGGAGTACCAGAGCCTGCTCACATTTGTCACCCAAGGGTTCCTGAACAAGAAGTGTAATCTGCCACCCGACATGAAGAAGTTCTGGGGAATCAGGGAACATCTCGGATATGAAGACGACCTTCTCGTTTACGGATGTCGACTCTTCATCTCTGAGAGCTTCAGGTCAACAGTACTGTCCCTCCTCCATGAGGCTCATCAAGGGATCACTCGCTCACAGAATCGCGCTCGTCTCACTCTCTACTGGCCCGGCATCGATGCCGATATCCAACAGACAGTCGAAGGATGCAAGCTCTGCCAGGATCATCTACCATCACACCCAAGGGAGCCGATCATCTCCAAACCCCGACCTCAAAGGCCATTCCAAGAAGTCGCCATGGACTTCGCCTACTTTTCTGGACACAACTTTCTCATCACAGTGGACTGCCACACTGATTGGCCTGAGATCATCCAGATGGGTAAAGACACGACAACCAATAAGACTATTGAGGCCACCAGGAACTTGTTCTGCCGCACCGCTGTGCCAGACGTCCTCTGGTCTGATGGAGGCCCGCAATTCACTTCCATGAAATTCCAGTCATTCCTCCGGGACTGGAATGTTACGCACAAGATGTCCAGCCCATGCTATCCTCAAAGTAATGGCAAGATTGAGGCAACTGTCAAATCCATGCATAAGATCATCACCGCGGCTTGGACAGGACACTCAGTCAACCAGGACAAGCTTTTCCGTGCCCTGCTCCAGTATAGGAACACGCCCTCCAAGAGAGATGGCCAATCTCCAGCACAGAAGCTTTATGGCCACCCAATACAAGACACTCTCCCAGCACACAGGCGATCCTTTGCTCCAGAGTGGCAATGCCATTCGTTGGATGCCGAGGAGTCCCTCGCGAAAGCTGAAGACTACTACAATCAACATGCTCACGAGCTTCCAGATCTACACGTTGGCTCCCACGTTGCCATCCAGAACACTGTTTCTAAGTGGTGGGACGTCTACGGAATCATCACAGTCACTGCACTACATCGGCGATATTTCATCCGCACTCAATCTGGCAGCATTCTCGTCCGCAACAGGCGATTCCTTCGCAAGCGTATCGCCACCACCGTTCATGCTCCGGGACCCATCGCCATCGTTTTTCAGGCTCCGGACCCAGTTCCAGCCACACCACCGGACCTTCCAAGACCAGTCCATCAACACCACCTGCCACAGCGCCTCATCGAGGACGAAACTTGGAACTAATCTATTTTAGATGTTATGACTACGCACAACATCTTAAAGGGGGGATGTAGTATAATCATTCATGCTCACAATCACTAATTATCCGTGACTCACGATCACGTGTATTGTTAGATGACGTAATGTTCTAGTCGTGATGATTGAGTATAAGTTGCTTACAACTCTTGTGAATTGTTCGGTTGTTCCCCCTTCATACATGCATAGCAACTGGGTCATTAGTGTAGATGTGCATAGCAATGGTGCCATTAGTGTAGATGTGCATAGCAACTGGGCCATTAGTTTAGATGTGCATAGCAACTGGGCCATTAATGTATTTATGCATAGCAACTGGTCATGAATAAGCTTTGCAAGTCCTCATCAATGGAGCTTCCAATGAGGAAGACCAGTTTAGCACTTATATAGGTAGAGAGGTTGTGTAGAGTACTCCACTCAGCACCTTGGTGACCAACAATGGCTCTGGAGTAGCGCCCACTGTAAGGCTTAGATGCTGAGAGGACTCTGCATGAGACAAGTCAACAGCATACTTGAATCCATGTGAGCATGTGTTTTAGAAAGTTCTCTCAAGGACAGAGCCTCTCAGCATATAACTTCATAGTCCAGGAAGTCTTGCCCCATAATTCTGTAAGCTGCTGCTGCTTGGTAACAGAATAATGACATTCAGTGAAGTTTGAAGTCGTAGGCACGTGTGCTAGTATAGTGGAGTTCACCACGCAAGCTGCGCTTCACGTATGTGAGTAGCCACAAGTAGGAACCACCCAATTTCCAGGCTTTAAGGAGTTCGTTGGTAACTTCAAGTTTAGTTAAGTAGAAGCTCATTGTGGTTATTGCTTTGAGTGTGTGTTGTATGTCTGTGTGTTCTCCTTGTGTGGTGTGTGTGTGTGTGTGTGTGTGCGTGCATACAGGAAAGCCGAGTGTTCCAATACCCACTCTCAATATGGTGAACAGTTCCCTCTTACTGCTGGAGTGGACCACACCCTTTACCTGGCCAGATACCAACATAACAGGCTATCAAGTCTCAGTCAACAAGTCTATCGGCTGGACCAGTATTTCTGTGCTGATAAACGCCCTAGAGATATGGTTGCCTCAAAGCGGAGTGCAGTCTACCTGTACAGTCTATGAGTTTTCTGTGGTGGCTAGTAATGAACTGGGGACTGGAGATCCAGGAATTGTTACTGGCGGGTTTTCTATAGGTATGTATGTGGTTAATTTTATACTGTTCTGGGAATTCTACATGCTGTGTATTTGCTCCCCACACGGTGATCTCGGATAATAATGCCCCAAGCCCACCACCACCAAGTGTTGTGCATGCACAAACAGGCTACCATCTGTTGGTAGGTTTGCTATCCAGACCAAAAAAATAAATTAAAAAATATCAGTTTACAAGCTTATGTCATAACAACAGCACAACAACAACAAAATAATAACAACAATTAAACAAGTACAACACTAGGCAGGTCTTCTTGATGGTTTCCCATCAGAGCTGCAATAGCTGCATATCATTGACTTCTCTCAATTCAGCAAGCCACATCTGTAAAGCAAGTTCGCTCCAATTGTAGGTCAATATGGCTCCACCTACTTTATAGTGTTCATGAGCTTGGCTTCTAGACACGAGACTAACGCTAATCCTACATAAACCATATTGTGCCGGATGTCACTAATTAATGCTAATTCTGCATAAACCACACTGTGCCCTGGATGTCAGTGACTAATGCAGGATTAGCATGAACCCTAATCCTGCATAAACCACACTGTGCCCTGGATGTCACTAATCCCACACTGTGCCCTGGATGTCAGTAACTAATGGTAATCCTGCATAAACCACACTGTGCCCTGGATGTCAGTGATAATGCTAATCCTGCATAAACCACACTGTACCTTGGATATCACTAATTAATGCTAATCCTGCATAAACCACACTGTGCCCTGGATGTCGCTAACTAGTGCTAATCCTGCATAAACCACACTGCTCCCTGGATGTCAGTGATAATGCTAATCCTGCATAAACCACACTGTAACCTGGATGTCAGTGACTAATGCTAATCCTGCATAAACCACACTGTACCTTGGATGTCACTAATTAATGCTAATCCTGCACACTGTGCCCTGGATGTCGATAACTAATGCTAATCCTGCATAAACCACACTGCTCCCTGGATGTCAGTAACTAATGCTAATGCTGCATAAACCACACAGCTCCCTGTATGTCAGTAACTAATGCTAATCCTGCATAAACCACACTGTGCCCTGGATGTAACTAACTAATGCTAATCCTGCATAAACCATACTGTGCCCTGGATGTCACTAAATGCTAATCCTGCATAAACTACACTGTGCCCTGGATGTCAGTAACTAATGCTAATCCTGCATAAACCACACTGCTCCCTGGATGTCACTAACTAATGCTAATCCTGCATACAGTACAGGCCCCCAGGTTGTGTTGCGTTCAACGTTAAAAAATGCAAACCGTGAACGCAAATAAACGCACAACGTAAATGCTAGCAGTCTCAACGGAAACCAACGGTAGCAAACGGGATAAACAGTCCACTTTGCAGTGCTGAAGCGCAAGTGCTTTGCAATTATGTGTCGGTGTGCTATAAGCCTCGTTGCGAGTGAGCGCTTTCAAGTCTCTTCGTACCAGAACCTTCACTCTTCCCACCTGAAGTATTGCAGTCTAGACTAAGCCTCCTGTTCCATACTTCACTCGAGTCAGTCGAGCGTCACCTATCAAGAAGCAGTGGAGTCGAAATCCGTCTGCTACCTGAAGCACCTTTTGACAGTCGAGCGTAGGTCTCCACACCTCTTTCTTGCTATAAATGCAGATAGAACGAAAGTGCTTCAGGAGGTAGAAGACAGATGCTGGCTGCAACTGGTATGCTCTCGCTGAGACCGACGCTCAAGGGACTTGCACTACTTCAGGTGGGAAGAATGAAGGTTCTGGAACTAATCCTAGCCCTCCTATCCAGATGAGCATCAGAAGCTTCTTTTTTTTTTGTTATATATAATTGCTGCTCTATTTTGTTTTCTACTTGATAACTGTTTATTATAATGTTGTTTCAATTCAATTGTTGTTCTTTTTTCCCTTCTTTTTGAAAAATGAGCTCAGTAGCAAAAAGCCTTACATACGTGATAACATGATAGGTAGGAAAATGATTGAAGTTAGGCGAAGAATTGTTTAATAAATCTTTTGAAGGAAGAGAGTGAGGATGAAGATCTAATGGAGGTTGGGAGTGAGTTCCAATGAGCTGTGGCAGAGGGAACAAAGGAAGACTGCATGGATGCAGTCGAGAGAATGGGATTATGATGTTCGATGGGTGGTATTGGCGAGAAGACATGAGTGGAGTAGGATTGAGTCTGGAGGAAAATGGATGTTATTTTGTAAATTAGAAGGAGCTTGGCCCGAGCATGTCTATTTGAGAGTGTAGGAAGTTTAAAGGTAGAGAGGTTGGATGCATAGTCAGAAGTCCATTGGCGAGTACAGAGTCTGAGTGCAAAGTGCTGAATGTGTTCTAAGGATTTTGAATTACAAGAAGAGGGAGGAGGTGACCACACAGAGGAACAGTAAGTTAGATGAGGGAGAACTAATGTTGTGTAAAGTTTAATTAGCATATGAGAGGATAAGTGATGGTAAAAGTTGCAATAAATTAATGCTATTATTTTCCTTGATTTCCAGGAGAGGTTACAGGTGAAAGTTACTCCTAAGTATGTAAATGAAGTAACAAGATCAAGGGGAGTACTATTGAGGACTAATACAGTGGAGTATGACTGTATGAGGATGCGAGGGGTTTACGAGAGATCATCACGTACTTGCTCTTATTAGGGTTAATTATTAGGAGACGGGAAGATAGCCATAGATATTATTACAGTGGCAGTGGGGGGGCACTGGGGGCACGTGCCCCCACAAAATTTGTCAATTGCGCGCGCGATGAAAAAGGAGGGAGTCCTGATGAAGTGGCAACGCGACATAATGAGTTACTTCGTCCCAGAAAAAAGACATTCACCATCTTTTGATTTTGGCAGTGACCTTAGCGAGGCAGATGCTGATAAAGCAGATGCTGATGAAGCTAACATCGAGACATCATCTCGGTCAACTGAGTAAGTTTTATTTGTCTGCAACTATTTGATACACTTGATATCGATAGCTAAACTACAGCTAGCTGAGTATCACTGTAAACCATTTTTGTCTTTAAATAGGGTCAGGAAAGGCTTACCCTGCACAAGTGTGTGTTGTAGTGTGGTGGAAGAGTCAACTCCATATCAACCTTGTGATAAGGCAACAATAGCTTCTACCAGACAGAAAGTTGGACAGAAGTTCCGGTTTTTAAATCCAAGATGGTACAAAGACTTCAAATGGATTCATTTTTGTGCAACGAAAAGAAAAGTTTTCTGCCTGTATTGTCTTCAAGGCAACAACAAAGGCCTACTGACTATGACTAAAAAGCATTTATAATTGATGGATTCAGCAACTGGAAGAAAGCACGGGAAAGATTCGAGCGTCATCAAGTTAGTGAGTAGACTCAAATGTTTCCAGGCTCATAGTGTGATCGATCAACTGGAACCGCAAGCTGTGAAGACACAATCAGAGAATAGAATTCTATTGTTAAAACAGCTATCTAGTCTACAATTCTTGCTGCGACAAGGCCTGGCTATTTGTGGACATAAGGAGGCAGATCCACCATGACCGAAGAGCGTAACATTTTATTGTTGCATGCACACAAAGAGGAAACAGATGTCCTGGATCTAACAGAAATTGCTCGTTTGTTTACGTCTGCTAACACAAGGTGGATGAAACATTTGTATAATATATACAATAATAATACTGACTATATTGAATCTTGGAATAAAATTTGCTGCTCGATAGATTTGTATGTCTTTTTTGTAGCCTAATAAGGGTAACTATAAAACATGTATATACTCTGGACTGAGGTTGGACATTTAATATTTCACAAATGGCAGTGCATGTGGGAAACTTGGCTTTGGTAGGCAACAATAGCCTCACTGATGTTTTCATAATATGTTTAAAGATTTGTTTTATTTGTTTACTTCAGCATTTTGTTATTAATATAATCATCTCTGTAAAATGACCTTGCAGCATATAACAAAATATATAGCTATAGCTATATATAAATACAAAAATTAACGTCCATCTTCAGTCCATACAATATTATAGTCCAATCCATGGTCCAGTCTGGAGTAGGTTTGTAGGTTTCACAGTTATACCTGAATATAACAAATAGTAAATAGCTATATAGTATAATGTTTTCATGTGACAAATGTAACCATAACACTGGGGAGGAGCAGGGGTGTAGCCAGGAGGCCTCCCCCCCCCTCCCCAAAACTTGATTATTACAATAGTAATTTGCTGAGAAATGCATCTTGGGGCTCCCCTCTCTAATTTGGTCTTGCACTTGCAGTATGTTAATTTTGTATTGGCCCCTATGCTCCTGAGGAAGAGGAGGGGGGGGGATGATTTAATACTATGCCCCCCCTACTTAGCTTCCTCCGCCTCTGGATATAATGTCAATGTCTGATTGCACTGAATCTAAGGAAGGGGTTGAAGAGAATGGATGAGAGAGGAGGATGTCGTCTGCATAGAGAGTAAGTGTAGAAGATGTCGAGAGTGTGAACTTTGCAATGCCGTTAATGTAAAGAACAAAGAGAAGAGGACCATGAATAGATCCTTGAGGTACTCCAGAGGATGCGTGACACGAAGAAGAGAGAGCACCAGAGATGCGACACTCTGTAACCGGGCCATAAGATAGGAAGTGAGCCAACAGAGGAGGTGAGAAGGAATATTAAGTGGACAGAGTGTTTAAGAGTGGTCTATGCGGCACAGAGTTAAAAGCTTACTTGATGTCTAGAAAGACTGCACAGGCAGACTTGTGGGCATCCAGGGAAGCAAACCAGGATTGAGTTATGTTAAGTATTGCTATTTCAGTAGACATACCTGGGTGAAATCCAAACTGAACATTTGACAAAACATCTTGTATGGTGATAAGTTTGTGTAAATGTGGCGTTCTATATAATACCTTGCTTATTAGGGATAATAAGGAGATTGGACGATAATCCTTGGGGAAAGACCAGGGTGGAGATGTTTTTGGGATAGGAATGTTGTACAAAATAATCCTCTGAACAGAGAAAAATGTTCAGAATTTTTTTATTTTAAGGTCACTTTTGAGTGACCACCTTCAAATCAACGGTCTGAAAGGAGGGGACCCCAGCACTAACGTAGGTGGAGAAATAGGGTGCCAACTTCATTGAACCTTGAAGACAAACTGGAGAAGGCTGAGGCACTGGGGGAGTTATTGGGGCCAACTTGTTCTTCAGAAGTGGCACACAGTGGGTTAGCCCCCTCTGGTTCTTCTCCAATGATGAAAATTCTATTATATATGCCAAAGAAATACACAACACATTGTCCAATAAAATTATTCATTTTGGATGCATAACCACTTTGTCCATTTCCAAATAAGAACACATCAATAAATTGGTGTAATGTGCATTAGCTGGGTGTGTTGGTGGAGATCTTGGAAGGAAACTAGCAGCCATCACCAAAATCCTACCCACTTTTTATTTGTTGCCAATCAGCATGTTCAAATAGCAGCACCATCCTCTCCCACATCTAAACAAACTCAAAGCTGCAATAATACCAGTTAGAGAATGCTGATGTACAAACTATCCACTGGTCAAGATAAAGTTTAACTATCGACACTTTTATACATCGAGAGCACGAGAGCACGTTATGTATGCACACAAAGGTTTTCCCTAGGCCTTTCTTATGGAACAACTTAATTAAGGGGGGAGAAGAGTATTTTTCCCTTTTTTTTCTTCTTTTTTTCCTTCCACCATCATTCTATACCTTCACTATTAAACTAGCTGCATTTCAAGTTTCAACATTTTATTGTCAACCATTCTTGAGTTATGATACTTTTTATCCTCCCATTTCATTGCACAACTCTGCGCGATGAACAAGAAGAAGCCCGAATAAACGCTGAATAAACGCTATAAGTTGGATCGTTCATAACATAATAACCATTCATGGCCAAGACTTGAAACTTGGCTAAAATATCGCTCAGTGCTATTCCGTCATTTCCGTGCTCTCTGCGCAAAGGGGGGTATATAGGTCTGCTCCTGCGCACGCCATGTTGTTCTTTCTCAGTTCTCAACTTTGATCGAACCTCTGTGTGATTCTAGTGCGATTCTAAAGCTATTATCATGCAGCGTCCCAGTTGTCGTCGGAAGAAGAGACCCAAAGTCTTCCCTGGGGTACGATTTGTGAAGAAGATGAGAATAGAAGCTGAAGACACGAGTGATGCTGGCTCTTCTTCACTGTCAAACCCTCCGGTTCAGACTAGTAGCGAGTCCGTGGTAGGTCCTCCCCGAATACCAGCTAGAACAGGTCAGTCTGTTGTTGAGGCTGGCCTTTTGCATGCGAGCGCTGAACTTGTTGGTTTGGGGCAGGCTGCTGGGGAGCCTGTGTCAAGCATGAGGCAGATTGCTGGGGAGTCTGCTTCAACCTTGGGACAGATTGCTGCTGGTGAATCTGCTTCAAGAGTGGGGCAGATTGCTGGAGAGTCTGCTTCTATCTTGGGGCAGATTGTTGGGGAGTCTGCATCAAGACTGGGGCACATTCGTAGGGAATCTGCTCCAATTTTGCAGACTGCTGTGGAATCTGTTTCAACCTCTGTGGAATCTGTTCCTGTTACCATGCACTCTCAGACTGTTAGTCAACGTAAATTGAAAAAGGTTGCTAGTGGGGCTGGTAAAGCCAAGCTACTCGATGAAGATTGTATGGGTACAGGCAATCGCATTGTCAGCATTAGTACCTTGTCCCACATTGCTGACTTTGTGAGATGTCCAACCTGCAATTCAAGGGTTAGTCTTTCTGAAGGTATAGGTAACCGAAGAGGGTTAGTCACAATGTTGTCTTTGGACTGTAATGGGTGTAGCTGGAAGTATAACATTGCTGAGTACAATGTCGGCCCCAGTGAGCTTTTGGATGTTACCGTCACTTATGACGGTACTTGGTCCAAACGTGGTTTCACTGCATTGTATGGTGTTGGTGTTGTCATGTCCTGGGTAACGGGGGAAGTCCTTGATACGGAGTTACTTTGTAAGTACTGTTCGGGTTGCAAATTATACAAAGGGCCTGAAGAGGGTTCCGAGTATGAGCAGTGGTATGAGGGGCATAAGGGTCACTGCACCCTTACACATACAGGTTCGTCTCCAGCAATGGAGGTCACCTGTTCTAGGAAACTCTTTTCGAGGTCTATTTCGAAGTACAACCTTAGGTATAAAATGGTCATCAGTGATGGCGACACCAAAACTGTTAGGACGTTGAATGCTGAAAGGGTTTATGGAGAAATCCAGATTGTAAAACACGAGTGTGTGGGACATGTTCAGAAGCGCGTAGGCACGCACCTTCGAAAGCTAAGGACCCGATTTACACCCCTTCTGAAAGATGCTAGGGCAGCTATAAAAGCTGCCAAAGATGAACTGGCAACAGCTAAAAGCAAGCTAGCTGCACGGAGACGTAGTCGGAGTTCTAGAGGGGGCTCCCAAAGGGGTGTTCAGCGACGCTCACAAGGGGGTACTCTTGAGGACTCTGGTGAAATCTCTGAGTTGCAGCATGAAGTCGATACAAAATTGGGTGTTTTGCGTTCTGCTGAAGCTAAGCTGAAAGATCTGCCTGCTCTTAGGGGGCGTCTTACTGATGCGTTGATATGTAAGCTTCAGAAATATTATGGAAATAATATTAGGCGCAATGTCAGGAATTTAGATGAGATGGTGCGTGCCTGCTGGGCTTCTTTTTACCACTCGTGCTCACATGACGGTCATCCACAGCATGATTACTGCCCTACTGACCCAGGGACCTGGTGTTGGTATAATCGTGCTGTACTTGAGGACAATTTGGATAATATGCCTGACAAAGTACCACTCATATCCTGATCTCGCACCGATCGTAAAAATCGAGTGGGGCACGTTTTGTGAACGTGCTCATTGTGTGCATGGTGCTACACAGAACCAAAATGAGTCCTTCAATGCACTCATTTGGAACTGTTGTAGCAAAGCTGACTTTAGTTCTCCCACCTCGGTGCAGGTGGCTATTCACCTGGCTGTGCTTACGTTCAATGAGGGTAGGTGCTCGCTACTGCCCATATTTGAACAACTAGGGCAAGCACAGCCTAGTCCATTCTGTGCCCGAGTGCTTGCAAGTGATGATAGCTCAAGACTTTATAAGTCTAAGCTATATGATTCTCAGTGGGAGAAGGAAAGGAGGCATAAACAGAGAATTGCTAGGTTGAAATATGAGAGTGAACTTATAAATGTCGAGGGGGTAACTTATGAACCTGGATGGTTTGATTGAGCGAGCTCTACCACATGGGGGACTTTGGCATCTCTTGGTGTTTGGGGTGATGATGATGCTTGTACTTACAGTGCTGAACCCCAAACTGGAATTCATATACTCAATTTATCATAAAATAACTCTTTCATCAATATTTTCATGTTATTTTATTGCTGTACTTTTCAAACTGATTTATTATGAAATGTAATTTTCATGTAGTGACATCACATGATACCGTGTAACTCATTCAATTTTGGTCTGTAGTAAATAATTTTTATATATATATTATGAAAGCTCTTGCATTACTCCTTCTTTTCAATTGACAAATTATCAATCCAGTCATTTTCTGATGAGATATTCAGTCTGACAGCATATGACCGGATAAAAATGAAATTGGGGATGTTGGGGTGAATTAAATTTTTTTATTTTTAAATCAATTCAAAAGAGGTATCTGTGATCACTCTAATATCACCATAAATAGCAAGTGTTGAAGACCTGTGGTTTGGGTACAGGAGTGCATCTAAACATTTTAAAGGACCTTTGTGGTTTCCCCATGTTTCAGTCCTAGTTTATTGTAACACCATTATTCTAATGTCATTGGAAAGCACCTAGAATGAGCTACATTTTGAGACCATAATCTTTGGAAATGGATTAAGCATTCAATAGTTATGACACTTTTTTTTTTAACCACAAAATGGTCGACTCCCCTTAAATAAGAAAAAAAGGCTTGCAAATGCTATAGTACAGAAGCTATGACTTACAAACCTATGAAGGCCCATGAAAAGAGTTCTTGACTTTATATTACTATCATACAGAATCTACTCACTGTTTTTCACCGCAGGCTTCAGGATATCTTTTCATCGGTAGCACAGGAACTGCAAAACTAAATGTCTATCCTTGAAAAAGCTCGAAGCTAAGATGCGTCCCTGCAGCTAAACTTGTCACGAGCACAAATCTGTGCCTTGGTGGCCTTTTGCGCGTGGAAGCGCTGATCTTTAGTCTGTGTCGCTGCGCAAAACTCTCGTAAACGTTAACCGTTTGCGTTTGTTAGTACAGTAACGGTGAAACGGTACGTCTACGTGCGTTCAAAATAAACGCAACCGGCATTTTTTTACCTCTACTACAAACCACACTGTGCCCTTGATGTCACTAACTAATGCTAATCCTTCATAAGCACACTGTGCCCTGAATGTCAACTAATGCTAATCCTGCATAAACCACACTGTGCCGTGGATGTCAGTAACTAATGCTAATCCATCATAAACCAAATTGTGCCCTGGTTGTCAGTAACTAATGCTAATCCTGCATAAACTACACTGTGCCCTGGTTATCAGTACCTTCTTAGTCATGACAGGGTCAAATATATAGCATATATCCAGGCAGTAGACCATGTGAAGGGGTAGTTGGTATTTTAAAGAAGGTGTCTAAGGTTCCTCCTTAGGATTACCTTCTCCCTTCAGTTAATAGGTGCTGCCACCAGAGTCTATCTCTAAGTATCGCCTTAGTTAATAACTACCCAGAGAAATTTAGTGTGTCTAGGTATAACTTATGAACTGACGAAAACTATGGTAAAGACAAGACTAATCACAAATGGCTGACAGGACCTTTTATAAGTCCTGCCAGACAGGATACAAAAAGTAACCATAATTACATGCACACAGAGAGTCTACCTGACATTACATCACTACACTCACGTTCACATTTAACACAATGTTCACAATTAAGTAATGCATGCACTCAACACTTTAAGTAATGCATGCACTCAAATGACTGTTAGGTTCATCATCATTGATGGAGTGAAGATAATGGCCTGGCTGGCCATGTCGAGCAGCCCTCGACAGACCAGTTACCTCAGACAGCGCCATGTGACCATATGTAACTTTATGCTTGTATTTAGCTGCACGGAAGCCGCTCTCGGATAATACTATCAGTTGGAACCTTACCTTCAGACAAAATCTCTACCCTGTACTCCACCTGGTCATCCAGGTAAAGTGTTTCACATATACATCCGTGCACACACACACACACACACACACCACACACACACACAAACACAAATTATGCTGTCTAGGTTTGGGTATCAATGAGGTGAGCACCTAATTGGGTGGTTCTAGGTTTGTCCACTAGAGGACACTATCTAGTAGTTGGTCACCTTGGCTCTTCACTCAACAATTCAGTTAGTTGCTGTGGCTTTCATAAGAAAGGCTAGAATGTCTAGCTGCAACATCGAGCAGGTAAAATTATCGAGCAAGACATCGTATCCACTGCCAACTGAGAGTTTGTTGAGAGCTTGCATTATCATAAACATTCCCCCCGCCCACTTTTCCTTCCCGCTGCAGCTGCCAATGGTATGTATGTACCAGTCTGTGGAGTATTTAGTGGAGTTGAAGGAGACCAGCTCAGACCTCGTCATAGTGAGAGGCCCTCACACTCTACTCTATGGCTCACAGCACAACTTTTCAGTTGTGTTTGATGGAGGCCAACTCCAGACAGGTCAGGCATTCACTGTGCTCACCAGCTTCACTCTGCTAGGACTAGAGAAGCAGTACAGTTCCCTGCAAGCCACTAAAGATGTTGGTGAGTCACCATATCTTCATGTGAATGGGTTATTGAAGAATGCCATGGGGTACATATTATAGCAGCTAGCTCATCATTCTAGTAGCAGATCCTTTATCTCCCCCTAGCTCTACGGTGGTCACCTTGCCAACTAAGTTTTTATGCTGAGCCTGTTATGTATTTGCTATGTGCTGCATATACAGCTATCAGTCTGCACAAGTCGGCTGGTGACAGTCCTCCTGTGCAGCCGCCTGCTAAGTACATAGCTCTTGGGTCTGTACTTGGTGTGGCAGGACTGCTCTCCCTGGCTGCCTTTGTCCTTCTTGTCTTCTTCTACCAGCAGAAGAAAAAGAAAAGTAAGTACACATGGTTATTCATAAACCATCTCCCTGAGCTCTGCTTGGTCTCTTTTGGCCAATGCAAGAATACACATTAAGACGAGGACTGTCTAGTGCATGATAATATAAAAGGCATTAACATTGTTCTCTGAGAGTCTGCGATGTTTACTATAGTGTGTTAATGTGAGTGCATGGCGTCCTATATGTGGCACTGGATAAGTAGAGTTGTTTGATATGGCACATGATGTTATACTATTCTAGTTACCACAAACCATAATCTGTCTAGGTGGGTAGGTAGGTTGGTAAGGATCATCATAAAAACTGTTTCTAGTTATTTAACACAGAGCAGCTGCTCATCAAGACATGTACCCATGACCTATGTGTAGCTGCTCATCAAGAAGTGTACCCATGAACCTATGTGCAGCTGCTCATCAAGAGGTGTACCCATGAACCTATGTGCAGCTGCTCATCAATACTTTAGCAGTTGCTTAATGAAGAAAATCGTTTGTCTTAGCGTAGTATTTCACAAGAGACAAAAGTAGACATTTTTCAATAATCTAAATCACACCGGATCAAGTCTGGTTTTGACACACCCAAAATAAAGGCGGGGGAAAAATGAAACATCAACCGCCAAACCACCCCCCCCCCCCCCCCCCCCCCCCAGAAACTGACTTGAACAAAAATAATAAAATGCACACAAAGTTCATGTGGGAAGAGACTGTTCGTTCATTAGGAGTAATGTTGTGGTCGCACAACTTTGCGGCCAAGCCGAGTACCCACTGTTGGGGCAGCAACTGTCGGTGCAATTGGTTGAACTGGAGTTGGTGTAGCATGGCAGGTCGAGGCTTTATCAGGTTGATGGCGGATAGGTGGGCGACCACGTCAGCCGATCAGTGGAGATGATTTCTTGCTTTCCACCCATGTCCAACTTGAAGGTTTTATTCCCAGTCTCCAAAACCTTGAAAGATCCAACATATGTTTTTTGCAGTGGTGTACGATGTGCATCTTGACGCACAGAAACAAAAGCACTTGAGATAAGATCTGGGGGAATGGAAAACGAGTGAAAACCGTGTCGAGAGGTAGGGACTGGTGCTAAACCCTGGACCTTCTCCCGAAGTGCTGGAAGAAAGGTGTGTGCACTTGGTGCTGCGGATGGTGAGATCACAAAATCACCAGGTACTGTGAGAGGAGAACCATAAACGAGTTCTGCTGAGGATGAGTCCAAATCTTCCTTGGGAGCACTGCGTATGCCTAACAAAACCCACGGTAACTCATCTAACCAGTTAGGGCTTTGCAGCCTTGCACGCAAAGCTGATTTCAGATGGCGATGAAAACGTTCCACCAATCTGTTGGCTTGAGGGTGGTATGCAGTAGTGCGATGATGTTGAGTCCCTAGCAGTTTACCGACAGCTGTCCATAACTCAGAGGTGAATTGTGCACCTCGATCTGAGGAGATATGTGCAGGCACACCGAACCTTGCAATCCACTGAGAAATGAGAGCACGAGCACAGGAAAGAGCTGTCATGTCAGCAAGAGGAATTGCTTCGGGCCACCGAGTAAAACGATCTACAATGGTGAACAGGTATGTAAAACCTTGAGATGGCGGGAGAGGTCCCACTAAGTCAACGTGAATGTGATCAAACCATCTGTGAGGGACCTTAAAGGTTTGCAAGGGGGCCTTCACATGTCTTTGGACTTGGAAAGTTGGCAGGCAACACAAGCCTTGGCCCACTCCCCAACTTGCTTAGACATCCCATGCCAAACAAATCTGGCTGCCACAAGCTTGCGAGTTGCACATATGGAAGGGTGTGAGAGATCATGTATGGCTTGAAAAACTTTACGTCTCCAGGATGTTGGTACCACTGGACGGGGTTGACCCGAAGATGTGTCACACAGCATGAAATCCTGGGTGGGTTCATAACATACATCTTCCAACTGGAGTCCGGTGATAGCTGTTCGGTAGGCATTCATCTCACTACCCACTCGTTGCGCAGCTGAGAAATCAATCCCAAGCTCAGTGGAACTAACAGCATTGACGATTGCACGAGAAAGAGCATCTGCCACATGATTATCTTTGCCAGCAATGTGCCGCACATTGGTTGTGAACTCAGAAATGTAGGCTAAGTGACGTTGTTGGCGTGGCGACCATGGGTCTGATACCTTAGCAAAAGCAAATGTAAGGGTTTGTGGTCTGAATATGCTACAAAATCACGGCCTTCCAAAAAGTAGCGGAAATGGTGAATGGTGAGGTATAGAGCCAGCAGTTCCCGATCAAAGGCGCTGTACCTAGTTTCTGGAGGGCGTAGTTGCCAACTGAAAAAGGCTATTGGTCTCCACTGACCATCTAATAGCTGTTCCAAAACTCCCCCCACTGCTATGTTTGAGGCATCCACGGTAATGGAAGTAGGAGCTGTCGTACGAGGATGGACTAGCAGTGTGGCAGCTGCCAAAGCTCCTGAAAAAGCAGCCAACATGTCCTTGGACCATTCCATCATCTTTGCCTTTCCTTTTGTACACGCAAAAAGAGGTTGCATGATTGCTGCTGCCTTGGGAACAAAACGGTGATAAAAATTTATCATTCCCAAAAACTCCTGCATGCCTTTAACTGTCTTGGGTTGCGGGAAATCCAAAATGGCCTTCACCTTTTCTGGCAATGGGGACGCACCATATTGGTCGACATGGTGGCCCAGAAAATTAATTGCAGTTACTCCAAAAATGCATTTGGAACGATTAATGACCAAACCGTGAGCCTCTAGTCTTGTAAAAATCAAACGTAGATGCTCAGCATGCTCTGCCTTGGTGCGACTGACCACCAAAATATCATCCAAATAAACAAAAATGAAGTCCAGGCCTTGACAGACTGTATGCATGAGGCGTTGAAAGGATTGGACTGTGTTAGTGAGGCCAAATGGCATTCTTGTATATTCAAAAAGTCCAAATGGGGTGATGATTGCCGTTTTTGGAATATCATCTTTGTTAATGGGAACCTGATAATATCCTTGACCAAATCGATCTTAGAGAAAAACTTTGCTCCTGCCAAATTGGCTGCAAAATCCTGAATGTGAGGAACAGGGTACTTGTCAGAAGTGGTCACATTGTTAAGATGCCGATAATCACCACAAGGCCTCCAACCTGTGCCCTTTGGCACCATATGGAGCGGCGAGGACCATGGGCTAATGGAACGACGAATTATACCCAGAGTTTCCAACTTGGCAAATTCTTCCTTAGCTGGTCTGAGTTTATCTGGGGGTAAAGGCCTTGCCCTGGCACAGATTGGACGTCCTTGTGTTTGCACAAAATGTTCAACTCCATGTTTCACCCTCTTTGAGGAAAAATTTGGTGTAGTAATTGAAGGAAACTCTGCCAGTAAATGAGCAAATGCATTATGCGCGTTTACCGCCACAGTGCTGATGCGAGGGCCAATCTGGGCAGCTCTAGAGAGGGCATATGTCGCCGTGTCAATTAGCCTATGACCGCCAAGGTCAACCATAAGACCATTGGTGCACAAGAAATCAACTCCAAGTAATGGTTGGCTAACCTCTGCAATGACAAAATCCCAAGTGAAGCGCTTGTCACCGATTAAAATGGGTACAGTACGCATTCCAAAAGTACGGATGGATGATCCATTCACAGCCTGAAGGGCAGGACACTTAGGGGGAGTATGTTTATCATTGCCAGAAGCTGGGATAACACTGACTTGTGCCCCCGAGTCAACCAAAAATTTATAACCGGAAGCACGGTCCCAAACATGTAGTACATAGTTTCTAGAAGGACTTACTACCGAGGCTACTTCATTCTCCTCCTCGTCTCCCGATACATCAACATTGATGGCTGCAACAGAATCATTCCAGGAGCAGGGTGGTACACACTTGTGTGCTTTAGCTCCAAATTTTGCATGGTAAGCACCAACTTCGCGAAGACCACTTGTCGCTTTCCTCTGTTGGCTCCATGCACTCGAGGTTGGGTTCCCTGTTGATGACTATGAGAAGTCGATGAACTTTTCAAGGACGTACCTGCAGCAGCTAGTTGCTCAAGCTTGAGACACTCCTGAATATGGTCTGCTCTCTTCACAATATCATCAAGGGCAGTTAGACCTGTACTTGCCACTTGTTTCCGTAGCTCAATGGGGAATGTATGAAACCACACCTGCTTAAAAAGGGCTGTTCCTTCCAGACCATGCATGAAAGCCAACACGTCGGAAGGTTTCATGTCACCCAGAGAACCAGCGTCCAAAATTTTGTCTGCTTTCTGTTCATCTGAAAGTCCATAGGTGGCTAAAAGGACTTGCTTCAAGTTTTTGAATTTGTCACCATAAGTGTCGACTTAATACGTCGCTGGACGACTGCATCCAAAGCTGCCACCACATAGTAGTACTTCGTTTGGTCTACTGTAACATTCTTAATCCCAAACTGGTCCTCGCACTGGACGAACCACAATTCAGGGTCGATGGGGTCAAATATTGGAAGCTTGACTGCTACCGCAGCAACGGATACAGCAGCTGCTGGAGGGTCCATAATCACAAGAAACGATGGGACTAGTCGGGGTCACCACTTTAGCAGTTGCTAAATGAAGAAAATCGTTTGTCTTAGCGTAGTATTTCACAAGAGACAAAAGTAGACATTTTTCAATAATCTAAATCACACCGGATCAAGTCTGGTTTTTTCTAGGCTGATAGCAAGGTCAGGATGGGATGGTGAGGGCTTATGTTGATGCTGTATAGTTCTATTGGTTGACTTCTCATGCACTTCATATAATATAGGATGGGATGGTGGGGGCTTATGTTGATGCTGTATAGTTCTAGTGGTTGATTTCTCATGCACTTCATATAATATAGGATGGGATGGTGGGGTTTATGTTGATGCTGTATAGTTCTAGTGGTTGACTTCTCATGCACTTCATATAATATAGGATGGGATGGTGGGGGCTTATGTTGATGCTGTATAGTTCTAGTGGTTGATTTCTCATGCACTTCATATAATATAGGATGGGATGGCGTGGGCTTATGTTGATGCTGTATAGTTCTAGTGGTTGACTTCTCATGCCCTTCATATAATATAGGATGGGATGGCGTGGGCTTATGTTGATACTGTATAGTTCTAGTGGTTGACTTCTCATGCACTTCATATAATATAGGATGGGATGGTGGGGGCTTATGTTGATGCTGTATATTTCTAGTGGTTGAGTTCTCATGCACCTCATATAATATAGGATGGGATGGTGTGGGCTTATGTTGATACTGTATAGTTCTAGTGGTTGAATTCTCATGCACTTCATATAATATAGGATGGGATGATGGGGGCTTATGTTGATGCTGTATAGTTCTAGTGGTTGACCTCTCATGCACTTCATATAATATAGGATGGGATGGTGTGGGCTTATGTTGATGCTGTATAGTTCTAGTAGTTGACTTCTCATGCACTTCATATAATATAGGATGGGATGGTGGGGGCTTATGTTGATGCTGTATAGTTCTAGTGGTTGAGTTCTCATGTACTTCATATAATATAGGATGGGATGGTGGGGGCTTATGTTGATGCTGTAGAGTTCTAGTGGTTGACTTCTCATGCACTTCATATAATACAGAATGGGATGATGGGGCTTATGTTGATGCTGTATAGTTCTAGTGGTTGACTTCTCATGCATTATGTATGATATTTGCAGCTTCCAAACATGAGGTGGAAGGAGAGAAATTGCAGTAAGTGTCAGTGCATTGAATAATTAGTTGCCTTCTGTGTAAGCTGAAAACGTACATGGTTGATACATATATTTCAAAGGAATTGCACATGCCATCCGTCACCAATACATTAACATGGGTGTGTTAGGTTGACATGATACCAGATGTTGTGGTACTGGCATCGGCCAATGCTGGAAATCAGCTGCCACAAGGCGTGAAGAGTGTGCAATACCTCTAGAATGATACTAATTTGGAGTAGTAATGTGCAAACTGCCTAAACTCTCAGCCCTAATTAACTATTAGTGACAATGACATATCCAATATCAAATGAAAGATTAATGAATGTAGCACAAAACACAAATATGTATAAAATTAATAGCAAGCAACCAAGGCAGTTTACCATGGAGCATGAAATAAACCACGTTTCCTGCATAATTATTGCGACAAATAGTAATAACCATCAAGTAGTAAATATTATTAGTGCATAATGATATGGACTAGTCCCATGTATTATTTGCCCTTTAAATGAAATTTATGACCTGAAGATTTTATTTCAGCCATCAAAGTGAAGAGGTGGACTGAGTGGTTCTAAAGATGGATAGCTTGACTTCTCTACACAGTAACCTTTACTATGGCTTAGTCTTGTCAGTGCATATGGCCATATTCATTTGTATATCCTCCATTGAGAATTGCCCCTTCAGTTATAGTTACTCCTCAAATTGTAACTTTGTTGCTCAGTCTCATTTGGTTATAGGAACTGCCATTCCATTTGTGAGTGCTGTAACAAATATGCAATAGATTCCACCCATTATATGGGACCACATCTTATTATTGAGGTTAAGTGTGCTATTGACAATGAGGTATATGATGGACAGGGGAGAAGTCTTCAGGAAACTGTTCATAGATGTCTGTACCAAATGTGTAGTTGTTAACTGCATTTGGAATACAGCCTCATATGAAAACACTCAAGGACGTGTGTCTGTAAGGAGGTGCTGATTATATTAAACAACATACAACATAACACACATGCACACATGCATGCCCACACACACGCACAACCACCCACACCCACACACACACACACACTCAGACACACACACACACACACAAAGTACAATACACTGTCATCATTTGAGCAGCTGTTCTTTTCTCCTGCAGACATGAGTCTTCAGTTACGCAGGTGATCAATCCAGCTAGAAGTGAAGGAGATTCCACTTACCCTCCCGTGTATGAAGAATTTAATGCTGTATATGAGAATACTGATGTAGCCATACAGCACGACACTACAGCAGCTGCACATGTGGGCTCAAGGGTAGGAGAGTATGCATTATCCCAGTGTGAAGCTTATGGTGTTCATAAGAAGCCAGATGAGGCAGTGGTGGATTCTATCTATGATTATGTGAGGATTCCCGGAGCAGGCCAGTGAAGCTCTGAGGACTGCAGTACAATACTAGTAGGACATAAAGAACAGCTATGGAATATATTACACATTATAATGTTCTTTATAAAGACTATTAACTTATACAATATTGTCTTGCTTTTTGTAACACATTATATGTCCAGTGATTGAATTTTGAACATTTCAGTGAGATAACGCTATGTACAGTTGGGAAGCCGCATTGCTCACTAGATCTCATCTCTTTGGCATGTATTTTGATAGTTCATGAAACACTATACATCTATGTTACAAAATATTGTAGCTGTATCTCTAATGAAAACCTCGGGTCCAGGTTACAGATGCTGTTAGAGACATTCAGAACCAAGCAAAATGGAGCAGGAAGATAATGTATGTGGCTGTGTGTGTGTATCCATCGACAGGTGCATGTGTATGTGCATGCAAGCACAGAACATACTTTCTTTGAGTTTGAATCCTGTTGATAAATTGATCTTTTACGGACATTCAGGTAGAGTCATTTTTGGGTCACCTAATAATGTACCCAAACCTCATATTTATCAAGTAAATGTGGTAATGAAATTATTCCCATAGGAAGTTACAAGTCTTGGAGCAAAATGTCCTATAGTTCCTTAACCCTATCACTTCTATAAGCACCTAAAGTTGGATCACCTCAAATAAAAATGTTCTCTCTATCAAATTTTGCTGAAAAGAGCCATGAAGAGCTTGTAGGTAACTGTGAGGTCAAAGTTTAAATCACAGATCTGCATGGTCAAGTCAATGCTTTGGTGCTGGTATTTGAAGTGATGACTTCTCCCTCTTGGCCGGTGAAATCAGTGGCAAAGAAGATGATGGGACGCAGTTTGGCTTGGAGATAGGCTGTTTACCCAGAGGATATGGCATATATATCAGGAGAGCTGTTGCTTCTGGTGAAGCATAGCTAGAGAATGATTTAGAAGGAGACCAATAGTGGTGCGCAATTGAGCAACTGTCAGTCAAGGCAGATGAGCTGTTTTCATGTATATAAATATGTGCCTTTTGTTCGCAGGTTCTAGTTCAAAATTTATATCCATAAGCTCTAGTTGATGAGTGCCTAAACCCTGTTTCATGGGAGGCCCAGCTGACCTAAGGCCTGCTTCATGTGAGGCTTACTGATGTGAATGTTGCACTTTGAAAGACAAGTTTTAGTAAGTAGATTTGCTCTTCTTTTTGGCAGATGTTTGATAATCAATATGTGAAGAAGTGGATTATGGGGTCTGCTTACTGTTCACTCAAGAAAGAAAGCAATATCACTAGGAAGACACACCCACTCATATTACTGGATGAATGGCTTACATTTGATAGATATAAAATGCAAGAAACCTAATTTAACATTCTCTTACCTTCTGTCCATGTAAGCCCAGCAGGTCCAGTTGCAGGTGTGTGTGTGTGTGTGTGTGCATGTGTGTGTGTGCGTCCATGCATATGATATCTGTCTGGCCTTTTGCATGCTATGTTATAACTCCACTCAGCACTACTGAAACTTAACCCTTTACAGCATCCACAACCTTCACGTCGGCCATTTTTTGGATGATGACATCATCCTGCAAAAGTTACAGGATAAGGTGCTGGAGGAAAGAGGTTTGTATAAGAGTGGCAGTTCATGAGAGGTGTAGAATGGCAATGTTGACAGCATGTTCCTTCGCTCTAATCAAATGAGGTTTGAGGAGAGAGGAGAAATATGTGGCTGCTCCTTATTCATGAATGGGCATGGCAATGGTTCTCCTTGTTATATTATAATATGTTGCAGAATTAAATGAAGTGACAACTGGATTATTATAGCTGTTCTTGAACAGGTGTATCTATCATTCTCTATGCAAAATATGAACAGGAGACAGTTATAGTAAGCGGCCATTCTATCATCACTGTCATAAATATTTGGAAGTGCATGCATGTTTAGTCATAATGGCCAGCTCCTATTAACACAGCCCCAGGTGTAAGTGCTATTCCAGGCTGATAATTGATTGGGTAGTTTTGCTGCCATTTTCCTTGCCTGTCTATATTATTTTGATTGTCAGTGTTTGACCACAAGGTCATCACATTCACACAGTGCATGTGTTAACTGACTTTAATTTGAAGCTTTTGTGCTCACTCAGAAGCTGGAAGCAGAAATCTCCTAACTTTCCAGAGAAGTTCAACATCTGAAGAGACACTGAAAGCTAGATCAAATGTAAGAGCAAGGTGTTATCAGCACCACTCAAGAAAACAGCAAAGTCTAGATATCAGCAGAGCAGCTATGTGAGTCAGTATTGCAGGAGTGGGCAGCAATAAGAGCATGTGCAGTCAACCAAGACAAGCACTCAACTGAGTAGACCAGATTCATCCTAAATCCATAAGCTTGCTTATAATATACACCCTTAGATGCCATGGTGGATGGCTATGTTGAAGTGTAGTAGACCCAGTGTGTCCAGCTGCCTCATAACTGCTCTACAATGTAAAAGGATGCTAACTTATTAGCAGACTAATTAGGAAAAATGTAGCACTGCGGAGTCAATATCTGTTTATGTCTCTCACCTTCATGTATATTTCTCTCACCTTCAAGGATCTATGTGTCTATATCTCTCATGATCTATGTGTCTATGTCTCTCACCTTCAAGGATCTAATTGTCTATGATCTAGATGTGTATGTCTCTCAACTTTAAGGGTCTGTGTGTCTATATCTCTCACCCTCAAGGATCTCTGTGCCTATGTCTCTCACCTTCAAGGATCTATGTATCTATTTCTCTCACCTTCACGGATCTATGTGTCTATGTCTCGTACCTTTAAGGACCTATGTATCTATGTCTCTCACCTTCAAGGATCTATGTGTCAATGTCTCTCGTGTTTGCTTGTACCTTGTTCATACCTGATCTAAACATTATGAATTTGTCACCAAAACAATGTCATTTTATTAACAAAGAAAGAAAAATTATATCTACAACATTAATAAATGTAGGCATGCTACACAATGGAGTTCCATCAGTGTCATAGATTAGAGGGTCAATACATAATTAGTGGCAATAAGTGACATCAGACATCACCCACGCATAGCTAAATATGCCCACAGGTTTGGCTATTAATTCCAGTAGCCAATCATCTGAAATCTTCTCTTCTTGAGAACTCCTTTCTCCTGGAAAAATTCTGCTGTGCTTTATCTGTGTTCTGCTTTTGCCATATCCGATCTTCCCAACTACCTGACTGAATCCACCGAGTTCAGTCTGCTCAGTTGCAGTTAAGTAATTCCATGGGCCTACCTTTAAGCCATGAGTAACCTAGCCATGTAGTGTTATACTCAATGACTGCATGCGGGACAGGTCAACCATCCTAAACTGCTGCAAGAGCAGTTTGTATCACTTATCTGACTATTGCTTTCTTTTCTTGCTCCTTGGTGTGGTCATCGAAACCATAGTAGACAAAGATCCTCACCCTCTTCTTCCTAACCAGAAATGAATGCTAACACCTACCAAGTGCAATAAACTTGTTGAACAAAAGAAACGAGAAGCTTGTTAGACGAACAGCAACAAGAAGCTGCTTGATGTCAGGGAATGATCCAGAAAATGCTGTAAACTTCGACATTATGGTGGCATCAGATGGCAATAATTGGTGCATCACAGTGCCGATAATTGGCAGCTTATGCTACTTCAATGATGCACATGTAGGTTGCCTTCTCCCCCGTCTGCTTCCCTGAACCAAAAATTATGTATGAAACAATTCTGTTCCTTGTTGTGTGTCTGCACACATGTGTGTGATGTGTGTGTGCATGTGTGCATATGACTGGGAGCACGTCCTGTTGTTGCAATGTTTAACATGCACTGAAATGAGGTCATTTCTGATCATGTGATCATTGCCATCTGATTAGAACCTTCAGCATGATTTGATGATGTCATTTATATGGGTGACAGTGAATGAGTTCAGAGGTTTGAGTTGGTTCCAGTCCCACAATGTACCAGTCGTGGCACTTCCCACAATGTACCAGTCATGGCACTTCCCACATGGGACCAGTCATGGCACTTCCCACATGGGACCAGTCATGGTACTAGTGTTTTCTTCTCTTAAATATTACTGCTCAACCGCTGACTCTGTAACCATGAGACTAGTTATAGGTCACATAGTTCTAGAATGTCCTGTGCCCTGCATGGTCATCAATGTGATTATCTCCTGCTCGTCCTGTTATATCACAGATACTACAAGCCTACAGAGGTGCCAGGTGATCGTGAATACCAGCACTTTGTCTGACAACATCACATGTTTCTCTGCTCACACCTCAGCTATGGAATTCTACGTCTTCTTTTAGAACAACCTTCTGGCTAATTTGATTCTTGACTCTGGTGCTATTGTTGCCATGGCTACAGTGCAGTTGCCTGTGGGATCTAAGGTGGATGAGGTATTGGTACTGTGGGGAGCATAACTATAATGGCCACCATCACTAAGACAACACCAGCATCTACTACCAGTAAGTAGTATACCTAAAACTCGGGTTGTTTAGTGCCCCACTTCTAAACCCAACCTGTATTAAAATGGGTGCTTGCTGAGAGTAGGCACATATTAAGTACTTTTGCTAAATAATAAACACTCACAGAAAATTTAAATGAATATTACTTTCCATAATTTTTAGACAGAGAACTGAGGACCTAACCTTGCGAGCTAGTTGAAGAAAGAGCTAATTCCTTGAACAATCTTGAGGCAAGCTTTGAAGGAGCAAGTCTCTCGAGGCCAACAAAGAAGGAACTAGTGATAACCATTCAAGTGTTTAACTTTTCCCCTCAAAAGCAGATTTGCTATAGAACTATTTCGACATCTTACATGGTGAAAATCTTCTTTTAGCCAATGTTGAGAACAATTCTTGTGACACCCTCGCTGTTGGTATCCTTCACAAGCTAAATATTGTTTTGTGTGTCTGAAAGTGTTTTGGAACTTCATAGGCCATAGAGGAGTTACCTGCATTACTAGAAGGGGGTGGGGGAAAGGGGGAAAAAATAGAAGCCTGGGAAAAGGACTAAGAAGTCCCCTGAAAAAAAGCAGCAAGAAAATATTAGTAAATATAATAGACATGCTCATACTAGTAAATTCTTGCCTCAATGTTTTGTTGAAATACATTGCCTAAGGTAGTGGAGCTAATATGCATGCACTTTTTCAACGACATCAATATCAAAGCTTCCCAGTGCAATACCATAAGGGTGCTAATAAAAACTGTCATGACAACATAATTGATAGCTGAAGTTAATCGGTTAAGTCTCCCTCCTCCCTCACATTCCCCACCTCAGACTGTCCTAATTTTCCCACCTCACCCCACACCACTCCCCCTTTTCACCTGATCATGTGATTCTCTTTCTCCCTCGCCATCACTTTAATTAAGTTGTGTTGTTGCTTTTTGTAAGAATATTATAATTCCTCCCTCTGTTGATTATTGACAAGGTTACTGCATTAATATTTTAGCTCTCAAGAATAATTTCATCGGAATGTGAACACTACCTGAAGTTTCATAGCTCCTATGGGTTAAGCTTACTATATTGTGCATTAAAAATAATAATAATAAGTTGTCAACAACTTCCAAAACATTTTGCATGTGTGCAAGCTTGTGATGGTCAGATATTTTGTCGTACTTACTGTAAGGTTAGCTATCAGCTCAAGCTATCGCCCCTTCAGGATCCTTCATTCTTGGATTCTGCCAGGTACATGGAGCATGCCCCAGTAGAAATATGTTTTGTAATGTATTTTTGCCAGAGTTAATCTACAGCTAGAATGTTGGGGAATGTGTGTGAGGTAGAAGTGGTGTGTGTGATGGGGTGGAGGGGTGGGTGGGGGGGGAGGGGGGGGGATAATGTAATTGGTTCTGAAACAGAGTAATTGAGTTTAAATCACATTCAGCTAGCCAGAGTCTCCTCCATCCCTGCTGGTGCTGAACAGCTTCTGAGTAGCACAATCTCATCAATCTTTTCTACACACTCCCAACTTCAGCTTGAAACCAGCCATAGAGCTACAGTGAGTGTGGTGTGTGTCATCTATTATACCTTTATGCCATAACAGTCAGTGAGGGACCACTTTGTATATTTGGATAATGCAACTGTCATCCATGCAAGATTTCAATCGGCAATTACTTTTGCTGCATTTGTGGGCACGTCTTGCAATCAGAAAACCCGAGTGCTTTTTCCTCCTAATTATTTGAACTGTTGATGTTTGTCCTGATGTTTGTCCTGATGTTTGTCCTGATGTTTATCCTGATGTGTTTGTCCTGATGTTTGTCCTGATGTTTGTCCTGATGATTGTCCTGATGTTTGTCCTGATGTTTGTCCTGATGTTTGTCCTGATGTTTGTCCTGATGTTTGTCCTGACATTTGTCCAGACGTTTGTCCTGACGTTTGTCCTGACGTTTGTCCTGATGTTTGTTTGTCCTGATGTTTGTCCTGATGTCCTGATGTAAATCATTTGTCATATACAATGACTTTCTGGATAATCAACTTAAACCTACTCGCTCTCCCCTGCTGAACACATGGTGATTCTTCCAATGGGCCCTCCGATGTACAGCCTTCTCGTAGCTGCTCTCACTAATTCTGATTCACTGGGTGACTAAATTTCAGTTAATTACCGAGAAAGTCGTGTATCTGTACTACAGCAACTGTGAGTTCGTTGAGAAATGTCTCTTAGTAAAAATAAAAAAATCAATTAGCCTTAATGAATTATTTGTCCTGGTGAAAAATTATGTGTACTGATGAAACACTCTTTGTTCTGGTGAATAATTAATGAAACACTGTTTGTCTTGGGAAAAACACTATTTGCCTTGGTGAGAAACTATTTTTGTGGTGAAGAATTATTTTGTCCAGGTAGCTGACATTCACTCTGTCGAGATGGGTGTGGTTCATATTACCTTCTGCTGTAGACATTGTTCATTGTTTAGACTGAATGTTGTGTTGCCAAGACAGTTCTATTCGATATATACTAGGTAACCTATCAACCAAACTACTAGTGCCCACCTACATGCCTATTTAATTATCGACCAACCCACCTACCTCCCACCTACCTCCCATCCACTTACCTCCCTCCTACCCACTTAGAGTAGGAGCAAAAAAAAGTTCCGGTTCCATTGCGTTAATATTCCGTAGTGTTTGTGAGCAACATAGCAACGTCATTCCAATGCCTTTAAATAAAGACCCCCCAACTGCAAAGAATCTTTTTTTTTTGCGGTTCAAATCGTTGGCAGATAAATTTGCTCACTTTTGTTCGCACGAACCTCATGTGCTTCAAGTTCAATCAGGATTCATGCTAGCTGCTTCCAGTTCGTTTGTCATTGCAGCCTTTGTACCATTCATATATGCTGTCGTTCTTCAGCAAAAGGCCCTCGATATTAATGCCAGCCTCGAACGAATAGAGGAGCAGATGAAGATGATTGACAAAACGACTGTCAACTAGCTCCAGCGTCTGCTACAGACCAAACAAGTGCTACAACATTTCAACTGCGCTGTGTAGACCTTCTGAGGTAGCTCTACTGTCAACTTGTAGTACTCATGTATAAGCTTCTGTCATTTCTAAAGCTTACTAAGCTTAGCTAATTTAAACTGACAACCTGGTTTAAGCCTACAGTTTAGAAGCTGGTTTGTCTTAGCTAAGGAAGCTTGAATGATGAGCCTATTTTAAATTTCAAGAGTAAGCTCAAGAGCATAGCTTTGCCTAGGCTGTAGTTTGGGGGCTTGAAGGACCAGCTTAACATAGGCTAAGACTTTTTAAGACATAGATAATCTTTTGACTGCTTAGCAAGCTTAGCTTGAGTCATTGGAACATTTGATTGCCAAATCTTAATTAAAGGCAACAATAATATCTCTTTCCTTCCCTACCTTTCCAGATTAGAGTGAATCTGGCATTTTCTTGTGGAGATGACTTGTGGCTTAGAAGACATTATATGGACTGATGAATGCAGTCCAACTCGAGATCCATAGACTGCACTCAATTCTTCCAAGGATTATTGAACTACAAGGAACAGCAACTGACTATTGAATGTTGTACTTATTCACTGGTAGCTCATGCATAACAAAATTGCTATGATTTTTGTTCACTGGTACCAGTGAACTTTCATGACAATTAACACCATATCATGTAAGGCTTGTGTTATGGTTGGCTTTCACAGCCAAGACCCAATTGGCAGGACACATTTTTGGTGTGAAGCTTGGTCTCTTCTATTTGAAAACTACACCCAAAAGTTGTGTGCTCAGTGTGTCAGTATTTCTCTGACATTGGAACATTTTTTGTGATGAATAGATGAACTTGCTTTGTAGTAGTTTATTAAAAGACATCTTCATATAATAAAAGTTGACAGTCAGTTACAAAACTAACACTATAAACATAATTTTCCATGTCATTGCTTATTTTGCGAGCATAAACATTTGCATGTTTGCTGGATCGACTCCAAACACTTCTCCCATCAAGCTCAAATTCAATAGTGTCCATGAAGAGGTAAGTAGTTGGAACCAGCGAATGCAGGGAAGATGTAGACTGGTATGTGTAGGTCGATGGGGTCATCAAGGCCAAACTTATCCTTTAACTAAAACCATAGAAGTCTGAGGTCCTGTTGCATGTACAATGAACAAATAGAGGAATGCATTGCAGAAATTTTACACTCCTGACGGAACTTAATCTCTCTTACAACACAGTAAAATATCAATGTGTAAATGCATCATCTCTTGGTCTATACATGGTTGATGTGAGGCCTAATAATTAGATGTGGCTTGTTATATACTAAAGCTTAGCTAGAATTTTTATAGGTTAAAATATCTAAGGCAAGCTACTTGGTGAAGTCTCTCTAAGGCAAGGCTTGCTAAGCTACTCTGTGAAGTCTCTCTAAGGCAAGGCTTGCTAGCTACTAGAGGTTTTGTGAGGGTTTTAAAAAGGGGCAAGCCTTAGTCTACATCAGGCTTTGCCTAACAATATTCTTAGGAAACCTAACCGCTACAAAACTATATAGCAAGCTTCATCTAATGAATCTTAGCTACACAATGTAGCAATGAACTAGATGGCAAAGCTACTAATATAGACTAAGTAGAGAGCTAGACCTGAAGGACAGACACTAGTGGGCACAGGCCAAAAAGTTAGGAAGAGAAGTAACAACTTTGTTCAGTTATCATGAATGGCATCTGGGAAGGACACAAAGTGGAGCCAAAAACACTTAGCTTGTTGTAAGCAACTGTGGCACCCGCCCCATGTGCATGTGAATGGGTGTGCACGCATTTATTTAAAAAACGCAAGATTAAAAAATTGCAAATATAAATTTAACTTTGAAAGTGCCATATCATTTTCTAGCTGAAGGACTCTCACGTCTGTCATATGAGATGCTAATTCCCAGACTGTTTAGTTGGTCTATTAGCTTCTTACTACAAACCAGTGAATGAATTTTCAAGCCAATATAGAATGGAAGGGGTGTGGAGTTCATTATATTAATACGTAAAGGGTCATGTAAATGTTTGCTGTCTATGTTGGTAAATTCTTTTTTCAATTTCTTTTTTTGACTAGTCAAGCATATATTTTTGTTTTTCCAAATATACGAACAGCTGTGGCTGAATGTATGCAACATGAATAATGCAAGTCCCCCATTGTTAAATTTGAACTTGGCTCTTCCTACATCTCAAACCATATGTTCCCAGGTGATTAACAGTCACACCGCACTGATAATGATGAGGTATGCAAAATGTCATTCCCAGCTGAAACCAGTTGCCAACCTCACAATACTGTCATCCATTCTGAACACAAAGATGACATGGGAGAGCATGAACTAGGCTCTGGACTCCTTCCTGTCAGCAACATTGATTCATGCACAAAAATACTATCAATGACTCAAACAATTTGTTAAAGACGACATCTGCAAGAAGATTGTCCCAAGATTTCTGGCAGGAATAATGATGGAGGGGGCTCAGAAGGGCCTGATTCAAGACCTGAAGACCAGCAGTAGGCCCTGACTGGCTCTACTAGGCCCTGACTGACTCTTCTAGGCCCTGACTGGCTCTTCTAGGCCCTGACTGGCTCTTCTAGGCCCTGACTGGCTCTTCTAGGCCCTGACTGGCTCGTCTAGAGGGTATTGCTTTACTTGCATCTCTCAGGAAAAATATGATGATTGGGTCAAGAGAGATGGAGGCTGAAGATAGAAAAGCAGAATGTGCCAATATGGCAGCACTTATAACCTCAGGCCACCATTCTTAACTGGGGAACATATTTCCTATTTCTCTTTTCCCCCCTTCACATATCTTGAAAACAATCAATGGGTCTATAAATAGTACCACTAATATATAATGTGCGTCTCTGTGCTGTTGTACTTGTGACTATGTGCAGGGGCGGATCTAGACACTTGAATCGACAGTCTCTCCAAGTTAATCATTTTATGTCCGACTCCCATATCAGTGTGCTAACAGTGTGATTTCTTTGTTCGTTCATTTATTGGTGCACCCAATTATAATAATGTTAATTCATTTGCTGTACATTGTTATATACTGAAATTAATTATTTTATTTTATTTTAACTATATACCCTCAGTGCAAATCTACTCAGACTGTTGTTAACTCATCATAATTTTTCCCCATTGATGAGCGAATGTATGTGTTCAGCCTCTTGAGTACTGAAAAAGAACACTCACACTCACATGTGCTGACAGAAAGTGCGCAAACGATCTTGAGCATCTTGGTGATGTTTGGAAATAGAACTTTGTCCATAACTTGCAAAGTCTCAAGAGCTGTTTTAGGTAAATAAACCTGATTGCACCACCACCTCTCCCACAGATCAAGTTCAGCAATAATAAAATCTGATTCAACATCATCAGCATAAGCATTGCAAAAAGCTGTGAACTCCTTCTTCCAGGTTGTATTAAGTAGCACAGGTATTATTGCATTGCCACCTGGTATATGCTGTTGACCATCAGTAAATCTGTTACTGAGTTGAAGGATAATGTGGTCCAGAAAAGGTATAGACAGACACCTCCGATAATATTCCTCCACACTCTCAGCAGGCACATTTCCTCTGTTTCTCTGTTGGCCATATAAACATGGAATCTTCATTTCTGTATCAAACTTTTCAGCCACTTCCTCAGCGGTGTCAAGCAACTTTCTGTGGTAGTCTAAAACTTTAGCACGAACATCTTCAAGGGTTTTTTAAAATTTCTACATTTCTATATGCCTGATCATTGACTTTCCCTGCAATTTCATAGTGAGGCCTCTGGTATATGCTAGCAGGCAATCAGGGACATAATGAAATCACTTTGAGTGATAGCACGAAATAAGCCATTAGCTTTTGAAATACTTTCTGGAGTCTCTACAGGTCCAGTCAAAATTAAAGGACATAGTCAGTCTGGAAAAGGATACAAGATGATCATCAACCATGGCCTCAATGCGGGCCAACTGTCCTTTCTCCTGAAAGCTGGATCCGACACCCTCCCCACTCCAGTCAATCTCTGCCGCTGGAAGATACAAGTTGGGGCAAAATGTCAGCTATGCGGATCCCCTAGACCTACAACTGCACATATCCTTAATGGCTACCATGTGGCACTGAACCAGGGCAGATACACCTGGAGACATGACTCAGTTTTGGCTCATCTGGTAAAGGAGTTGAAAAAACTCTTGCCCAAGGATGCAAAGATTTATGCAGACATAGAGGGGAACAGAGCCGGAAAAAATCCACCAGACACTATCCCTCCAGATATATTTGCTTCTCTCTTGTGGCCTGATATAGTCACTATCGACCAAGAAAAGTATGTATACTTGCTGGAGCTAACCATCCCAAATAATTCTCCACTGGGCCTAGAGAAAGCCGGGTTAAGGAAACAGGGCAAGGAAGAATCTAATTTCGGATATGCAATCTAAAGGCCTCCAAGTACAATAGAGATTGGATCCCTTGGGCATTTCACCACCAAATCCACGAATTCCCTAATTGATGTCCTACCAATAGAACACACTAAACAATCCGTACCCATCCTTGTGAAGTCCTCACAACTAGCAATATCTTGCTCTCAGCAAATATTTGCCGCCCACAAGCTCCAAAAATGGAATGAATATAAACCTTTACTAACTATCTAACTTAACTATTTTACTCTATCTTAATTTAAAATGTAATTGCATTTCTACCCCACCTCCCTCTTGCCCTTGCCATGCCCATCCCTACATTCTAACAGACATGTATCATGATGTACACATGTATCCGAGGTATTGTCAAGATATATATATAACTTTGTCTGCTGCTATAGCTATGCAGTCAAGAGTGACCAACTCTCACACTTTTATGCTCAGTAGACTTAGTCTCATGCCAAACCAAACAAATCTGGCATGAGATTTGCGACGTTAGAAGCAGCCATCATAAAAAAGTGACCACACCAACTGGTAGTGTAGTTTATGATCTAAAAGTGTATAATTTGTTGCAGTATTTTCAGCAGAAGAGAGGCGAAGGGTGGAATGATGGAGATTGGGCTTGATGGTGATTTTGATCATTTTGTGAATGAGATTGTTAGAGAACACAGAGCAGGGCCAAAAAAATGGTGAGGAGGAGACAAAGAGCAGGCAACAATAATGGACAAGAGGAAACAAAGAGTAGGGCAGCAACAATGGAGAGGAGGAAACAAAGAGCAGGGCAACAAGAATGATGAGGAGGAAACAAAGAGTAGGGCAGCAACAATGGTGAGGAGGAAACAAAGAGTAGGGCAACAACAATGGAGAGGAGGAAATAAAGAATAGGGCAACAACAATGGAGAGGAGGAAACAAAGAGTAGAGCAACAACAATGGAAAGGAGGAAACAAAGAGTAGAGCAACAACAATGGCGAGGAGGAAACAAAGAGTAGGGCAGCAACAATGGCGAGGGGGAAACAAAGAGCATGGCAACAACAATGGAGAGGAGGAAACAAAGAGTAGGGCAGCAACAATGGTGAGGAGGAAACAAAGAGTAGGGCAACAACAATGGAGAGGAGGAAACAAAGAGTAGGGCAGCAACAATGGAGAGGAGGAAACAAAGAGTAGGGCAACAACAATGTTGAGGAGGAAACAAAGAGTAGAGCAACAACAATGGAGAAGAGGAAACAAAGAGTTTGGCAGCAACAATGGAGCGGAGGAAACAAAAGTAGAGCAACAACAATGGAGAGGAGGAAACAAAGAGTAGAGCAACAACAATGGAGTGGAGGAAACAAAAAGTAGGCCAACAACAATGGAGAAGAGCAAACAAAGAGTAGGCCAACAACAATGGAGAGGAGGAAACAAAGAGAAGGGCAACAACAATGGAGAGGAGGAAACAAAGAGTAGGGCAACAACAATGTTGAGGAGGAAATAAAGAGTAGAGCAACAACAATGGAGAAGAGGAAACAAAGAGTAGGCCAACAACAATGGAGAGGAGGAAACAAAGAGTAGGCCAACAACAATGGAGAGGATGAAACAAAGAGTAGAGCAACAACAATGGAGAAGAGGAAACAAAGAGTAGGCCAACAACAATGGAGAGGAGGAAACAAAGAGCAGGGCAGCAAAGATGGAGAGGAGGAAACAAAGAGTAGAGCAACAACAATGGAGAGAGGAAACAAAGAGTAGGGCAACAACAAAGGTGAGGAGGAAACAAAGACAACAATGGAGAGGAGGAAACAAAGAGTAGGCCAACAACAGTGGAGAGGAGGAAACAAAGAGTAGAGCAACAACAATCGAGAAGAGGAAACAAAGAGTAGGCCAACAACAATGGAGAGGAAGAAACAAAGAGTAGGCCAACAACAATGGAGAGGAGGAAACAAAGAGCAGGGCAGCAAAGATGGGGAGGAGGAAACAAAGAGTAGAGCAACAACAATGGAGAGGAGGAAACAAAGAGTAGAGCAACAACAATCGAGAGGAGGAAACAAAGAGTAGGGAAGCAACAATGGCGAGGAGGAAACAAAGAGCAGGGCAACAACAATGGAGAGGAGGAAACAAAGAGTAGTGCAGCAACAATGGTGAGGAGGAAACAAAGAGTAGGGCAACAACAATGATGAGGAGGAAACAAAGAGTAGGCCAACAACAATGGAGAGGAGGAAACAAAGAGAAGGGCAACAACAATGGAGAGGAGGAAACAAAGAGTAGGGCAACAACAATGTTGAGGAGGAAACAAAGAGTAGAGCAACAACAATGGAGAAGAGGAAACAAAGAGTAGGGCAGCAACACTGGAGAGGAGGAAACAAAGAGTAGAGCAACAACAATGGAGAAGAGGAAACAAAGAGTAGGGCAACAACAATGGTGAGGAGGAAACAAAGAGTAGGCCAACAACAATGGAGAGGAGGAAACAAAGAGTAGAGCAACAACAATGGAGAGGAGGAAACAAAGAGTAGGGCAGCAACAATGGAAAGTTGGAAACAAAGAGCAGGGCAGCAAAAATGGAGAGGAGGAAACAAAGAGTAGGGCAGCAACAATGGTGAGCAGGAAACAAAGAGTAGGGCAGCAACAATGGTGTATTGTTACCAAATATTTTCTGAATGATGAAGTTGCTGCATACTTGGCCAGTGACATAATGTGAATGGAACAATCAGCATCAGCGCCAATATGTTTAAAGAGCTAGCTACTGTGAACAACCTAGAAGAGAGATTAAATGGGCTTGCTTTGCTACATGTTCGTCATGAACTTCTTGTGGCTGTTCATAGTGTGTTGGAAATATTTGCCCATAAACATCAAATGACGTTTGACTCTTTTGGAGAGCAAATAAACAATATTTTTTATTCTGATTCGCACATATCCCCAAAGTTAAAATATTTTAAGCAAACATATGTAGCACTATTAGTGCATTAACAACAGTGTATATACAGTATTGTTAGTTTATACAATATATAATACAATTAGTGTATTAACTAACAACGCATAATATATTAGTATATTAGTGTATTAACTAGCAATGTATAATATATTAGTGTATTAACTAGCAATGTATAATATATTAGTGTATTAACTAACTATATTAGTGTATTAACTAACAATATATATATAATATATTAGTGTATTAACTAACAATATTAGTGTATTAACTAGCAATGTATAATATATTAGTGTTTTAATATTATATTAGTGTATTGACTAGCAATGTAATGTATAATATATTAGTATATTAGTGTATTAACTAATAATTAGTGTATTAACTAGCAATGTATAATATATTAGTGTATTAACTAACAATATATAATATATTAGTATATTAACTAACAATGTACAGTTGTCAGGGAAACCTTCCCTGAATGTTGACAAAGAAACCACCATGAACAAAGGAACCACCATGAACAAAGAAACCACCATGGACAAAGGAACCACCATGAACAAAGAAACCACCATGGACAAAGAAACCACCATGGACAAAGAAACCACCATGGACAAAGAAACCACCATGGACAAAGAAACCACCAGAGACTGGTGACCTCAAACTGAGTGCTATAAAAGAACATTGTAATTTAAATAAAGGGAGAGAAAAACACTAAGAGAAGAACTGGAACTGAACTTGTGTAAGGAGGGATAGACTGTAAAGCTAGGCTTGTATGGTTATCTCTGTGTAATCTCTGTGTATGATTGCTGATTGAGTATATCACTTATCTTATTAATATATATACCATTCTATTAATAAGAGGGATACAGCGACTACTGGAGTTGGCTGATTTCGGGTTGGATCGAGGATCACTAGTGAGGAGAGACTGGTGACAAGGATCTAGCCATCGTATAAAATAGTGTCTCATGCCAATTAGTTAAAGGTTCTAATTGGATGAGAACTGATTTTATCACATTGGTGGCAGCGCGTGGGATAATACTTGTTTCATCCTTCGGGAGTGGTGCATATTTCTTTTGCTTATTATTAATACTTGTTTCATCCTTCGGGAGTGGTGCATATTTCTTTTGCTTATTATTAATACTTGTTTCATCCTTCGGGAGTGGTGCATATTTCTTTTCCTTATAATTGTAGTGGTTGTATGCGCGACTAATATCACTTTTCTTCACACTTGTATCTCAACTCGTCTTTCTGAAAGAATGTCACTCCCAGGAGAGGACCGACGGACAAGAAGCCAGACTACTCTTGCGCCCAGAGACACCGTTGAGGAGGGGGAGGAGGATTCCCTCCACCACCACCAACCTTTTTCAACACCTGCTAACAGTCAACAGCAGGGGGGTTCGAGAACAGAGATGATGGCTACATGGCTTCAAGCAGATGAAGCACGGGCACTGAGAGAGGAAGAGAGGATGGATCGGTACCGCTGTGAAGACCGCGACCGACAAGAGCAACACCGCCGTGAAGACCGCGACCGACAAGAACTCCAAGAGCAACACCGCCGTGAAGACCACGACCGACAAGAACGCCAAGAGCAACGATGGCAACAACTTTTGGCAGAAATGCGTAATCCGGCAAGGGAAGAACAATTACCCCCCATGCCTAAACCGACATTACACAAATATGTCGAGGGAGTAGACGACATGGGTGATTTTTTAGATACCTTTGAAGTAACTGCTGAAGTAGGAGGGTGGCCAAGGAGACAGTGGACTGCCTGCCTACGTAGTTCGTTGTCGGGACAGGGGATGCTGGCAGTGTCATCGTTGACTGCTATGGAACAGCAGGACTATGATGTTGTCAAAGCAACCCTGCTCTCTACATATCAAGTCTCCACAGAGAGCTACAGGAGGAGAGTGTTTGAAGTTAACTTCAACCAAGGGAATCCTGAGAATTGGTTCCGGGACCGAAAACAATCGTTTAATCGTTGGATTCAATCCAGTGGTAAGTCCCAATATGACACGTTATTAATCGAATTAACGTTGCAGAAACTTCCTCGATGGCTAGAAGCGAGAATGAGGCAGCTCAATCCAGCCTCTTATGAAGACCTGAAAGAAGCTGTAGTACGCTATCTGAGCTCATCCAGAGGAGAGAAGGAAGTAGCCTCAACACAGAAACCTGAGCAGAAAAGGAGTTGGAGAAGCGCAACTAATGAGAGCCGCGAAGCCAACGAGAGAGGCGGACGTTTTCCACCTAGCCGCAGGGATGAGCGCTACAAAGGTAACACTAATAGTAGTACGATGCAAGGAAAAGAAGCTAAACCGCTGGAGTGTTATCGTTGTGGGAAACCTGGGCATATGAAAAGAGATTGTGTTGTCAAGTTGGAAAAAGCAAACTGTGGGATAATAAAATGTGAGAAAGTACCAGCTTGGTCTCGCAATGTGAAGGTCAATGGTAAACCAGCAGTAGCGTTGCTTGATACAGGGTGCACGAAGACCATAGTACATCCTAGGCACATACAAAAGACAGATTACCTACCATGGAAAATTGCATACGCCACAGCCAGTGCTCGAAAAACATATTTTCCAGCAGCCAAGGTAGTGTTACAAGTGGATGGAGACAAAAGGCTAGAGTTAGCTGTAGGAGTTTCAGGACATATAACTACTGACCTTTTGTTGGGGCATGATGTTCCCCATTTCCATAAGTATATTAGGGAAGCGATGGAGACAGAGTCCAAAAAAGAAGAAAACATTCCAACCACCGCCGCAACCACAGAGTCAACAATGGTGACAACAAGGGCTCAGCAACAGGTGCAAACCCAGATCGACACTCAGTTGCAGCTTCAACAGCAGGAAGAGGAACCAGTCACGCACTCTCTTGACTCTGAGGGAAGTGGAAGTGAGATGGAAGAGGATGTAGCTGAAGAGTCTAATCCAGTGGCAGCTGTACCAGTGGAGTCCAAATTTGAGGAGGATATAGAACGAGTAGGTGAGACTATTCCTCTGCAGGTCGCAAGGGACGACTCAAGGAGTACAGAAGTAATGAGCATTGATGCAATCTCACCTGAGCAACTGCAGCAGGAGCAGCTGAAGGACACAACTTTGATGAAAGTGAGAAAAAAAGCTGATAGCAAGGGTAGTCCTTACTTTTGGGAGGGAAGATTACTAATGAGAGAACCCTATCATGTTGGTGGGAAAAGCCTAGTGATAGTGCCTAAGATGGCAAGAGTAAAGGTCTTAACATTAGCTCACAATTCAGTAGTGGCTGGGCATTTTGGACGTGAAAGAACCTTGGAAGCCATTAGACAACGATTGGATTGGCCAGGGATTGCTTTAGATGTAAAAGAACTTTGTCAGTCATGCCCCATTTGCCAGAAGGCTAGTGCCCCAGTAGTGACTAAGGCACCACTACACCCTTTGCCTATTGTCAAGGAACCGTTCTCCAGGATAGCTCTAGATATCTTTGGGCCCTTAAAAAGAACTAAGGCTGGGAATAAGTATATTCTAGTGGCAATAGATTATACCACAAAGTGGCCGGAAGCATTTCCGTTAAAAAACACCACAGCTGAGACAGTAGTAAATTGTTTAGTCGATTTAACAGCCAGAGTAGGGGTACCACAAGAGTTACTATCAGATAACGGGAGCAATTTCATGTCAAAAGTGATGAAGCAGTTCTGTAGCAGAACTGGAATCAAACAGATTCGAACCTCCCCATACCATCCCCAAACAGATGGTATGGTGGAACGGTTCAACAGTACTTTGAAGAGGTTGTTGAAGAAGTTAATGAACAACCCAAAGGTAGAATGGGATGATTGCCTACCTTTTGTTTTGTGGTCCTATAGGGGTAGTGTCCATGCGACCACAGGATGTTCACCTTTCAGGCTATTATTCGGAAGGGAGATGAGAACACCCCTTGAGAATTTAGCTAGATTATGGAAAGGAAAAGCAGAAGAGTGTGAGGTTGATGTTATCGAGTTCATTCGAACCATGGAAGCTAACATTGAACTAGTGAGAGAATTGGCTCAGGAAAAAGAAAGGAAAGAGAAACAGTCTCAAAAGAGATACCATGATAGGAAAGCTATTGAAAGACAATTTGAGGTTGGGGAATTTGTTTTAGTATTCCGACCGCGAAAACAGAATAAACTGTTAAATGAGTGGCAAGGCCCATTTCCAATTGTGAGAAAGATCACTGAGGTAACTTATCAGGTGGACACGGGAAAAACAGGGAAACCACTAAAAACTTTTCACGTGAATACCATGAAGTTATGGACTTCGCCAGCCCCAGCAGTCTTTCTAGTGGAAGACCAAGAATTAGACGACCAGTTCAATTTGAACCAGGTATCAAAGGCACGTTCTCTCTCTCACATGCAACACACACAATTAAATCAATTGAAACAACAATTCATGGATGTTATCAAGGAAACCCCAGGAAAGACTGACTTAATAGAGCATGTGATAGCTACAGGGGATGTACTACCAATACGATTGCCTTCGTATAGGTTAGCACACACAGCGAAAGAATTTTTGCGCTCGGAGATCAAAACTCTTTTAGATCAGGGTATCATTGAATCTTCTCACAGTCCTTGGGCAGCGCCCATAGTTTTAGTTCCTAAAAAGGATGGGGGGACAAGGATGTGTATTGACTACCGCAAATTGAATTTAGTGACCAAAGCAGACCCATATCCACTACCAAATATCGAAGAGCTGATTGACAACATAGGTGGAGCCAAATTCATAACTACATTAGATCTAGTTAAGGGATACCACCAAGTGCCTGTGGAAAAGGGGAGTCGAGAAAAAACAGCTTTTTCAACACCTTATGGGAAATATCAATATCTCACAATGCCCTTTGGTTTGGTGTCAGCCCCTTCCACATTTCAAAGACTTATGAATTCTATTTTAGAAGGATTACATGATTTTTCCTCCGCGTATTTGGATGATATAGTCATCCATAGTACCTCATCGGAAGATC
Source organism: Cladorhizidae sp. MBARI D1340-BT2 (assembly GCA_028752905.1). Taxonomy (NCBI): domain Eukaryota; kingdom Metazoa; phylum Porifera; class Demospongiae; order Poecilosclerida; family Cladorhizidae; species Cladorhizidae sp. MBARI D1340-BT2. The sequence continues at coordinate 2,825,207 of JAQNBH010000006.1, forward strand.
ATTTGAAACATTTGAGGGTAGTGATGGAAAGGTTGAGGGCAGCGGGGTTAACCATAAAAGAAAAGAAATGTAATTTTGGGGTTAGTCAATGTTGTTATTTGGGTCATCTGGTTGGTGATGGTCAAGTTCGCCCGATGTCGTGCAAGATCGAAGCCGTGCAGAACTACATGATCCCAAAGACGAAGAAGAACGTTCGAGCATTTCTAGGACTCTGCGGCTACTATCGCAAATTTATTCCATCATTTGCTACGATAGCTTGCCCCCTCACGAACTTAACAAAAAAGATGAAAGAAAACAAAGTGATCTGGACAACGGAATGTGACACAGCATTCCAAGCATTAAAGAAAGCTTTGACAGATCAACCGATTCTATCAACTCCAGATTGGACGAAGCAGTTTATATTACAGACAGATGCCTCAGCAACGGGGTTGGGTTATGTATTGAGCCAAATAAATGACAAGGGAGAAGAGCATCCAATTGCGTACAGCTCGTGGAAATTATTGCCCAGGGAGCAGAATTATTCAACCATCGAGAGGGAGGCACTTGCGATCGTTGCTGGTGTAAAGCATTACAGAGTCTACCTAGAGGGTACCAAGTTCAAGATCGAGACTGACCACAACCCTCTTTTGCATTTAGCAAACTTAAAGGACAGCCATGGTCGATTGGCTAGATGGGCTTTATCATTACAAGCCTATGACTTTTTGATCTCTCATAGATCTGGTTCAGCAAATGCAAATGCTGACTGCCTTAGTCGAGACCAAGGGTCTCGATCTAACGGGGGAGGAATGTCAGGGAAACCTTCCCTGACTGTTGACAAAGAAACCACCATGAACAAAGGAACCACCATGAACAAAGAAACCACCATGGACAAAGGAACCACCATGAACAAAGAAACCACCATGGACAAAGAAACCACCATGGACAAAGAAACCACCATGGACAAAGAAACCACCATGGACAAAGAAACCACCATGGACAAAGAAACCACCAGAGACTGGTGACCTCAAACTGAGTGCTATAAAAGAACATTGTAATTTAAATAAAGGGAGAGAAAAACACTAAGAGAAGAACTGGAACTGAACTTGTGTAAGGAGGGATAGACTGTAAAGCTAGGCTTGTATGGTTATCTCTGTGTAATCTCTGTGTATGATTGCTGATTGAGTATATCACTTATCTTATTAATATATATACCATTCTATTAATAAGAGGGATACAGCGACTACTGGAGTTGGCTGATTTCGGGTTGGATCGAGGATCACTAGTGAGGAGAGACTGGTGACAAGGATCTAGCCGTCGTATAAAATAGTGTCTCATGCCAATTAGTTAAAGGTTCTAATTGGATGAGAACTGATTTTATCACAACAGTCTATTATTGAATGTCCATAACTAAAAAAATAGTAGACAATGAAACAAAAAGGAATAAATTGAAGGTGGGAAATGCAGATAATAATTGACAAAATAGAAAACTAAATGTGTGAACTAAATAATAATGGAAAACCCAAAATAAACAAATTCACTCAAAATGACGGACACTCAGAAATAAACAGGAACTGAACAAGAAGGATAAGGGAAAACATGCTGCTATCAAATATGTAGCCAGTAATTCAGTCGCCTGTAACTCAGCTCAGTGGCTCTCCTTTATATATATACAGTCCTCTCTGGTTGTAAATGACTTAGCTCATGCACACATCTACATTATTGATGTGATTATAGAAACTCAGTCCAAACATAGTTATCTGACCTTTAAACCAAGCCTTCTTGATCTTGCTTTCTAACAGCTACTCACTGATAGTGATATTGATATATTGATAGCAAGTTGTAGCATCAGTCTAAACATTTAGTTCACATCTCAAGAGCCTTCATTCATGGTCCTGTTTGAGCTGAAATCAATATCATTGTAAGATAGTACACTGTGTCATTGGGTCAACCATAGTTAGCTACTATATAGCCATTCACTTTCTTAGTCTTGTAAGTTGTTTGAGATGGAATAACTGACTCACTGATAAAAGGTGGTAGCTAGACACACTTTTTAAAAATTTGAATTTCACACAAATAAGTGACATTGGGAATAGCTCTAACTATTAGTTAATCACTTTTTAACCCCCAGAGAAGCACCTACTACACCATATTGCAGAGATATAGCTTCATTGTCTCAATGCCTCACTAATGGGCTCTATTTAGAATTCAACTAGGTAGAAAAAGTATGAACCCGACTTGAAAGACTTTATGGCACTCGGGAAAGTGATAGTGTTGCCTGCTGCACCTAAGGCACTACAGGGGAGAGTGTGGTTGGGTGGGGCATTCGGGACATTTCTCGGGAAAATTTTGATTTCTTTCGTAGGTGTTAGTGCTATTTACTGGGTAATTTTTGGTCTCACATACATGATGAAAGTACAAAGTGCATGCCACAAAAGGCTAACTCTAGCAACGTCTGATGCAGGACAATAATATATCAATAGCTATAGAGAGAGATGGAAAGAAAATGCCATTTTTAACTGGTCTCTTCCCAAACATCTAGGTATATATTCAGAGCAACAATCCGATGGCTTCTTTTATCTAAAGTTAAATCATGAAATAATAAATCCAGTTTTGGAGAAGAGAGTTTCCTGGTAGCTCCAGGAGACTAGTTTATTGATTACTTTTTCCTGGGTACCACCCACTATGGATGCTGCTTAAAAACTTACCCTGTGTTTCTTGCCTAGATCCAAGATCACCAATTGTTCACTTTTGGAAGTTTAGGTATTCTGCAGAAACTGATATTCCCATCCCTCTCAAACCTCTTTCAACAACCAAGAATAACCATTATAAATCCTAGCACGCTATTCTCTGGCTAAGATTGTCCTAATTGATGATGTGTGGTGGAAATCCCATCCTAACTGTCGGCCATGTTCCAAACAGTCCAGTCCTTTTGTAACCTGCAGGAAACTCTGCCCATAAATCTTATTCTTTTGGAGGTGAATTACTGACAATTTTTTGGTCCATTCAGTGACATATAAACTACTTACCGAAAGCATTTGGATCAAACCATTTTGAAGTTATAGAGGTTTTTGTCCATGAATGTCCAAGGAAAAAATGGTAAAATAGCTATGAGATGCCACACCACCCAGGTCAACTTTAACCTCCGACTTGAGTTCTTCAGTATTGTGGGGAAAAAATTCTTTCATCACAAGAGTGCATTTTTGTATATGCTTATTTTATGCTTCATCAGAAGACTTTTTTCCTGGAGTTGTGTTGTCTGCAAATACATGTTGACCACTTAGATGCAATTCTCTCGGTGGCTCTAATCTGGTTTCAGCCACTTAGTCATCTGATGAAAGCAAACCTCAAGGCATATAGTAGCATGTCCTTTTATGGCAAGTGCAGACAAGCTGTCGGTGCTGCAGGGAAAAAATTTCATTGGTCAGCAAGGTTGGGGCTTTATGGTATGTTGCCTCACACTTACGAAAATTTAAAAGATGTGGAAGGGAAGTAAGTTATGGTCACTTAAGTACATCTCATGAATAAATGCATAACCTTCCAACTGTCCCGGAAGCTCTGGGAGGCTCCTGGATTTGCACTTGATGAAATGTGTCCCCACAGATTTGGTGTTTATCCCCGAAATGCTGGATTAGTAATTGTTTACTAATCCAGCATTGTAAAAAATTCCAGAAGTCAACAGAAAATACTACCTGCGAACTTTATGAAGAGCTAAGTCGACTTGTAAAGCTGTATGCAAAAAAATTGTTGATGATTGAAACTATTCTTGCTGCTGGTGACAACCTTAGACTTCTCAAGTTTAGATGAGAGTCTAGGAATAGGTACTGAAACTTGGGGTTGTCTTGCAGCATTTGAAGAAGAGAGAGATCCAAAGCCATTCTTTACAGCAGTACGCAACTTCTAACTGGCAACCATTGCAAAAATGGTAAAGAAGTTTCCTTTTGGGGATCCTCTCCTAAAGAATTTAGGTGTTCTTCAGCCAGACAAAACATCCACTTATTCACCAGCTACTGTCTAGAATTTGGCGAGACGATTTCCGCAGATTGGTTTATCTGATTCTAAATCACTTGACTGCATTGAAGAGGAATTTAATGACTTTCTTCTTTCCCCAAGCTGACATTCCCAAACCAGATACATACCACATCACCAAAACTGTAGAAAAGCCTTGTGCTGGCTCTTTTTGGTGGAAAGTGGGCCAGATCAAAACTTTGGCTGGGGAGTTAAGGTTTAGTTACTTGTTCCGTCTCATGGCTGGTCTGTTGACCATACCCTGCTCCAATGCTGATGCAAAGAGGGGATTTTCTATAATCAGAAAAGTCCACACGGACCAGAGATCCTGTCTAAACCAGGATACCATTGTTTCCTTAATGTCAGTCAAGTTTAACAGCAATTTTCATTCTTGTTGTTTTGATGCTAAACTTTCAGATGAATTCCTTACAAAATATTCCTTACAAAATGTAAACAAGCCACAACCATTTCTATGCAAAAATGATACTCTTTAATTATATTCATGGTGGGTGTGGTCAATGTTCCGGATTTCGATTTTGAAAAGTTAGAGGGTCTCTAAATGATTTATGGTAGCTACCCCCTTAATTCATTAAGATAGCACACAATGGCAGGCAGGTAACTCATTTTCCTTAATTAAAGGAGTGGAAAAATTCTCTTCAAGGAAATTGCCTGTGATTCGCTTCAACAGTTAGACTGTGTAGATTGGTGTCAATGAAAGATAAAGAGCTATATCACAGATTACAGTCAGTGAAATGGATTAAAAGGGGCGACTAAAATTATAAAAACTTTAAAAAAAATTGTGGTGTTACGATTTTGGAGCTCCATAGATTCTTCACACTCTACCTGATATACAGCTCAAAAGATCGCTCTCTTTATTTCCTCTCCTTTTATACTAACGATGTTGCATAGGTATAAACATGCCATAGTTACCTGCAGCTCAAGTGGGGTAACTCAAAATCACAGGTGCCTGAACTTGTGACTCCTGATAGGAAAATTGGTACATGTGGCAAGGGGAAGCTCTGCTCATTGGGCACTAAAGCCCGAGCAGGTGACCAAGCATGGGTGTTAAAAATAAAACTTTGTCGTGCACACAACATGCACGCTTGACCACCAATCACGTTCCTAATGAAAACATGTAATAACATCGTCTCAGAGGAACCACACTTGCTGCAAGTTCAGACCTTCAAGATTGTGAGGCCCCCACTTTAGCTGCAAGTAACTAGGAAGGGTTATACTTATGTAACATTTTTAGCATCAAAAGGGAGCACACAAGAGACTTTAAGTTCTTTTTTAAGTTCATACAGTGAAGTGTGCAGAATATATATAGCTACAAAGTCGGAGCCACCACAATTACCCACGCCCCCCCATTTTTTTAAATTTTATATCTTTTGATTTAGTCCCCAACTGTAAGGTATGTAGCAATGTGGCCAAATCCACACTCGTTGATCCCCTACTGTGCATATTGTAGGTAGGTCTGTTTATTAGCCACAGCAAAGTGATGCCATCCAGCTCACTTGTGTCGCCCATTCTAGTTGATTATCATTTCCTTTCAATGTCTGTTGCAAGGTACAGCCTGGGCCTGGATCTAGGAGAAGCATCCAATGGACAACTACTTACAGGGCAATTTCACTCATCTGCACTCCCTAAGTTGTGGCATGCCATGCAGCTTCAAGAACATTATATTAACTAAGACATGCAGTTTGCCTGTTAGCATTTAGCTTTGCATGTCACAGTTCCAAATTCAATTGTACACCAACTTGTAGCAAGGAAAAGAGTTTCAAGATAATGCAGTACAGCACTTAAGCTGCAGCTGTAGCTGGGTAAATTTCCTGAACCCACTGGTCCAAATCTACTGCAGATAGGGAAGGTTTCACTGTGCAGGTTGTGCCAATATTTTCTTTATGGTTACATGCTCTTCCTCATGAAAGGTATGAGATCTTGCTGAACTTGGCCGTCTCTAAATAGAATTAAGTTAGGATGATCAATTTCCTCTGGTTTGCACACTTCCTGCTTTACACAACTTCCTGGTCTACATCAGTTCTTGGTTTATATCACTTCCTGTAAGCCAGAGTAGCATTTATTTTAACAGCAAGTAAATCTTGGCTACCAAGTAGTGCTTGTACTCCAACATGTTGTGGCTGCTGCTTATGATACAAGGACTCGGTGTGGTGGCAGCAGAGACAGCTGGTGAGGATTAAATTATTGTCAGAGGTGGAGCAATAATTGGTTTATTTTATCTTTGGTTGTTGGTTGGTGTTTAGTCTTCCAGCAAACTCCAGCCAATGTGACAACAGCACTGGGACACGATCCTGTCAACTTCACATGTCACATCAGGGGACAGATTATCCACTGGTTGGTAGATAATCAAGTGTTTAACCAATTAACATGGCAATGTTTTAAGCATGGAATTAGTGTTAGCATCAACGATGCTCCCATGGACTATGCCAATCAGACTTTGACTATGCCAGTCACTGCCAGAAACAACAACAGTGTAGTGGTCTGTCAAGCAGCTGTGCCTGGTAACTTCTCCTTTACAGAACCAGCTATTCTGAATGTTGCAGGTACCTATATATATAATTATCTGTCTATGCTGTATCATCTCTCTCTATGTATCTATTCATCATCTATCTGTCTATCTATTTTTAGTCTATATATCTATATATCTCGTATACGTCCATCCATATACATAACATCCACATGGCAGAAAGGCTATAAATATTCACATGACTGCACGAAAAGAAAGTTTACAGCAAATACTAAATAACACAATTGTTGTTAAGAAGTGGCATTCTGATATTGCAGATGTGCCCCTCCCACCTAGCCTGAAGTTCAGCATAGTGCAAGCAGACACTGTCCAGGTGGAGTGGAACGAGCCATTCACTTGGGAAGCTTATCCCATCACAGGCTATTTGCTGACAGTCAATATTAGTGGGAGTGAAGGTGCTGCACCACTGGCCCATGCCTCCCTCATCAGCAGTGAGCTCAGTCCAGACACACACAACTACAGCCTCACCAGCATGACTTCACCAACATGCACCAACTTAACCTTCTCCTTGAAGGCTGCAAGTAGTGTGGGAAGCAGCTTGCCTGGAATAGTTTTTGGTGGTTTACCTGAGAGTAAGTTGACTTGCCTTATTCTATCCTTCAGTCTGCATAAGTAGAACTAACATGACAGTGATTTGGCATAATTCACACGTGTTTACTACAGAGCCTGGAGTGTTCACGCAATTACCAAGCAGTGAAGTGACATTTGCCAGAGACCTGACTCCTATACTTCACATCAACTTCACCGTATGTTTTAATAACTGTGTCCATATTTTTTAACATTCTGCTGAGTCCATGGCCATGGAGAGTAGGGTGCTTGGGGGGCTGAATCCTGGCATTGTTTAAGAGTACTGTTGGGTTTTGGTCCACGTGTAACCTTATCTTACCTATTTACTTCACCCTAAGCTAGAAGTTAGGTTGACTTTTAATAATTAGCAGTGACTGCAACACAACATAACTAGTCTTTGTTCTTCAGTGATACTGCTTCTGGGTAACGACTGCCATAATCCATCTGGCTTCAGGATGTATTTCTTGCCTGCTTTAGTTCTTGTCAGTGGCCGAACCATATCAATAGCTACCCTGGCGAAGGACTCTGCCATGGATAGGGGATCAGTGGTGCCTTACTGCTGTGTCTTTTAGCAGCCTTCTGACATTGTGGGCACGATTTGCATGCCTCCCTGACATCTCTAGCGAGTGTGGGTCAGTAGAAGTGTTGGAGTAACTATACGTTCAAAACCCAGGTGCCCTGCCATTGGCACAGTGTGAGTCACTCGGATGGCTGTGTTCCTTCTTGCTTGTGGTAGAAGTAACTGCAGCATCGTTCTGCAACTGATCGGTACAGTACCTGTACAAGACTCCATCTTGGTAGACATAGCTGGTGTCTCCACTCCCTGCTTCTTGTCTACCTGACTGCAGAGTCGGGTCTCGCTGCTGTTCTTGGATGTTTGTTTACATCTGTGTGTGCATGCGATTGGGTCAAAAGCTTCCCTGTTTGATGAGTCGGCATCCTCATCCATGGCTTTGTTCTGTTCAAGTTTGTCACCTGGGTCTGCCTGCTGAGTATTTGCTCATCTGTCAGCTACTTGCCTCTTCTGAGATCGAGACATCTTGATCTTGTGCCTTGATTGGAACTATCATATCAATGTCAAGTCCAAGAAGCTGGTGCCAGGGAATGACAATTGCATTTGACTGAGCAGGTGCTTGGGCTGGTGCTGCTTGACTGTTTCCTTTCTTGTCTGCACTGAGCAGATAGGAACCTCCATCTTGCTCCTTTCATCCACCAAGGGCTTAAGTAGCTGATTTATGAAGGGAATGTCTTGATAGTATCATAGTCTTTGGCTTCCATAGCTGTGGGAACTAAGAAAGCTGCCTGGGCATCATCTTCAAGTAGGGCCTGGAGTGTGCTAGCCATTCATCCTTCTGGTGGTCATATGCTGCTCAAATCTGGAGATTTAGGAGTTGATTCTGTCTCCTCCTCGGATGGCTTTGAGTTTAGGAGGTTTGAGTTGTGGCTGGCTATGCTGTTCGGTAATCCAGGTGAAATACTCTGTCATGCGACATCTCTTCTTGGTACTGCGCAGTAGCCTGCTCCAACTGTTCCATCTGCTCTATGTCTGTTGTTGTTGGACAAGCATGTATAGCAGCTCAGTAGTGGGGATGTGGTGGGCATAGGCTGGAGGAACTTTAATTCAGGGTCATATGTCTGTAATTTATCACTCTGTCCATGACTTCGAGTCTGCATGGACATGATTGTCTTCAGGTTGATCTCGGACAGTTTACATCTTATCTTTTCACACTATCACTCTTCACACTATCACCGTCACTAAGTCCAATGGTGTAGGCGAGTGTATAGTTATCTCTGATGAGGAGTTGCCGCTGGTGAGTGAGTTCAAATGACAAAATGGCACTAGTCTGAGGTTATCAATAGCCCACTTACTATACAAGTCTAATCTGCTTGTCTGAGGAGTCTGATCATTGGCTGAGTTTGATCGTAGTTGACTGCCACCATATGTTGGGTTTTGGTCTCTGCATAACCTTATCTTACCTATCTACTTCAGCCTAAGCTAGAAGTTAGGTTGACTTTGAATCATTAAAGATAATTTAATTAGCAGTGAATATAACACAACATAACTAAGTCTGACTAAATCAAAAAGTGAGGTAAGCTTCATAACCTCCCGCTAGACCTCCTTTAAATAGATTAGCCCAGCAGAGGTTTGACAAAATAAGGACTGGATCAACAAAGAACCAGTGAGATTATAGTAAAGTTCTATCCAATGAAACAACGACAAGTAAGATGTAACTAGTGTGGCCTGTCACATTAGCACATGTTCATGATTATCTATCAGCGTGCTAGTTCTGTAGGCTGTCTGGCCTAACAAGTACAAACATGTATAGAAAATACTATCACATCAAATGGTTTACATTTCAACCTGACAGGCCTGTGAAAATAACCAAGTAAACATTCGAGCTGTCATGGCCCATCTCTCTAGATTATTAATCAGCAGTTGCATGTTGATGTGTATGTGAAAATATGCATGATAAATGTTTACCATGCATGCAGTTTCCTTCACTCTGTCCGTACGATGAGGCAACATATCTGCTCCTTATTGAGGAGATGTATGGAGCATTAGTGTACACCAAAGGCCCCCACATGCTGCACTGGAGTAGGGGAGGGACCAAGGTGCTCAGGGAGATCAGAAATGTTGGGCTGCTCTACAAGAAGGAATATACTGTGAACATATCTGTTCGGACATTAGTAGGAGAGTCCTTCATTGTGTTTGAATTTGGTGAGGTGCAAGATACGCTGCATGAGGCTGTTAGATGGGATCTCTATCCATCATTTGTTACCTCGCTATAGCCCAAGACTACTTAGGCATGGGAGACTAATATAGACTAAATTGCCCAATATTATTAGACTTCTCTGTCCCATTGTTATCTATGCTTGTGTCTCAGCATAATTAATGAAGGGGAGAGCTCAGGAGGTTGGAGGTCAAGGCTCACATATCACTTAGCTATCGCATGAGTGCTGATTTCTTTTACAGTTGTTAGGTATCTTTTATCTTGATCCAGACACTTTTCCAGAGCTTACCCTGGAAGCTACTCAAACAGAAAGTACCTCCGGTGAGTTCATAGTTTATGTGTTGTCCTAAACACTTGTACCACCATCCAACCTGGTTATTAATGCATGTGTCCACCACCTACCTATATTTATAGAGAGTACATCATGATACTTTTGAGAGGATTATTTAAAGAAAATCATGTAGAAGCTGTCATATCAGAGTGGGGTACCCAGACTACTTGTTGCATTCCCCCCATCTTGACTAGTATTTCCAGTTCCAGCTCATTATTGTCAACCATTCTTGAGTAATGACACTTTTTAAGCTACCATTTCATAAGAATACTACTCAGGAAAGGTTGAACTGTTCCTAATACAAAAATCATTCATAGCAGATACTTGGGAACTTTAGCTGCAAATTCTAACTTTAATTTTTATTCATTCATCAGTTTCATGTGAGTGTTGCTTACTCTCAATCTGTCTCGAGCAACATCATGGATTTAAAAATTTTAAAACAATATGTGTGTGCTCACCTCACTTGCAACAATGAAAATGCAGGGAATGGGGAAAGTGTTCATTCATAAATGTATCTCTGACTACTCAAATAACACCATAAATGGCAGCTGTAAATGATCTACAGTTAAGGTGTGAGATTTTTAATAATTTTTTTAATGACCTTTGTGGTATTGCCCATAATTCATTGCAACACCAATATGCAGATATCATAGGAAAGCACACCAAATGGGTTAATGGTTGAGACCACAATCATAGAAAATGCATTAAATAGAAAATACTCACAAATATGTTCTGGTCCCCCGACTGTAAGCTCTCAGCCATCAGTCAATTCCTATAAGGATAACATTCTAGAGGTAAACCTCAAAATGTGACATCAAAACTTTCCCAAACCTTCTACTAGTATAAAAATGATCGGTTAACTATTGCACAGCACATGTCAGACCAATCAGAGCTGCACATTGTTTGGGGAGATGATATCTACCTTGAGTACACATACTTAATATATTTTGTAGGATAATTTGAGCACAAACATATATACCTCATGAATGAATACAAATGGCAAGCACACACCGGCATGCATGTAGGTAACTTTTATTCCCAGATTCTCACCGAGAGCTATCACTGTTATTACTTCAAGTTGAAAAATGGCTTTCTTGCTTCCATGACCTACTATTGTTCATGCTTCCCCAGTAGGTTATGGCTATCAGTTGCTAGTTATCATTAGCTGAAATAAAAGGCTAAGAATGTTTGCCACACAACAGGTTGGTAAACTTTTCTTTGCTCTGCTTGTAGCTTAGCTTGTGACGTACTAGCTACAGATATAACAACTGCTTTCAGGCTGCTTCAGCTGCAGCAGTGAGGAAGAACACAACATGGAATATGTTTTGACTGTGATAATAGTTGGTGAGTTGCTGGCTACGTAAGTTTAACTGCAGATTTATTTTCACAAGTATGGCCACAACTTTTATAAGGCCCTTCAAGATATCCCAAGTGTCTGCAACAAATTGAAGCTCTAACTGAGCAACCGAAATGTTTCATTTTTTCTAACTATTGTCTGAGGTTAAGTTAGTCAACATCAGTGGTGCCGACCACATACATATGGTGTATTAAGGCCTGTTATTTGCTGTTAAATATTTTATTGGTCTCCTCTTAGCTGAATTGGACACCATCATGGCTACAGATGTGCCCATGAAGACAACATTAGCAATTAAGAGATGTTCTAAGCCACACTCAAGCTGATACTACATAGATATAACAATATTCTGCTACAGTCATTAATGTGCACAATACCATCATACATACTCCCCCAGGCTCAGTGCTCCCACTAGCAGTGCTTCTAGGTGTGGCACTGATGGTACTGGCATTGGTCGTAGTGGTCATCTCTGCTAGATATTGTCATAGAAGATGCAAGGTCAAGAGGAAGCAAGGTGGATAAATTACAATGACCTCTGTCCTATCATTGTAATTATACACTTAATGTGAAAATCTGCAGAATGTGTTGGGACTATGCAGCACGTTCCAATGACGTCTAATCCCATCTATGAGACTGGAGCTGTTTATGAAGATATCCCAGCCATGACCAACACAAAGGCATTTATACCCAGCACAATCAGCTCCTGGGACAGAGAGGACAGCTATGTCACCATTGCTACCTCCAGTCCTAATAATGTACACACCTAATGATGTACAGTCCATCAGATACAGGCATGCAAACAAAGACCTAATCTATCCACCTACATGTCCAACACTTAGTCAACGGGCAGTTTGGGGTTAAATAATTCATAGCTGATTTGTCTGTTAGTGTCTATTATGTTTCTAATCCCCTCAATAATCGTCTTCCTGCTGCAGGTGGTAGCGGGTGAAGGTTGTAATGTTGATGATGCCTGCATGCCCATGCAGTCTGCTGGTGTGCTCAAGGATCATCTGGCAGAACAATGTTTAAGTTTGTCCACAGCTGCTGGAGGAGGTGTATCTATGGTGTATGCCAATGCCATAAGCAGTGGGAATGGAGGAAGTGGTGGAAAGTTGTGAGGCCCTCCTAACAAGTGGCTGGACAGGACAACTGTAGTGGAGCTGTATACCCACTATATATAAATGTAGTGCACTGAACATCCCAATACAGAGAGCAACAAGTTTTTGTAATGCTACACATGCAACACATGCAACATACATTGTGCGAGTGATATGGACATTGGTTGTTGATATAACATATGTACATACTAAGAGCAAGTATCAATGGTATTTAGAAACATGAGGGCCATTGGCTTTATTAGTCCCAAGTGAAGGGAATGCAGCACTACTAAAGGGCTTTAGGGTTTCTAAATATCACAGATCCTGTTGGTGGAGGTATATAACTTAACACGGCAACACAACTACTGCCTAACTATTTCTCACAAATTACTCATAGTAACCTTGGTAACTGCACTGTCTTGCTGAACTCTTTGTGGTTTTTGTCTCTGATTTTTTTTCCAAGAAAATTGGATGAAAAAGTGAAGGGGGTGGTAAAAGAATGAAGAAGGAGCTGCGACTTTAGGCAAATTATTTTACAGAGCCACATTGATCTGCACCTGTGTGTGGACACCTGCAAACTAGCCTAAGCTATTTCCCCCTTAACATCATGGAAAGGGAATATCTGCCTAATCTCTTTGTCCATTTGCTGTGGAATTCCAAGAAACTTGCGCATGAATGGCTAGGCACAAATTGACTTGTTCAAAGACCTGCAGTGCATTCTTTTAATATTAGATTATGAAATGAAGCAATTAAACGTATTAGCTGAAGCTAACCATGAGCATGATATATGACATAATAATTTAAAAATGATGCGATGAAAAGTTATGATTTAATTGTCCGGAAGATAAGAGAGAGAGGGAGAGGATTAATGGAGGGTGGGAGTAAGTTAAGTGTGATGGCAGGGGAACAAAACAAGACGAGCAGTTCAAGCTGATTGGGTGGAGTCTGAAGGAAAGAGGATACGGTTGTTTAGTTATCTTATAGGGTAAAGGGAGCTTGACCTGAGCATGTCTGTTTGAGAGTAGAAAATTGAACAGTATAAAGTAGGAGGGTGTAACCAGAAGTCAACTGGTAAGTGCAGTGTAAGTGTAAAGTGCTGAATATGTTCAAGGATATGGAGTTGCAGGAGGAGGAGGTGCTTGTGTGGAAGTGCACTATATTGCAGTCTGAGAAGTGGACAAGTAGATAAGTGGTGATAGAGGTTGTGTTAAATTAACCTATTATATTTTCTGGATTTCGTAGCTTTTTTGATGTGAAGATTCCAGGAAAGGTTAGGAGAGTAATTCCTAAATATGTAAATGAAGGGACGAGTTCAAGCAGAGTTTTGTTGAAAACTAGTTTAGGGTGGGTGAGAAGGCAAGGGGTTACAAGTAATGTTCATGCAATTACTCTTATTAGGGTTGATTGTGAGGAAATGGGAAAATAGCCAGATAGATATCACTTCAGTATCCGATTGCACTGAGTTGGGAGGAAGTGGAAGAGAAGAGATGGGGGAGGAGGATATTGTCCAAGACTTTAGAAATCATAAAGGACCAAGGTAACACCCTAAAAAGACCTAGAATCAGAATCATCAATATCTGCGGGGGTTCCAGACTCACCAGCTAGCTTGGATCTCTGCCATTGCAGCAGAAATTATCAAAGAGCTAGCTAAGGAAAAATGTGAGAGTAAGTGTAGAAGAAAGGAACAGGAAAACAAAGACATGTGGAGCCACTCACTGAAGAGGAGGAAGAGACACTGAGGCAGACTGGTTCCCATTCTCCACAATCACTACTAGACACACCATTTTTTACTTGTGTGGTGTCTATGCTCCAAAAACAACAAGACGATGCTTTAGTACTTAAAGTGTCCAAAAAAAATCTACCAACAATGCCGGTGTACAGCAACACTGATCATTCTAGGTGGAATGATAGCAAGAATGAGTAAGGCAGCAGGGATGAATTTCTGGCTATAAGACTAATCACTCACTCAGAGCAACAGCTACAACTAGATCATAATAGGCAGTGTGGATGAACTCTATAAAACAGGTCATTATAATGCTGGCATTTGCAGTATAAGACAACAAAACTCTCGTCAACAAGAAAATGTATTTGACATTTTGTCCTTGAGGGGGGAAGTGTGCTGAAACTGTATATATAATTTAGAAAATTGGCACAAAAGTGGCAGGTTGAGTTTCAAGTTTCAGAGCAAGTGAATACTTCTATCAGCCATTTTTATACAATGCAGTATCATTTCATTTCCCATTTCACATTTGAAGCCCGTTTACAAATGTCTACACACTTTTTATGTTGCATATAACCTTACCAGTCATGCATTTGCGCAATGAGAATTGACCAGGGGAGGGGGCACTGCGCACCGGAAAGGCGACCATGTATTTTTTAGTTCACGGTTTTTTTTAAACGTCAGTTTCCAAGAATTGCTGGAAACGATCATTCTGGGGAAGAGGAAGCAGCACTAGAAGAAAAGGCCCCGCTAGCGGCTGTTGTTGAAGCTGGTCACCCGAGTTTAATGTTTATCTCCGTACTAAAATGTTACTTGCTGTTTCCTTTTTATTAGTGAGTATCTCGGATCCCGGATCCTGTTTTTAAACAAGGAATACCACGTAGTGAAGAAGAGTGAGAAGCACTAGACCTGCTAGCGGCTGTTGTTGAGCCTGGTACAGCACCCGAGTTTAATGTTTATCTCCGTACTAAAAAGTTACTTGCTGTTTTCTTCCTTTATTAGTGAGTATCACGGATCCTGAAGGTGATTGTTTTTAAACAAGGAATGCCACGTAGTGAAGAAGAGTGAGAAGCACTAGAAGAAAAAGGCCCGCTAGCGGCTGTTGTTGAACCTGGTACAGCACCTCAGGCAAGTTTAATGTTTATCTCCTACTAAAAAGTTACTTGCTGTTTCCTTTGTGTTAGTGAGTATATCGGATCCTGAAGGTGGTTGTAACGCCTTCTGTGAACCTTCACTTACTTTGCAATCAATTGAAAATGTCTGAGGAGAGGCCAGTTCCAGTGGTGACCCTGACCAGGAAGAAGTTGGCTCTCTTGGATCGTTAAGCTTCTGGGGTGTTGCTACTGGATCTGACTTGAACTCTTCGGACTAGAGGGGTGTTGTGGGAGAACTGGGTATGGGTAATTATTTAATAGACTTAGATAAGCTTAGACAGTTAGTAATAAGTGTGTTCAATGTGGTAGCCAAGTTTCCTTACAACTGAAGGGAAAATGTTCCTGCAGGGCAGTCATAAACACTGTACCTGTAGAAGTCCATTCTTTGAACATCCAGTCAGTACTGGATGCTCGCATTGCTGGAAATAGTCATTCTGGTCTGGATGACATCACCGCAGTCATGGACATGTTGCCCCCAAGGCTGGTTCACAACATATATAACGCGTCACGTCGCATCAAATTGTGTTGCGATGAGTTGCGTGTATTGTGAACATGTCGCGTCCTATAATTGCGTCGCATTGCATCGATCTATGCGGCGCGATTGACCAGAATTTGAACTTTGAACCATTAATTGCTTGTGAAAAAATGGATGTTGAAAAGCTACTATGTGTGTCTCTGGGATGTGACAAGCATCAGTTATAAGGATATCAAGGCCAGAGAAAATGCATGAAAGAAAGTTGCTATGGAAGTAAGAACTATTATTGCCCTATTCCATAAGCTAGGAAGTTGTTTTACTGCTTGGCCATGTGATATATATGTTGGAGATGATAAGCTAGCTGTTTTATGCTTAGCTTTTTGTTATAATAGGTTGGAGATGGAGTAACTGTAGGCCAGTGTTTAAAAAAATGGAAGAATCTGAGAGACCACTTCGTCAGGGAACTGAAGAAGAAAAAGGCTCCAAGTGGTGGAAAGGGCCCTTCCTTCGTGTCCTACTTTGAAATTTAATTATTATTTTTAATGATATAGTTCGGCACAGAGCGTAAATAAATAAGTGCTGTTAGTGTTTATTTTGTGTTGTTTGTTCGGTTTATTGTATCTCCTAATTTCTCAACAGAAGCTACTCGAACTTTGGGAATAGTGTGGCGACTGAATCCATACAGGAAGTCGAGGAACAGGAAGACTTTGAAATTCCCGAAAGTGAACAGAGCAGGCGTGCTGCTTTATGATGTGCTTTATGATGTGGCATAATTTCTTCCTTGTTTTGATAGTATGGTGGATGTTGACGATGTTGACGAAGGTCGTCCAGCAACTCCCTCTTCTATTTCCGCAATCCCTGCTAGGTCCAGCTTACTGGGGATCCCGCCACAGAAAAGGAGGAAAAGAGTAAATAAAGTCGAGGAAATGGATGAAGCTATATGCAAGAGGTTGAGGGAGTCTCACGAGAGATGGGCCAAGAAAAGAGGATGATAAGAGGAGCCCAGACTTTCACTTTGGGATGGAGGTTGGCGAGAGGCTCAGTAGAATGACACATCGCCAAAAGGCTATTGCTAAAGTGCGAATAGAACAAGTACTTTTAGAAGTAGAGTTTCCTTCTGAACATTATTATCGACCACCCATTCCTCCTCCTCCACCCTCTCAGTCCAGTAACTTTGGAGCAGACAATTTATATCTTTGTTTCCCAAAGTCAGGCCCAGGGACCGGATCCGGCCCCCGGAGGTCCTGAGTCCGGCCCTCGGACGATTATCAGAAAAGACGATCTGTATTTGTGGATCCACATACCCTCCCCAACTGAACAGTGCCAGTCATCTTGTCTTGCATGTAATAGCTAACACATGCACAAACTGTCTATGATTAACACACCACATTACAAACACATGCACAAACTTCTCATGTTTAACACTTACAACATGACCACATTGGTTGTAAAAACCTATTTAAAGGAGCTGGCCTCAAGTCCCTGCAGATTTCCCCGAGATTCACTCCAATTTGCAACATTCACATCCTGTGTTTGGACTTGGATTTGGACTCCTTAAACATTGCTGCCTCCTCCAACAGTGCAGGGTCAGGATGGCACTGCCAAAGAAGTCAAAGGTAGATGCGGAAAATCGAGCCTTCAAGAAGAATGGACCAAGGAAAATTCTTCTTCATCTCAGACAGGAGCAAGTGTCTCTGCCTCATCTGTCAAGGAAGCCTCGCTGTTACAAAGCTATTTAACATCCGGTGACACTACCAGTCAAAGCATTCAGACAGTTAACTTCATCTTTCAGGGCAAAAACAATGCGCTAGGCTGCCTTCTTTCTGTATTACAGGTATAATGGACTGGTAGGAGAACAATGAGTTGCCAAAGCCAAAGAGCTCAAGTCCAAGCTGTCCAGACAGCAGAACGTCTTCACCAGACCAGTCAACGAAGGCAAGGCTGCCACGAAGGCCAGCTTCATGGTGTCACAGATCATTGCCAAGCGAATGAAGCCCTTCAGAGATGGCGAGTACATCAAGGAATGCCTGCAGGCAGTCGCTGAAGTGATGATCCCTGAGAAAGCCTCCTCCTTCACTGCTGTCAGCCTGAGCAACACGACGGTCACCAGGCGGGTGGAAGATCTGTCCAAGAACCTGAAGGAGTAGCTGCACAGCCTGGCCTCGGAGTTCACAACCTTCTCTTGCCCTTGATGAGAGCACAGACATCACCGACACTGCACAGCTGGCCATCTTCATTAGGGGAGTTGATGCAGAGTGCAACATCACAGAGGAGCTTCTCTCTCTCTGCCCCATGAAGAACACATGCACTGGAGAGAATGTTTTCCTTGAGCTCAACACGGCCATGCAGGAGCGAAAGCTAGACTTCAAGAGGCTGGTAAGCATTGCCACAGATAGCGCACCTTCCATGCTGGGGACCAGACGAGGACTGCAAAGCCAAGTCACGGCTGAGCTGGACAGGAGGGGTCTGCCACGTGACCTGATCTGGTGCCATTGCATCATCCACTAGGAAGCACTCTGTGCAAAGACTATTGGCTTCCAGGAAGTGATGAGCAAGATCATCTCACATATCAACTTTATCAGAGCACATGCCCTCAACCACAGAAAGTTGAAGGAAGAGCTCTAGACCAACTATGAAGATGTGCTCTACTTCACTTCTATCCATTGGCTCAGCAGGGGACGCACTCTGAACCTTTTTGGGGAACTCAGAGAAGAGCTGGAGATGTTCCTTGGAATGAAGGGCCAGCCAGTCCAAGAGCTCTCCGATCCCCAGTGGCTGTGCAACTTGGCCTTTCTGGTGGACATTACAGAGAAGCTGAACTTGCTCGATGTCTCCTTGCAGGGCAACAAGAAGCTCGTTCACAACCTGTTCGGGAGTGTGCAAGCATTTCAGGTGAAGCTGCAGCTCTGGCAGACTCAGTTGGAGGCTGGTAACCTCGATCACTTCCCTGCCATGTGCACTGTGAGGACAGAGCTGATGATTTTGATGGGCAGAGATATGCTGCAGAAGTTGGAAACCTGAAGACAGAGTTTGAGCACCGCTTTGAGGAGTTCAGGTCGAGAAGCATGGACTTTCAAATCTTCTCTATGCCATTCACAACTGACCCAAGCAAAGCTCCAGTCAAGCTTCAGCTGGAGCTGATTGAGCTGCAGAGCAACATGGACATCAAGTCCCAGTTTATGGAGAAGGAACTGAAAGAATTCTACAAGGCACTGCCACGCAACACGTTCCCGAACCTAGCTGCCAATGGCTTGCCATATTTGGCAGTACATACATACATATGTGAGCAGTTTTTCTCCAGGATCAAACACCAAGTCCAAGTACCGGAATTTGATCTCTGATACGCACTTGGAAGACACTGTGAGAGTGGCTTCTTCCTATCCCGAGCCTGATATCGATGTCATCAATGGAACAGCAAAAAAGCAATTCCATGTTTCACATGATTGTGATTACTTCGTGCAACTGTCATGTGTTTTCTGCTTGACATGTATATACCAGAAATACAGAAGCAAAATTGTTCTTGTCCTATTCCCCCCCACCTCCCAATGGCCTCCGGCCCTCGACACACTCAGGGTAGTCCCCACCGGCCCCTGGGCTAAAACGTTTGGGAAACACTGATTTATATGAATATATAGTAAATTATTATAATAATTTTTCTTCATAATATCTTCACATGCCCTGGACCACCCAGGATACACCAAACGTACAACATACATTTTTTTCTCTTTTTCTGTGATCATGTGAATAATATAATAGTCCCTCCCTCCCCCCACTCAAATTTGTAACACTCAACTTTCAGAAATTATTTCTTGTCGCTTCGGACAAATGAAACTAATTGAACTTGAAACAAAATATATATTCAAGTGGTGTACGTTCATTGTGTCCTTCATATATGGATGTACTGCCATGACACTTCTCCTTCACTACTGCTAAAGTAATCTCTGTAGCTGTCACGGATGGAGGCTGCAGATCTTGAATGCCTGCATACACAAGGGACGGAGTAAAGTATTTATGTATTTCATATATACTTTTATGGACACATACCGGTTACTACTTGTCCGTGCCACCGATGCCATACTAGTGGACTGTTCTTCATCTGTCCGCCATGCACTGTTAATCACATTTCCCTCACCATCTTCCCATCAGTAAGGCAGTACACACTGGACTCTGTGGTTCGAAGAAAGTTGTGAGGGCTAATGCTGCCCTATTATACACAACAACCATGTCAGGCTGTGCTATTATGGGCTTCCTGAAGAGTCTCCACCTACATGTATACACACAAATGATCAACATATAATCACTTGCATCACAAAAAGGCAGTACCTAGAAGCCAAAGGAATTTTCAATAATTCTTCAAGCTCTACTCAATCTATAGTTGAAAATGGACTTTCCCTCTGCAATAAAGAAAATATATAATATGCCTTATTTATTAAACTTAATAACACACGTACCGGAGAGATTTCTCCCTGGATATGGCCATAGCATATTGGTACGGAGAGGGAAAGCCTCATCTCCAACAATAGCTTACGGTAACTTGGGTTGTATGGTACCTGGAAGTGCTCTGGGTTCAGGAAATGAGAAGGAATTCTGTTCCAGCACCTTGCCAAATTCTGAGTGGGCTAGTACCCCACCATCACTGTGGCGACCAACATCCCCAAGATCCACCAAGGTAAACCTACAATGACAAAGATCACAGTGATCAACAGATACACAACCAAACAAAAACGACATACCTATAGTGTGCATCACAAACTGCTAGAAGAACCACTGAGTGTGTACCCTTGTAATTATAATAGAGGGACCCACTATTGATGGGCGCTTGCACAACAATGAGCTTACCATCAATCACTCCTTAATGAAACACATAATGAAGCATAGCATGACACATAGTGAAGCATAGCTGCGAGCATATAACACACATACCAACACAATTAGGGAAGTTACACCTCTTCTCGAACTCTCTACTAATTTCCTCCCAATGAGGAGCACAAGATGGAGCCTTCAGATAGTCACTAGCAAGCATCCTTGATATAGCTTCGCAAGTCTCTTTGATGATTGCACACACTGTCGATCTCGATCTTCCCATATGAAAGCCGAATGACAAAGAGACCTGGACAATGCATAAAATGTGCTACCATGCTAGTAGTATGAACAATGTTTATTCTTTACTAGTGTATACAAGTGTTGGGTATGGAAACTAATACTTACTTGCGAGTTACCCATAGCTAGATAATGGATAGTAAGTGCTAGCCGTTCTCTGCAGATATCTGCGCTCGGTAGAGCGACTGGTTTTCACGATGCATCAAAAATGGATTGACCTTTATAACAGAGATATAATCTGATAGCAAGCATATAGCTACTCTGCTCTTATTATTACCTTCTCCAACAGTGAATCAAACCTCTCCCTGGACATCCTCAAATAACGGAAATGGCTTTCAGGGTCAGATATCCTCATTTCCTGAAGGAGATTGTGGTATTCACCCTGCTGTCTCCGTTTCTTGAATATAGGATGAACCCACATACTCCTTTTCCTCTTCCTCCTCCTCCTCCTTCTAGCGACTGCTAATAGCAGGAACAGCTGCAGCTCTTCATCACTACTCTCCATATACAGCCGAAGTGCACTCGAATTGGATAATGTGGGTGGAGTGGGGTTTGAAGTTCAAGCTAGCAATCGCGCGTCGACGCTATATTGTGACCGATGCGATACTAGTTATGTATATTGTGAACCAGCCTTTCAGTTTTTTTTGGGGGGAATATACTAAGTCGAGAGGGAGTAATGCAAATGC
>JAQNBH010000006.1:2851951-2951951 GCA_028752905.1 Cladorhizidae sp. MBARI D1340-BT2
AACTGAGAAGGAGGACCTTTGGAAGGAAGAACATTATTTGAATAAGGTCTTCATCGAGAACAGTTATCCGCAAGCCTTCATCACCTTTTGTCTGTAGAAACATCTAAACACATGAGTACACCAGTGCAGGCAATGAGGGGTCTATCCTATGATAGTGATTCCTTATGCAGCAGGGATGAGTGAAGACATCAGGAGGGTCTGCAGGAAGTTCAACATCAAAGTCGTCTTTAGATTGGTAAGAACTCTGAGGACACAACTGAGCAGAGTGAAGGATGTTTTACCAGCTAATATGCACTCATGTGTTGTGTACTGCATCCCTTGTAGCTGTGGGAAATACTACAAAGGGGAGACCATCAGAAGACTGGAGACCAAAATGAAAGGCATCAAGATGCCAAGAGAAATCTGGAATTACTGAGCATGCATGGGATAATGGGCATCCTTTTCTGTGGGAGGAAGCCACCATCTTGGACCAGGCCAGAAGACAGAAGGAACTGCTATATAGTGAAGAGGCATTGCACATCGGCCTAGCACCAAAGTGTGAGCGGTTCAATTGAGACTGTGGAATGGACTTGCCTGGCTGCTGGGGAGCTACTCTGAAGAGCCTGAACTTGAAGCCACGACCACCATAATTACATTTTTTTAATTATTAATTTTTATTATTATTTATTATTATTATTATTATTATTATTATTTTATTAATTAGGCTTTCTGTTGTGGTGCAGAGAGGTAATGCAGTTTCGGTTGCAGGGACCACAGATCACTTGAATTTGGACTCTGATGACATTTTCTTTTAATTGCAGTATTATAATTATAATAATAATAATAATAAATTTGTTTTTTATTTTATTTTTTTAATTATTAAAAAAAAAAATTTATAGTTTTTATTTTATATTTTTTAAATTGTTATCAATTTATTATTATCATTATCATTATCATTATCATTATTATTTATTATCTGTTATTATTATTATTGTTGTTGTTGTTGTTTTTGTTGTTATTATTATTGTTGTTGTTATCATTATAATATATGCAATTGTTGTTATTTGTTGTTCATTTTATTTTATTTATTTATTTATTTTATTTATTTGTTTAATTTTTTTAAACATCGGTACACATGCTAGGCGCGTGTACTAGCACGTGGTGGATAGCTAGCTACCGGTATATAACAGGATCATGTGAGCCTTGGCATCTCATTATTCCTGATGAAGACTAGAGCATCTAGTCGAAACGTCGAATGAATAAAAATTGAAGTTGATTTATTGAGAAGGTGATTTTAATCGGAACATAATAATAGTGATAATAATAATAATAACAACAACAACAGCAACAACAATAATAATAATAATTTAAAAATGAAGGAAAGAAGCTTAGATGTGCCAGTTAGTTAACAACAACAACAACAACAACAAAAAAAAAATTAAGGAAAGAAGCTTAGCCGTGCCAGTTAGCAAGTCCTTAGCAGATACCTACCAACTACTTGATAGCAATAGTTCTGATTTGGGCAGTCGATCCTCTTCTGTCATGAGGAAAGCCTTGTGATCTGTTTGTGGTAGATCTATGCCTCTGACCAAAGCTGGAGTTTTGCGTTTCCATGGTCCAGTTGATGATCTCTGCCATGGCTCCTGCTCCACACCTTTACTTCCCTCTACACCTCCAACAACACATCAAAGCAGCGAGTCCCTTAACTCTTCTCCCGGTGAGTTTATTTGGGAAAAAAATTAAAATTGACCATTAAGTACAAATAAATTGATATTAAATCAGAGGTTAACAATAGTCCCTAGCAACCATATACCACAAGATAGCTCTACTGTTGGACATTAGTGTGGTCAAGCCATGTTGCTAGGTAACCAAACCACACATGTATGAATATCATTATAATGTTGTTTAATAATTTAAAAAAATAAAAATTGTATATTATTATTGTATTGTAGATTATAAATATCCTTCTATTTTCAGCCAACTTTAGGAACAACTGAGATATGCTGTGGTATGACAGACGTTTGCCTGACTAACAGAGAGGACATAATTTCTACTGAATAGAATTCCCACCAATATTATTGATACAATTCCCATAACCAATAATATTGATACAATGTACACAGAATCAAAGAGCAATTATACAATACAATACTCTGTAATGACATACTCATAGTCTAATATACAAGTGTCCTCGTGCAGTAAGACTAGCACTGGATGAAGGTAAGGGGGAGAGTCGGACACTCCTACTTCTGAGAAAAGTACGTCCTCGTGTAGGTCTACAAGACGAGCGTCCTCGTACAGTATGGATGAAGAGAGTGGGGTAGGTGTGTTTGCATCACTATCTTTATCAGAACTCATCTGAACGTGGAGAAGCTGTGCCATGGTATTATCTCCGTCGTGATCCATCACTTGCTCCATCAAACCTGAACATGATGGAGTTGTTATTCGTCAACTTATTAGACAAGTCAAGGAATCAAGTACAGCTAGAACTATAAAGGAAAGTAGGCTATTACACAGGTGTAGCGAACACCATGATTTAGCTAGCTCCTCAGACTATCAGGCTTTATATATAGCTAGCAAAGTTCATTGACTTACCAGGAGGACTGCCAGGATCAATGCCTTCGCCTCCAACAGCCATAGCTTTGTCCATATTGCCATTGGTTTCGATTGGAAAAGTCTCTGCCGAGTAGCTCTACTTGGTCACAATCAAAACTGGGCTGTCCACGGTAGGCATAGATAGCTTCACTCTCCCCTTCCTCAGATTCATCGTCAGATAACCCGAAGTCGTCGAAGTTATCGTCCAGGACCTCTGTGAGCACCTCATCAAAAGATAGCCATTTTAAATTCTATGGCAGAATTGACCCCTTGAACTTTACGGCGGGATTTCCCTAGTTACCATGGCGCTATTGCCGTATAATTTTGAATGTAGCTGCAGTTGCTATTAATTTTTATGATATTTTTGTTTTGTAAAACAACCCAATGATTGATTTTTTATGATTTTTCGAAAGCAATTACGCCATATGGCGCTTACACCGGGAAAAGAGTTAATAGTGAGCAAGTACCGTTTAAGGACCGTGGATAAAGATTATAAAGAGGATACCACGTACATCTCACCCCCAAGCAGCCTTGAAGTTAACTGCCATCATTAATGATATTGTGTTGGATACGGATAATCTTCATAAATGGGGTAGCTTATTTAAATTTGCTCCTTGTTGTTTAAGAGTTCCTAGCAGGGGTGGGCCCAAAAGAAGCCATATAAACTCCTTCATTCGGGATGAAACATACCCAACTCAGACCCAAGTCCCAGGGAATAAGAAAGCCCATTTTAATAAAGATCCCTTGGATCAGCTTTGCAAGACTGTTTCATCCAAATTGGAGGAGGGTGATTTCAAGGGAGTGATCCGTCTTGCAAGCTCTGAGGATTCTTTAGCAAGTTTTGATGAGAACACACTCAACAGGCTCAAAGACAAGCATCCCTCACCTGACCAGAATACATCTCTGCCCCCTCCTCCAGTCTTTGATGAAAGTGTCTGTTTTCAAGTTTCTGAGAAGTTGATCCTAAAGGCTATTCAATCATTTCCTTGTGGGTCCACTGGGAGTCCCGATGACCTACGTCCGCAGTATCTAAAGGACTTAATCATAGATGCATCTCAAAGTAATAGTGTGAACTTGATTAAAGCCTTGACATCATTTGCAAATCAGGTTCTTGCAGGTAGAACTCTCTTTCATGTGCGACAGTTTTTTGGGGTGCCTCCTTGGTTGCCCTCAATAAGAAGGATGGGGGTGTGATGCCCATAGCGGTCGGTTACACGCTGAGACGCTTAATTGCCAAGGTTTCTAGCATTATGTTGAAAGAGGCTATGAGTGGACTTCTTGCACCTTCTCAGCTTGGTTATGGTACTAAGCTCGGTGCAGAAGCTACGGTCCATGCAGCCAGAGTTTGTCTCCAGTCCCTTCAACCGGGCAATGTCCTGCATAAACTTGACTTTCATAATGCATTCAACTCAATCTATCGGAGTAAAATGCTGGCAGCTACTGAGGAATTTGTACCTGAAATTTACACCTATGTGCACTCTGCTTACAGCTCACCCTCCTCTCTTTTCGTGACATTATTGATTCTGCAGTAGGAGTTCAACAGGGAGATCCATTGGGCCCACTTCTTTTCTGTCTAACTGTACAGTTTCTTGAGGCATTTAAAGTCAGAGTTCAATGTGTTTTACCTGCATATGGAACTCTGGGTGGTTTGGTGTCAGATGTCATTAATGATTTTTGTAGCATAGAACATGAGGCTGGGAAAGTGGATTTACAGTTGAACCGAAGCAAGTGTGACATCATCAGTCACGACCCGGTTGCTACAGGAGAGTTCTTATATGCTGTCCCAGGTATTCAAGTGGTAAACCCTGAAGTAGCCACTCCACTAGGCTCTCCTATTGGTGGTCTGGAAGCCATTGAGAGATGTATTGAGTCGAGGACTAAACTCTTGGAGCTCTTGGGCAGTAGGATAAGCCATCTTTATTCACACGATGCTTTGTGTCTCCTCCATCATGCCTTGTCCATGCCAAAGTTATTATACAATCTCCGCACTTCTCCCTGCTTTTCTTCTCCGTTAAAGCTCAAAGAATTTGACTCTGTTCAGTGTGCCATCCTCAGCAATATCACCATCCCATTGCACAGTGATACTTGGCTACAGGCCTCTTTGCCAGTCAAATTTGGTGGCCTTGGGATCAGAAGTGCTGTCATGTTGGATCCATCGGCTTTCCTGGCATCCGCTTCGGGTTCCCTCGATCTAGTTCACCGAATCTTGCCCAGTAGATTTGAGGGTTGTAGTGAACCTGCTTATCAGTTAGGTATGGAGGTGTGGAGCAAAGACATAAATGTTCTCACTCCCTCAGATGAGTCATCCTTTTCCCAAAAGTGTTGGGACACTCCACATGTGAAGGCCTGCCTAAACAAGCTTGTGGAAGGAGCACAGGATGATACTGCGCGTGCTCGTGGTTAGAGCGAGTGAAGCAGGTGCCTGGCTCCATGCCCTCCGTATGTCTGCAGTTGGTTTGAGGATGGATGACGATGTGATTTGTGTTGCCACAGGCCTTTGTCTTGGTGTATCGCTTTGTAGTCCTCACCAGTGTCTTCAGTGTGGAGCTCCAGTTGACCAGCAGGGGACTCATGAGCCCAATTGCAGAAAGAGTCTGGGCTGCCACTCTCGACACGCTGCTATATATTAATCAAGTGATCCAAAAATCTCTATGTTCCGCCAAAATCCCTTCTTACCTGGAACTAGTAGGCTTGGATTGTAATGATGATAAGCATCCTGATGGTGCCACAGCTGTGCCTTGGAGGAATGGGAAGGTTCTGGTTTTGGATGCTACATGTTCAGATATGTTTGCTCCCTCTTATGTGGATTTGAGGTCTGGAGATCCCGGAACGGTTGCCAACAGAGCTGAATTCCTGAAGAAACAAAAGTATCGTTCGATCAGAGTCACCCACTATTTCATTCCTCTGGGCTTCGAGACCACGGGTGTATTTGGTGATGAGGCCATGTCCTTTATTAAGGAGTTTGGCAGGAAAATTAAGGAGGAGACTAGGGAGGCTAAGGCCTATTTCTACTTGCTCCAACGGTTGTCAGTATCAATACAGCGTGGAAACACTGCTGCTGTGCTGGGAACATCTCGGGTGGAGGAAATGTCAGACTACTTTAACTTATTAACATCATTATTTATCATTATTATTATTTTAATTTATTTATTTTTAAATCTTACTATTAATTTTATTTCTGTCCAAAAATAAAAAAATAAAAAATATTATAATGATAATAATGATAATGATGACGACGATGATGATGATGATGATGATGATGATGAAAAAATACAAACGAGATTTTTATCTAAAAACAATTGAATTTACTAGAAATCTAACTAATGTAGACAATAAACATTTATGACCCTTTACCTATTAAAGGGTCTCCTCTAAATGTTTGTTGTCTATATTTGGTAAATTCTTGTTGTTTTTTTACTATGTTTTTAATTTGATGCTGATGTGAGGGTATTGGTTTTCTTGCATCTCTCAGAAAATAATTGATGATTGGGTCAAGAGAGCTGGAGGCTGAAGATAGAAAAGCCAATATGGCAGCACTTATAACCTCAGGCCACCATACTTAACTGGGGAACATTTTTCCTATTTCTTCCTTTCCCCCTCACATATCTTGCAAACAATCAATGGGTCTATAAATAGTACCACAATAAATAATGTACATCTCTGTGCTGTTGTACCTGTGATGTTTGTGGATGTGCCACTATGTGTGGCCCAAATATAAGATGGTTGGTGGTACTTTTTGTGGTTGTTGGCTGAAGGGGAGAATTAGAGAGATTCATTCCTCACTATATACATAACAATTTGGACTAACGCTTGAGCAATGATGGAGACTGGGTACCAATTACAACAAAGAATCTATTAATGGTAATTTTGATCATTTTCTGAATGAGCTTGTTAGAGAACACAGAGCAGGGCAACAACAATAGTGAGGAGGAGACAAAGAGCAGGTAACAATAATGGTGAGGAGCAAAGAGAGGCCAAGGAAGTTACAAATGAGTTCTTCTACTGAGCCTGTTAAGATCACCAAATATATGCATGCACTTAACTCACTACAACTACCCTCAAAATTACTCTCCTGGGTATCGTATTCCCTTGATTCGGTGCCAGACACCAGGAACTCTGGTGAAGCAGCATACAGAGACTTTCTCTCTCTTCCCTTACCCTCTGCATACATAGAAGTCTGCACCTTCTCTCTCCTCTGTGTACATAGTGGCTTGCAACTTCGCTCTCCATGAACCTAAGCCTTTCCCACTCTCACTGTTTCTCTACCTACCTCTTCTCCAACAAAACTTTCTCCGCCATCCTTGCCTTCTAACTAGCATCAATTTTTTTCTTCACATCTAACCTCAAAATAGGAACTTTATCCCTCATTTCAAAATGCACCTTGTCACCAAATCCAATGCCAATTCCTTCTCACTCACATTAACACACAACTCCATGTCAGTTCCATTCCACCAAATTCACAGGATACACCTTGACCTGTGACCTTGACCCAACTTGACTTTAGTTCACTTTCATCCTTGCAGTAAGTCCACTATTGGTCATACGAGCATAATTTGGAGTCTACAAGGCAACAAATGGAAAATTTGTGCCACTATCAAAACCTCAACATAGCTGGAGGTTTAGCAGATTCCACTTCGCTTGTTATGAATTAAAAAATTACTTTTTCTTCTTTTCTTCTTCAATGAGGCATCCAATTGGAAGAAACTGGCAGAAAATCTGGAGTACTCTGCTGAAGTATAACTATTTCTGCTGCAAATGTATACACACTGACAGAGGCATCCCTTCCTGTTAAAATTTAAAACACTCTTTTCAACCTGAATCCGACTAGCAGGTTTTTATGACCACCATTTTTACCCAGTTATTTTCATCACAATGTAGCTTCATTATAGCCACTGGCCATTAATGCAACCTAGCTATCTTAAATTTTTCCTATAATCCATACATCAGAAAATTGAAGTCCTCTCTAAGCAATTGTTAGCACAGTTGTCAATATACCTGATTGCAGTCAAGTCTCTCTTAATACTTGTACCACTCATTAGGTGGAGGACATAGGAAAGTTCTTATTGGTTCATCCATTTTTATCTGATGGAGGTCCTGATTGTCTTATTATAGTGGCAATGGTCATCAGACTATAAGGGAAATTCACTCACTCCATGGATTCATTTATTCCATGAAGACACTATGTCAAAAGGAAGTGGTTGTTAAAATTCAAGGAGAACTGCAGGGAAGATGGACACTCTGTGTCATTCATTATGGAATGTGGTGATCTAGAGGAAGTGAGGAGAGTAATTGACAATTAATCTCATCCATGTGCTAGTAATACTACAACATCCTTCAAACAGAATATATCTAACTCCAGGCTTCTTCAAGTAAACCATTGCTAACCATTAATGATCTACAAGTACTAGTAAGCAAGCAGCTGCTTCTCAGGAATGTCTCCTTAATAATAATATCACTAATGACACATCTATTGCCACCTCCCTAGTAATATCACTAATGACACATCTATTAGCAGCATAAAAGAGTAATTCATCTCCACTTTCTATATAGATAGATTACATCCTAACAAACTCTGCTTAACATCTTATCTCTGCTAAAGCTTCTTGCTACTCTCCTTTAAGTGTGAAAGATCAGCATCCTCTCCTAAATGATTTCCTGTGGTGTACTCGAACAGAGGAATGCGTGAGTGCTTTATGTAGCTATGAACTTAAATTTGTGTAGATAATGTTTCTAAGTTTTCATAAAACTACTCATGTAGAATGGAGCAGGGAAACATGTTATTTGATTGACTTTTGTCAAATTTAATTACATTGCTTTAAACTCTATATCTAGGTTTTGGTAGGATAATGTAATTTGGCCATGGGGCCATAAGTACTTATATTATAATCCTTGTTGATTAAAGTTCTCATATTCTAATATACTTTCCTGGAATCAATTTAGCGAATATATTAAAAACTTCATAAATGCAAACAGTCCTCTTGCCAGTACCTTTTTGGCTGTACAATTTGTCGATCTCCATTTAAAAAGTCTCTATATAGGATGGCATGTAGTGACTAGAGGCTGTATAGTTATGGCATGTATAGTTACGGCATGTAATGGTTAGAGGCTTGTATAGTTACAGCATGTACAGTTACTGGATGCAGTGGCTAGAGACTTGTATAGTTATGGCATGTAGTGGCTAGGCTGTATAGTTACGGTATGTATGGTTATTGTACATAGTGGCTAGAGGGTTGTATAGTTACGGCATGTAGGGACTAGAGGGTTGTATAGTTACGGCATGTAGTTAGAATAAATCTGATGATGCAGATAATATCATTATTGTGACGTAATCGTATGATTGTGATATGAAGAGTCATCCTATATTATTGAAGTATAAACACATAGCTAGCTAACTATCCTGCCATTACAAAAGACAGCAGCATGCATAAACATGCAATGTACATGCATGTGATGATCTTGCAGCACGGTGACTTTACAGTTATGGCCTGGTCCCTTCACATATATGGTCCTCTCCAGGGGGAGGGGAGGGGGGGCAAACAGTTTAGTCAGTCGACTCAAACTCACAAGAGCAAGTTCACATGGAGGTTGAACTCAAGACTATCATACAGTTATGGGAGCTTCATATTCTTCTTTTTGGATCTTCATTATTGATGGTAAAGTGTCCTATAAATGTTTGGTGTCCACACTGGCAAATTCTTACTTCATTTCTTTTTCAACTATTCCATCGAAATCTACTTTGTTCTTAAATAGTTTTGTTTCTATAAATAAGCCACCAACCTACAAGAAGTTACTCTAATAACTCCGGAACTACAGATGTTCTTCATTACCATGTTATTACTAAGGTATATATACCTATGTATTGGTATAATATACATAGGCACGTGCATCACCTGGTTTTGTTGAAGGTCTGTGCTGTCAACTATTGTAACAAGAATAAGCTTCTGAGGAAATAACTGATATATAGATCATTTCTTGGTGCGAAAATGTGCAGCTATATACTTTGATGACTCAGCTCAGCTAATCTCGGTAGAAAACAAGCTGACAATCGATTATAAATTTAGTGAATTGAGAAACAGATTAGTTGCTGCAGTACATTTGACAATTTAAAATCATCTGATAGTGAGAAATGGACCAATTGTATGCAAGTTATGTTAAAATTGGACAGATACATAGATACACAAGACAAACTATTGGTCGAAACAGGAATTTACCAATGTAGGCCACAGGATCCTTTACTTAATATAATGAAGCTACTGCTTTATTAAAATCTGTATGAACTCCAAATATAATGAAGACCAATACTATATTGCTTTTTAAAAATATCTGTGGACTCCATTATACTTTAGATAAAGGGTCCATAAGTACAGTTTAAAAAAACATTTCTTTATGAACTCTCAGTTGACATAATAACATTAAAAACACCTTCTCAACAATCAACTTCAAATTATATCGATGTTTCGACTATATAAAATATAGATTCTCTAGCCTTCATCAGGAATAATGAGGTGCTACGGCTCGTGTGAGCCTGCTATATACCGGTAGCACCATGTGCCAGTACTCGTGCCTAGCACGTGCACCGGATGTAAAAAAACGAATAAAATCAAATAACAATAATAATAATAACAATAATAACAATAATAAGAACAACAATAATAAGAACAACAATAATAATAACACACAATAATAGCAACAATAATTACACAACAACAACAATAATAACAACAACAACAAATACCAACAACTATAATAGCAACAATAATAATAACAATAATAACAACAACAACAAATAACCACAACTATAATAGCAACAATAATAATAACAATAATAACAACATTAATAATAACAACAAGTATAATAACAACAATAATAATAACAATAATAACAATAACAATAACAACAATAATAACAACAACAACAATAGCAACAATAATAACAACAATAACAACAACAATAATAATACCAACAATAATAACAACAAAAACAACAACAATATTTAAAAAATTAACCAATAAAAACAACAAACAAACAACAAAAAATAATAAAAAAATAAAAAAATATATAAAATAATATAAAAATATATATATATATTGCAGAACTGAAATAGGTAAGTTTTATTATTATTATTATTATTATTATTATTATTATTATTATTATTATTATTATTATTATTATTATTATTATTATTATTATTATTATTATTATTATTATTATTATTATTATAATAATTATTATTATTATTATTATTATTATTATTATTATTGCTATAACTTAATAATATATATGCATCAAATAATACAATATTAAATACAATGTCCAATAAACAGAATAACAAACAAACATTAAAACAATATATCTTAATAGACTACTTATAAAAAATAATCGTCATTACAACTAAAGCTGGTGCCCAGCACAGCTGCAGTATTACGCTGTGCTTGGCACCAGCTTTAGTTGTAATGACGATTATTTTTTATAAGTAGTCTATTAAGATATATTGTTTTAATGTTTGTTTGTTTTCTGTTTATTGGACATTGTATTTAATATTGTATTATTTGATGCATATATAATTATTAAGTTATAATAATAATAATAATAATAAAAAATTAAAAAATTTAAAAAAATTAGAATAATTATGTGGCAGTTGTGGCTTCAAGTTCATGCTCTTGAGTGTGACTCTCCAGCAGCCAGGCAAGTCCATTAGTCTCGACTGAGCCACTCACACTTTGGTGCTAGGCTAAAGTGCAATGCCTCCTGTTCTTAGCATCTCATTATTCCTAAAGCTAGAGTATCTATGAGTAAGTAAATTCAAATTAAGAAAGTCATTCCATCTACTATTCAACTGAGAGTTCATTGAATGATTACAATGCTGCAAGTTACTTTTGGCTCATGGCCAATTTTAACTACTGTATATAAAGTTTCGAAAAATTGTTTTTAAATGTCAATCAAAAAAAAAGTTTCTTTCTCCATTCTGCATGAGTATTTTTGACGAAAAAAACCTTACAAACATTATCTATACTGATTTCACTTTCATAGTTCTAATAAAGCACTCGAGCATTCCAGGGGTGTAGCAGTCTTTCAAGTATTGGTCAAGCAAAGTGATGCATTGGATTGGGAATGATACATTTGTATATATATATATGTATATATATACATATATATACATAGGTATATATGTCCCTATGTATATATATACATAGGTATGTCCCTATGTATATATACACATAAGTATGTCCATATGTATATATACATAGGTATTATATATGTCCCTATGTATATACATAGGTATGTGTATATATATATATACTTAGAAGGTAGTTTGCTGATGAAGGCTACAAATAGTGCTCAATGCTGTGTTAAGGCAGAAACTATATATATATATATATATATATATATATATACTTGTGAATATCAATCATTTTCATTGTAAATCAACATTAATAATTCTAAAACATAGGAAATTTATTCCCTCTAGACTCACTCTTTTCCATAAAATTCTTTCGCAGTACACTTTAAGTCTAAACTGTCTGTTCTTCATGTACATGCAGTATCATCAGTGCATTGAGAAGTAGTCTTAACCTGACACATTGCTGAAAATCATCTTTCACTGATCAAACTTGTTGCTAGTGCAATAAACACAGCAGGAGCCTCTTTGGTCACTTCTGAAAAGAAGTTTCTTTCAGGAGCTGACATGCTCTTCATAATGCCTATGACACCTTGAATTCCCATGTCTTCTTCAATCTTGTAATAATTACACATGTATGTGGAAAGCTGTGCCTGATGTAGATCTCTGTTAAAATCATCATCATAGTATAAAGTGAATACCTCATCACTTTTACTCCCTTGATCACCATTCAACAAGAGTTGCTCAAAGTTTGTTCTACATTTGATAACCCTCCTGCTCAGACCTTGCATTGATACAACTTGTTTCACTATCCAGTGCCTCATAATAAATAACATGGTAGTGTTCTTCTGGTGTAACTGGTGAAGTGCCAGTGTTATTATGGTCATTAAACTGTGTTGGCGCTCTACTTTTCCTTGGCAACTTTGGTTCCTCAATGCCCTCTTATTACCTTCCTTAGTTTGCATTCCCACCATTGCCTGAAATGTTCTTCACATCTCATTGACTTAAAAACCATAATAATTACAAGAATAATTATAAATACAAAATTGTCACAACAATTATGGAATATCAATACTTTACCTGCAGGGTGCTTGTGATGCAGTCATGCTGGTGTGCTTCAAGATCTCACTTGAGTTGTCTGTGTGCTGTCCTTGTGATGCACTCATGCTGGTGTGCTGCAAGATCTCACTTGAGTTGTCTGTGTGCTGTCCTTGTGATGCAGTCATGCTGGAGTGCTGCAAGATCTTACTTGAGTTGTCTGTGTGCTGTCCTTGTGATGCACTCATGCTGGTGTGCTGCAAGATCTCACTTGAGTTGTCTGTGTGCTGTCCTTGTGATGCAGTCATGCTGGTGTGCTGCAAGATCTCACTTGAGTTGTCTGTGTGCTTTCCTTGTGATGTAGTCATGCTGGTGTGCTGCAAGATCTCACTTGAGTTGTCTGTGTGCTGCAAGATCTCGCTTGAGTTGTCTGTGTGCTGTCCTTGTGATGCACTCATGCTGGTGTGCTGCACAAGGTCCCGCTTAAGTTGTTTGTGTGCTGTCCTTGTGATGCACTCATTGTGAAGGATCTTGGCTCTTTGTACATCACAAACAATGTGTTCCCAGGTGATCAACAGTCACTCTGCACTTCTGCAAGGGTGAGATCTGCAAATTGTATATTCAGACACAGCTACTTACAGTTCTACTGTAGAGATTTCATTTAAAATATATTCAAAAAGAAAATGAAACAAGAATTTACCAATGTACAGCACAACGTTGACATGACCTTTTACCTATTAAAAAAAAAATTATTAACAGGTAAAGGGTCCTGCAAAAGTTGTGGTTTTTCCATCATTTCTTTTCAACTAGTCAAATAAAACTTGTTACATTTTGTTTGGAGCCAGCTATAAGCAATTCAGCATAACGCCAGAACTAACCAATCAGCCATGTCCATGTTGTGCATTATAAGTAAGCTATTGGTTTTGTTGAAGATCTGTGCAGTTAACTACTGTTACAAGAGTAAAATTCTGAGGTAACCATCTTGATATGAAAAGGTGCAGTTGTGAGGTGACTCAACTAAGTTCAGTGCTGTAATTATTGTTGCAAGAGTAAGTTTCTGAGGAATTGCTGAGTAGAGAAATGGATCAATGCTGAATCAAGAAATTGGATTAGTTAATGCAATGCATTGGATAGTTTGGAGTTTTCTTCTGGAAGTAGAATTATATGGCGAACAGAGATATTGTATGCGAATTATGTGTGCGGAAAAAGCAGATAGCTAGATACAGGATCTTGAAGATCAATTTCATGGTTAATGGGCTTTGAGGGCTGCTGGTTCACTACCTTCATGAAGGATTCATGGTATGCTGAAGTGTTTTGATGGTTAAAATCGGCTAAAACTGGTTATCGTATAAGAAGCTGCCAAAGTGAGTTTTAGCTGAGATATAATCTTTGGTTATTTGTCCGCCATTTTCAAATATGAGTCAAATCAATATAGGGAGTGCTAACACAATCCCCAATGCCCCACAAGAAAAAGTGTTCTTATTCATAATTCTCAATGAATCCCCGAGCATTACACCATCCATATATAGAACAAGTTATGGGACTGCAAAGTTCACAAAATTTGCTGCAGTCTGATATATTATTTGTGTTCTTGCAAGCTTCAATAATGGAGAGTGAAAATTCAAAGTGCTGAGCTTACTCTATTTTTCAAAGAACTCATTGCCAGGTGGCAGTGTACTGGTTTGTCTCAGAAAATAATGTGTTTCTGGAGCATTATTGAATGGGTATGGGCCTAGTGTGCTTCATGGAGGGAGTGACTTTTTCACAAGATCCTGCTTTTTCCCAGCTACTATAGCACATCTGGACAACCAGCGCTTGGGCTCTACTATATACATCAAGTGCACTTTAGTTACTGAAAAGCTAACCCATTGAAGCAGGATGGTAAAGTATATATGTTTGATGTAATTCATCTTGGTCTACAAAGCAAAATCCTCCAATACAAATTGAGGGTCATCGTCGGCCATTAAGTATTCTGCTAACCTCAACAATGAAAATATGTATAAATCGAGGGTCATTTACTGGCCATTAAGTGTTCTGGTAACCTCAACGATGAAAATATGCCAGGAAGGACATTGATCATTTTGACACTGTTGTTGCTGTCATTATGTGGACTTCTGGCCACTTAGAGTGTTTGTCCCATGCATACTAAAAATGTAGATTCTTGAAAGGCACAGTGAAGTTGATATGTACACATATTAAGCAAAAATTTGAAAGGAGCACAGAGGAAATAAAATGTTTGACATTTCATCAAATTTGTTACATTTTACCAGTCATACTTCCTTCCGGAGGCAAAGAATGAAACAAAATGACATTATATATGTCACTGACATGATTGAATTCTGTTTGGCATTGTTTCTGAGGTTGAGGTAGCCAGTTTCTTTTCTGTTCTGGGTGATAAAGTCAGGTATCAAATATTTTACCAATATTGCATTCAATGACTGAATGCAATATTTGAAAAATTTGTAACATTTGTCAAGTCAGAAAGATTAGTTCAATTGACATTGCTAATGCAATCGTCACAATTTTGGAGAACCTTGGCTATCATATGAGTAGGTTTAGTGGTCAGGGCTAAGATGATACCTCTATAATGAGCGGTGCAAAATGTATACTGAAACATAAACATTAACTGTCTATACTCACTGTGCTGGCTATGCGCTCAACCTAGCCATCTTGAATTTTCCACGCATAAGAAATTGCACTGCTTAGATGAAGACTTTAAACCATTTTTAAAAAACATTGTTCTAAAGTAAAGATCTTATGAGCAATTGCACTCTTGTACATATATGCTCTCTTAATATCTGTAGCATTTGTTGGATTGAAAAGACGAGCAGTTGGCAAAGGCTCTCATTGGCTCATCCATTTTTGGTCACGTGGTGCATACTTATTCTCTATGGCAATCCTCGTTGTATGATAACTGGTCATGTAACATAACTTATCTTAAAGCTATGAATCTTTTGAGTTCATTTACTCCATGAAGACACTATCTCCAAAAGAAGTAGTTGTTAAAATTCAAGGAGAAATGTAGGGAAATGTAGAGAGTACATGTGTCATTCATTGTGGAATGATGTAGTGAGCTAAAGGAAGAGGGAAGGCATTGACAATTATTCTCAACATATTTTAATATAGAGGTAACATTCTCAATGAACTGAATAGATACAATGACTTGCTCTCTCGATAATCGTCTTAAATTTACTCACTTGATGTTTCTGTTAGGTGCTCTAACCCTCATCAAGTTAATGATTATTCCTGTTGAGGCTAGAGCACTGAAACATCAAGTGAGTAAATTTAATTGTAAGTGTAGTACTATTAGTGCATTAACAACAAACTAAGTGTATTAACTAAAAATGTACAGTAATATTAGTGCATTAACAACAGTGTACAGTACGGTTAGTATATTAACCAATAGACAATGTATAATAATATTAGTGTATTAATCAACAATGTACAGCTATTAGTGTATTAACAACACTGTATAGGTATGTTAGCGTATTAAACAATAATGTACAGAACTATTGCTGTATTAGTCAACAATGTACTTTACTATTAATTATTAACCAAAATGTATAGAATACTATTAGTGTCTTAACCAACAATATAATTATAGTGTATTAATCAACAATGTATAATACTATAAGTGTATTATATACCAACAATCTATAATACCATTAGTGTATTAACTAACAATGTATAATATATTAGCGTATTATGTAATATATTAGTGTATGAAATAAGTGTATTAACTAACAATAAACTAACAATGTGTAATATATTAGTGTATTAACTAACAATGTACAGTCTATTATTGAATGTCCATAACTAAAAAAAGAGTAGACAATGAAACAAAAAGGAATAAATTGAAGGTGGATAATAATTGACAAAATAGAAAACTAAATGTGTGAACTAAATAATAATGGAAAACCCAAAATAAACTAATTGACTCAAAATGACGGACACTCAGAAGTAAACAGGAACTGAACAAGAAGGAATAAGGGAAAACATGCTGCTATCAACTATGTAGCCGGTTATTCAATAGCCTGTAACTCAGCTCAGTGGCTGCATCTCCTCTGCTTTATATATATACAGTCCTCTCTGGTTGTGAATGACTTAGTTCATGCACACATCTACATTGTTGATATGAATAACTAGCTATACTATTTATAGAAAATCAGTCTAAACATAGTAGCTGACCTTTAAACCAAGCCTTCTTGATCTTGCTTTCTAAAATATTGATATAATAATTACACTATTGATGGCAAGTTGTAGCATCAGTCTAAACAGACATTGACCTTTAGTTCACAAGTCAAGAGCCTTCATTCTTGGTCCTGCTTGAGTTTCTAACTGAAATCGATACGATTACATCTCTAATAACAGATAGTATACTGTGTTATTGGATCAACCATAGTTATCTACTAACCTATAGCCATCCGCTTTCTTAGTCTTGTTTGAGATATGGAATAACTGACCGATAATAGGTGGTAAACATGTTCTAACTATTAGTTAATGGCTTCTTAGCCTCCAGAGAAGCAGCTACTACACCATATTGCAGAGCTATAGCTTCATATCTGTCTCAATTCCTTACTAATGGGATCTATTTAGAATTCAATGTAACTATGTGACAAGGTGATGCTGCACACACCATGCCTGACTGTGAGTAGAAAAAGTATGAACCCGACTTGAAAGACTTTATGGCACTCGGGAAAGTGATAGTGTTGCCTGCTTCACCTAAGGCACTACAGGGGAGAGTGTGGTTGGGTTGGGCATTCGGGACCTTTCTCGGGAAAATTTTGATTTCTTTCGTAGGTGTTAGTTCTAGTGCTATTTACTGGGTAATTTGTTGTCTCACATACATGATGAAAGTACAAAGTGCATGCCAACTCCACAACAGTTTGATGCAGGACAATAATATATCAATAGCTGGAGAGATACGGGAAGAAAATGCCACGTTTAACTGGTTTCTTCCCAAACATCTAGGTATATATTCAGAGCACCAATCTGATGGTCTCTTCTATAAAGTTAAATCATGAAATAATAAATCCAGTTTTGGAGAAGAGAGTTTCCTAGAAGCTCCTGGAGACTAGTTTATTGATTACTTTTTCCTGGATATCACAGGAATGTGTGTGTGTTTAGTGGGCTGTGTGTGAGCATGTGAGGAACCTGAAATAGTAGGCGTCACATGAATAAT
Organism: Cladorhizidae sp. MBARI D1340-BT2; assembly: GCA_028752905.1. Classification (NCBI taxonomy): domain Eukaryota; kingdom Metazoa; phylum Porifera; class Demospongiae; order Poecilosclerida; family Cladorhizidae; species Cladorhizidae sp. MBARI D1340-BT2. The sequence continues at coordinate 2,869,865 of JAQNBH010000006.1, forward strand.
GTCTGTGTGTTGGAGAGTCAATCCACACTGTTGTGGTGCTTTCAAGATGAATGTACACATCCTCGAGTAAGTATTTGCTCCGTAATGACACACCTTAACATCAGCAGGTGCACATAACACAACACAATAGGTAGCTAGCACTACCCAAACTCAAAACCCACATGCAAACTATTCGACCCCACCCAGCCCATCCTACCTAAAGGAACAGTAACATCACTAATGATCTGTCAACTGCCACACACATTTTTATTCGACATGATGCTGTACGCAAGCCACTTCAACCTCCGTATGATGGACCCTATGTCCCTATCGAGTAATTAAACGTACTGACAAATATTTCACTGTCAATATCAATGGTCGAAAAGATCCTGTCTCGATTGATCGCCTTAAACCAGCTCACATCGATGATGACAGCCTACATCCTGAACCACAAACTTCATCCTTGATAACCACACCATATCAAACAACCGGTCGGGACGTCGTGTCCACTTTCCCCAATACCTCCCATCATACGTGTCGTAAGACACTTCGGGGGGAGTAACGTAGTGAACTGAACTTTAATCATTTCATCGTTATCATAGCATCATTATTCATTACATCATTACATCACGACAGGGTCATCAATACAGTGATAGTTAAAGCGAGTTTAACCAATATAACGATAATTAAATAGCGATAGTTACAACTCAATATCAATACAACTTATCAGAATAGGTGCAGACTGCGGGTGTGTAAAGCTTATAGTATGTTTTCCACACTTCTGTTTTACAGTGTATTCTTACAATGCTGAAAACTGGTCCTTTTCTCATGTAAATAGATGGTTCATCTCTCAAGTAAATGCCTAGTCTATCTTTCTAGTAAATAGCAGAGTCCAGTATATACAAGCTAGGATATTCCCCACAATATTTGAGACTTCCTCTGCTACTCCCCAAGCCTCAGAAATGCATGATATATAGTTTGCTGTAAACAATCCACACTGTTGTGGTGCTTTCAAGATGATTATACAAATCCTTGAGTAAGTAAGTTAGATGGTTGCTCCATAAACACCTGAAAACAGTCAAAATTACGAGCACTTTCTTATCAAGTGGCACATCAGGTGTGCAACAAACACAAACAGGAATTTTTGAAGCTTGAAATGCAGGGGTCCAAGGTAAAAGCTTAGTGGTTCTTTAGAATGTGTTTGCTTTGAAGATGGACATTTTGAGCTCTTTGATGGTCTCAAAGCATGTGTGTATATACAAACAGTAGGACCTGTGTCACTACAAGAAGCCAAGTCTACCTGACTCCATGCACGTATATATTCTCTTGATCTTAAGCATCAACTATATAGGTGAAATTGAGGTTGAACAATTTAAGTGTATCCCTAACTTCATGTCTTGCTTTATTTCTGGCCCTTCTCTCTCGTTTTTTTATTCACGTGAATGTGATATCCGAGTGCCCAAGGTTCAAGCTAGGTATCCATCAGGATTTGTAGCTGGCTTCCCAGAAATAATGTGCGTGGAACAGACTCTATCATGACTAGATGTTACGTTTTCTGCCATGCTACCACTATGGATGCTGCTTAAAAACTTACACTGTGTTTTCTTGCCTAGATCCAAGATCACCAATTGTTCACTTTTGGAAGTTTAGGTATTCTGCAGAAACTGATATTCCCGTCCCTCACAAACCTCTTTCAACAACCAAGAATAACCACTATAAATCCTAGCAAGCTATTCTCTGGCTAAGATTGTCCTAATTGATGATGTGTGGTGGAAATCCTAATTTCTCCATCCTAACTGTCGGCCATGTTCCAAACAGTCCAGTCCTTTTGTAACCTGCAGGAAACTCTGCCCATAAATCTTATTCTTTTGGAGGTGAATTACTGACTATTTTTTTGTCCATTCAGTGACATATAAACTACTTACCGAAAGCATTTGGACCAAACCATTTTGAAGTTATAGAGGTTTTTGTCCATGAATGTCCAAGGAAAAAATGGTAAAATAGCTATGAGATGCCACACCATCCAGGTCAACTTTAACCTTAGATTTCTCCAACTTGAGTTCTTCAGTATTGTGGGGAAAAAATTCTTTCATCACAAGAGTACATTTCTGTATATGCTTATTTTATGCTTCATCAGAAGACATTTTTTCTGGAGTTGTGTTCTCTGCAAATACATGTTGACCACTTAGATGCAATTCTCTCGGTGGCTCTAATATGGTTTCAGCGACTTAGTCATCTGAGGAAAGCATACCTCAAGGCATATAGTAAAATGTCCTTTTATGGCAAGTGCAGACAAGCTGTCGGAGGGAATTTTTTTCATTGGTCAGCAAGGTTGGCGCTTTATGGTATGTTGCCTCACACTTACGAAAATTTAAAAAGATGTGGAAGGGAAGGAAGTTATGGTCACTTAAGTACATCTCGTGAATAAATGCATACCTTCCAACTGTCCCGGAAGCTCTGGGAGGCTCCTGGATTTGCACTTGATGAAATGTGTCCCCACAGATTTGGTGTTTGTCCCCGAAATGCTGGATTAGTAATTGTTTGTACAATTTACAACTGGCTACAGCACTGTGAAACTAAAGGCTCCTGGATAGCAGCTGCGAATTTACAACTGGCTACAGCACTGTGAAACTAAAGGCTCCTCCATAGCAGCTGCCAATTTACAACTGGCTATACAGCACTGTGAAACTAAAGGCTCCTCCTTAGCAGCTGCTACACCTGGCCCCTACACAAGTCAGAGCTTCACTTCACAACTGATGAGAAGAGGAAAATCCAGCTGCTACCCCTGATAGTCAGAGCTAATAATAATAATAATATATGATTTTACAGCATACGTGAGAATTGCATTACATGAAAGGGAGACAATGACAATATGTGATTGCTGAAGGTATACCTATAAGACTATAGGCAACCACAAAATTATTTAGAGTATTTGGAGGTGTGAGGGCTATTCATACATTTGGAGCATGGACAGGAAAAATGAAATGTGCATGGTGAGTCTGATAGAAAGTGAGTAATCAAGTGTTACCTTGGCCTCTCTCTCTCTCTCTGTTATGGCTGAGCCTGAGGAATCGGTAACACCTCCACGCAAGAAGCCAAAGAGGCCGTGTCACTTTACCTCTACATGGGTAAAAGAATTTCAAGGAATAGGAAAGAGTTATAGAGGTAAGCCTGTTAGAATGTATATTCACTGTACTAATATAGATCAAGTGTTTATGACTTTATAGGTGACACATTTGCACACTGCTCCTTGTGCTCTTCCGATTTTAATGTTTCCCATGGGGGGAGAAATGATGTGACTACCTATATTACAGGGAAACATCACAAGGAAATGGCAATGGCTGCTACTAGCTACATCCCAACCAGTTTCATCATTTTTTAGACCACAAGCACGAAAGAATGTTACTGAGGCTGAGACGAGGTGGGCATTGTTTGTGGCTAAACACAACATATCTTTCCAAACTAGTGATCATGCCACTAAGCTGTTCAAAGTTATGTTTCCGGATTCGGATATTGCCAAAAAATTTGCATATGGGCATACCAAAACAGCAGCCATTGTAACAGAGGCTCTTGCACCTCACTATAAAAAGTCTATAACACCAATAAAATGTTTTCCATCATGGTGAATGAATCAAATGATCACACTGATAAGTCTTGTATCATTCCTTTGACACTGAAGAGAAGAACGTGTGTACGAGGTTCCTGGATATGCCAGTGGTCAACATCTTGGTATACTGTAAGAAACATTTTCTAGGCTCTTACAGAATCTTTGGTTTGGATATCAACAAGGCCCTAGCTTTCATGTCTGACATTGCCAATGTCATGAAAGGTGCGAGATCTGGAGTACAAAAGTTCATAAAAAATGATGTGCCTCATCTCTATGATGTTGGTTGCATTTGCCACTTGGCTGATCTCACTATCAAAGCTGCAGGTTACAGACATTACCAGTGAATATAGACCAGCTATTTGTTGATGTTTTTTATTATTTTTATCACAGCAGCAAGAGAGGTCAGCTTTTTGTTGACCATTGGTGCTCCCTTTTTTATTCTGAACCTAAGGCTATCTTAAAGCATTGTCCCACACGATGGCTAAGTCTGCTTCGATGTGTGCATAGATATCTCAATCAGCTTGAAGGTTTGATATTTTACTTCCTATCCTGTGATGAACAGACTGAGAAAGTATTTAGCATCACTCGTAGGCTACAGAATCCTCTCACCAAGCTTATTCTTCAGCTTTCATCTTGTCTTCAATGGATCGTTTTAATAAAAAATTCCAGAAGTCAACAGAAAATACTACCTGCGAACTTTATGAAGAGCTAAGTCGACTTGTAAAGCTGTATGCAAAAAAAATGTTGACGCTTGAAACTATTCTTGCTGCTGGTGACAACCTTAGACTTCTCAAGTTTAGATGAGAGTCTAGGAATAGGTACTGAAACTTGGGGTTGTCTTGCAGCATTTGAAGAAGAGAGAGATCCAAAGCCATTCTTTACAGCAGTATGCAACTTCTACCTGGCAACCATTGCAAAAATGGTAAAGAAGTTTCCTTTTGGGGATCCTCTCCTAAAGAATTTAGGTGTTCTTCAGCCAGACAAAACATCCACTTATTCACCAGCTACTGTCTTGAATTTGGCGAGACGATTTCCGCAGATTGGTTTATCTGATTCTGAATCACTTGACTGCATTGAAGAGGAATTTAATGACTTTCTTCTTTCCCCAAGCTGACATTCCCAAACCAGATACATACCACATCACCAAAACTGTAGAAAAGCCTTGTGCTGGCTCTTTTTGGTGGAAAGTGGGCCAGATCAAAACTTTGGCTGGGGAGTGTTAAGGTTTAGTTACTTGTTCCGTCTCATGGCTGGTCTGTTGACCATACCCTGCTCCAATGCTGATGCAAAGAGGGGATTTTCTATAATCAGAAAAGTCCACACGGACCAGAGATCCTGTCTAAACCAGGATACCATTGTTTCCTTAATGTCAGTCAAGTTTAACAGCAATTTTCATTCTTGTTGTTTTGATGCTAAACTTTCAGATGAATTCCTTACAAAATATTCCTTACAAAATGTAAACAAGCCACAACCATTTCTATGCAAAAATGATACTCTTTAATTATATTCATGGTGGGTGTGGTTAATGTTCCGGATTTCAATTTTGAAAAGTTAGAGGGTCTCTAAATGATTTATGGTAGTACCCCCTTAATTCATTAAGATAGCACACAATGGCAGGCAGGTAACTCATTTTCCTTAATTAAAGGAGTGGAAAAATTCTCTTCAAGGAAATTGCCTGTGATTCGCTTCAACAGTTAGACTGTGTAGATTGGTGTCAATGAAAGATAAAGAGCTATATCACAGATTACAGTCAGTGAAATGGATTAAAAGGGGCGACTAAAATTATAAAAACTTTTTAAAAAATTGTGGTGTTACGATTTTGGAGCTCCATAGATTCTTCACACTCTACCTGATATACAGCTCAAAAGATCGCTCTCTTTATTTCCTCTCCTTTTATACTAAAGATGTTGCATAGGTATAAATATGCCAAAGTTACCCACAGCTCAAGTGGGGTAACTCAAAATCACAGGTGCCTGAACTTGTGACTCCTGATAGGAAAATTGGTACATGTGGCAAGGGGAAGCTCTGCTCATTGGGCACTAAAGCCCAAGCAGGCGACCAAGCATGGGTGTTAAAAATAAAACTTTGTCATGCACACAACATGCACGCTTAACCACCAATCACGTTCCTAATGAAAACATGTAATAACATCGTCTCAGAGGAACCACACTTGCTGCAAGTTCAGACCTTCAAGATTGTGAGGCCCCCACTTTAGCTGCAAGTAACTAGGAAAGGTTATACTTATGAGCATCAAAAGGGAGCACACAAGAGACTTTTAAGTTATTTTTTAAGTTCATACAGTGAAGTGTGCAGAATATATATAGCTACAAAGTTGGAGCCACCACAATTACCCACGCCCCCCATTTATTTAAATTTTATATCTTTTGATTTAGTCCCCAACTGTAGGGTATGTAGCAATGTGGCCAAATCCACACTCGTTGATCCCCTAGTGTGCATATTGTAGGTAGATCTGTTTATTATGCCACAGCAAAGTGATGCCATCCAGCTCACTTGTGTCGCCCATTCTAGTTGATTATCATTTCCTTTCAATGTCTGTTGCAAGGTACAGCCTGGGCCTGGATCTAGGAGAAGCATCCAATGGACAACTACTTACAGGGCAATTTCACTCATCTGCACTCCCTAAGTTGTGGCATGCCATGCAGCTTCAAGAACATTATATTAACTAAGACATGCAGTTTGCCTGTTAGCATTTTGCTTTGCATGTCACAGTTCCAAATTCAATTGTACACCAACTTGTAGCAAGGAAAAGAGTTTAAGATAATGCAGTACAGCACTTAAGCTGCAGCTGTAGCTGGGTAAATTTCCTGAACCCACTGGTCCAAATCTGCCGCAGATAGGGGAGGTTCCACTGTGCAGGTTGTGCCCATATTTTCTTTATGGTTACATGCTCTTCCTCATGAAAGGTATGAGACCTTGCTGAACTTGGCCGTCTCTAAATAGAATTAAGTTAGGATGATTAATTTCCTCTGGTTTGCACACTTCCTGCTTTACACAACTTCCTGGTCTACATCAGTTCTTGGTTTATATCACTTCCTGTAAGCCAGAGTAGCATTTATTTTAACAGCAAGTAAATCTTGGCTACCAAGTAGTGCTTGTACTCCAACATGTTGTGGCTGCTGCTTATGATACAAGGACTCGGTGTGGTGGCAGCAGAGACAGTTGGTGAGGATTAAATTATTGTCAGAGGTGGAGTAATAATTGGTTTATTTTATCTGGTTGTTGGTTGGTGTTTAGTCTTCCAGCAAACTCCAGCCAATGTGACAACAGCTCTGGGACACGATCCTATCAACTTCACATGTCACATCAGGGGACAGATTATCCACTGGTGGGTAGATAATCAAGTGTTTAGCCAATTAACAATGCAATTGTTCAAGCATGGAATTAGTGTTAGCATCAACGATGCTCTCGTGGGCTATGCCAATGAGACTTTGACTATGCCAGTCACTGCCAGGAACAACAACAGTGTAGTGGTCTGTCAAGCAGCTGTGCCTGGTAACTTCTCCTTTACAGAACCAGCTATTCTGACTGTTGCAGGTACCTATCTATATAATTATCTATCTATGCTGTATCATCTCTCTCTATCTATCTATTCATCATCTATCTGTCTATCTATTTTTAGTCTATATATCTATATATCTAGCTATACATCCATCCATATATCACTATATATGCTATATATATAACATCCACATGGCAGAAAGGCTATAAATATTCACATGACTGCACAAAAAGAAAGTTTACAGCAAATACTAAATAACACAATTGTTGTTAACAAGTGGCATTCTGATATTGCAGATGTGCCTCTCACACCTAGCCTGAAGTTCAGCATAGTACAAGCAGACACTGTCCAGGTGGAGTGGAATGAGCCATTCACTTGGGAAGCTTATCCCATCACAGGCTATTTGCTGACAGTCAATATTAGTGAGAGTGAAGGTGCTGCACCACTGGCCCATGCCTCCCTCAGCAGCAGTGAGCTCAGTCCAGACACACACAACTACAGCCTTACCAGCATGACTTCACCAACATGCACCAACTTAACCTTCTCCTTGAAGGCTGCAAGTAGTGTGGGAAGCAGCTTGCCTGGAATAGTTTTTGGTGGTTTACCTGAGAGTAAGTTGACTTGCCTTATTCTATCCTTCAGTCTGCATAAGTAGAACTAACATGACAGTGATTTGGCATAATTCACACGTGTTTACTACAGAGCCTGGAGTGTTCACGCAATTACCAAGCAGTGAAGTGACATTTGCCAGAGACCTGACTCCTATACTTCACATCAACTTCACCGTATGTTTTATAACAGTGTCCATATTTTTTAACATTCTGCTGAGTCCATGGCCATGGAGAGTGGGGTGCTTGTGTGCTGAGTCCATAGCCATGGAGAGTGGGGTGCTAGTGTGCTGAGTCCATGGCCATGGAGAGTGGGGTGCTTGTGTGCTGAGTCCATGGCCATGGAGAGTGGGGTGCTAGTGTGCTGAGTCCATGGCCATGGAGAGTGGGGTGCTTGTGTGCTGAGTCCACGGCCATGGAGAGTGGGGTGCTTGTGTGCTGAGTCCATGACTATGGAGAGTGGGGTGCTTGTGTGCTGAGTCCATAGCCATGGAGAGTGGGGTGCTAGTGTGCTGAGACCATGGCCATGGAGAGTGGGGTGCCTGTGTGCTGAGTCCATAGCCATGGAGAGTGGGGTGCTTGTGTGCTGAGTCCATGGCCATGGAGAGTGGGGTGCTTGTGTGCTGAGTCCATGGCCATGGAGAGTGGGGTGCTAGTGTGCTGAGTCCATAGCCATGGAGAGTGGGGTGCTAGTGTGCTGAGTCCATGGCCATGGAGAGTGGGGTGCTAGTGTGCTGAGTCCATAGCCATGGAGAGTGGGGTGCTAGTGTGCTGAGTCCTGGCATTGTTTAAGATTACTGTTGGGTTTTGGTCCACGTGTAACCTTATCTTACCTATTTACTTTACCCTAAGCTAGAAGTTAGGTTGACTTTTAATAATTAGCAATGACTACAACACAATATAACTGGTCTGTGTTCTACAGTGATACTGATTCTGGCCATAATCCATCTGCCTTCAGGATGTATTTCTTGCCTGCTTTAGTTCTTGTCAGCGGCCCAACCATATCAATAGCTACCTTGGTGAAGGGGGCTCTGCCACGAAAAGGCGAAAAGGGGATCAGTGGTGCCTTGCTGCTGGGTCTTCTCGCAGCCTTGTGACATTGTGGGCACGATTTGCATGCTTCCCTGATGTCTCTAGCAAATGTGGGCCAGTAGAAGTGTTGGAGTAAGCGGTACCTAGTGCATTCGAAGCCCAGGTGCCCTGCCATTGGCACAGTGTAAGTCACTCGGATGGCTGTGTTCCTTCTTGCTTGTGGTAGAAGAAACTGCAGAGCATCGTTCTGTAACTGGTCGGTACAGTGTCTGTTCAAGACTCCACTTTGGTAGACATAGCTGGTGTCTCCCCTCCCTGCTTCTTGTCTACCTGACTGCAGAGTCGGGTCTCGCTGCTGTTCTTGGATGTTTGTTAACATTTGTGTATGCATGTGACAGGTCAAAAGCTTCCCTGTTTGATGAGTCGGCATCCTCATCCATGGCTGTGTTCTGTTTAAGTTTGTCACCTGCATCTGCCTGCTGAGTGTTTGCTCACCTGTGAGCTTCTTGCCCATTCTGAGGTCGAGGCATCTTGATCTTGTGCTTGATTGGAACTATCATATCAGTGTCAAGTCCAACAAGCTGGTGCCATGGAATGACAATTGCATTTGATTGAGCAGGTGCTTGGTCGTCATCAGCTATCTGCTGTTGCTGCTTGACTGTTTCCTTCCTTGTCTGCAGCGAGCAGATAGGAACCTCCATCTTGCTCCTTTCATCCACCAAGGGCTTGAGTAGCTGATTTATGAAGGGAATGTCCTGATAGTATCATAGTATTTGGCTTCCACAGCTGTGGGAGCTAAGAAAGCTGCCAGGGCATCGTCTTCAAGTAGGGCCTGGAGTGTGCTAGCCATTCATCCTTCTGGTGGTCATGTGCTGCTCAAATCTGGAGATTCAGGAGTTGATTCTGTCTCCTCCTCGGATGGCTTTGAGTTTAACAGGTTTGAGTTGTGGCTGGCTATGCTTTTCGGTAATCCTGGTGAAATACTCTGACATACGACATCTCTTCTTGGTGCTCCGCAGTTTCCTGCTCCAACTGTTCCATGTGTCTCTCTGCTCTATGTCTGTTGTTGTTGGACAAGCATGTATAGCAATTCAGTAGTGGGGATGTGGTGGGAGTAGGCTTCTGGAGGAACTTTAATTCAGGGTCATATGTCTGTAATTTACCATGACTTCGAGTCTGCATGGACATGATTGTCTTCAGGTTGATCTCGGACTGTTTACATCTTATCTTTTCACACTATCACTCCTCACACTCACCAACACTAAGTCCAATAGTGTAGGCAAGTGTATAATTATCTCTGATGAGGAGTTGCCGCTGTTTAGTGAGTTCAAATGACAAAATGGCACTAGTCTGAGGTTATCAATAGCTAATAAGCCCTACTTACTATACAAGTCTAAGCTGCTTGTCTGAGGAGTCTAATCAATGGCTGAGTTTGATCGTAGTTGACTGCCACCATATGTTGGGTTTTGGTCTCTGCATAACCTTATCTTACCTATCTACTTCAGCCTAAGCTAGCAGTTAGGTTGACTTTGAATCATTAAAGATAATTTAATTAGCAGTGACTATAACACAACATAACTAAGTCTGACTAAATCAAAAAGTGAGGTAAGCTTCATAACCTCCCGCCAGACCTCCTTTAAATAGATTAGCCCAGCAGAGATTTTACAATGACAAAATAAGGACTGGATCAACAAAGAACCAGTGAGATTATAGTAAAGTTCTATCCAATGAAACAACGACAAGCAAGATGTAACTAGTGTGGCCTGTCACATTAACACATGTACATGATTATCTATCAGCGTTGATAGGTACTAGTTCTGTTAGGCTGGCTGGCCTAACAAGTACAAACATGTATAGAAAATACTATCACATCAAATGGATTACGTTTCAACCTGGAGAAACACTGATGATTTGACAGGCCTGTGAAAATAACCAAGTAAACATTCGAGCTGTCATGGCCATCTCTCTAGATTATTAATTCAGCAGTTGCATGTTGATGTGTATGTGAAAATATGCATGATAAATGCTTACCATGCATGCAGTTTCCTTCACTCTGTCCGTACAATGAGGCAACATATCTGCTTCTTATTGAGGAGAAGATGTATGGAGCAGTGGTGTATACCGATGGCCCCCACATGCAGCACTGGAGTAGGGGAGGGACCAAGGTGCTCAGGGAGATCAGAAATGTTGGGCTGCTCTACAAGAGGGAATATGCTGTGACCATATCTGTTCGGACATTAGTAGGAGAGTCCTTCATTGTGTTTGAATTTGGTGAGGTGCAAGATACGTTGCATGAGGCTGTTAGATGTGATCTCTATCATCATTTGTTACCTCACTATAGCCCAAGACTAAGACTAAGGCACAGGTTACTAATAGAGACTAAATTGCCCCATATTATTAGACTTCTCTGTCCCATTGTTATCTATGCTTGTGTCTCAGCATAATTAATGAAGAGGAAAGCTCAGGAGGTTGGAGGTCAAGGCTCACATATCACTTAGCTATCGCATGAGTGCTTATTTATTTTACAGTTGTTAGGTATCTTTTATCTTAATCCAGACACTTTTCCAGAGCTTACCCTGGGAGCTACTCAAACAGAAAGTACCTCCGGTGAGTTCATAGTTTATGTGTTGTCCTAAACACTTGTACCACCATCCAACCTGGTTATTAATGCATGTGTCCACCACCTACCTATATTTATGGAGAGTACATCATGATAGTTTTGAGAGGATTAGTGAAAGAAATCCATGTAGCAAATAGGAAACTGTTTATCATATCACCCATCAGAAAACTCTTATAAGGGGTACCAAGACTACTTGTTGCATTCCCCCCATCTTGACTAGTACTTCCAGTTCTAGCTCATTATTGTCAACCATTCTTGAGTAATGACACTTTTTAAGCTACCATTTCATAAGAATACTACTCAGGAAAGGTTGAACTGTTCCTAATACAAAAATCATTCATAGCAGATACTTGGGAACTTTTGAACAAAGTAACTGCAAATTCTAACTTTCATTTTTATTCATTCATCAGTTTCATGTGAGTGTTGCTTACTCTCAATCTGTCTTTAGCAACATCGGTAGATTTAAAATTTTAAAAACAACATGTGTGCACTACTCACTTGCAATAATGAAAGTGCAGGAAATAGGGAAAGTGTTTCATTCATAAATTTATTTCTGACTACTCAAATAACACCATAAATGGCAGCTGTTGATGATCTACAGTTAAGGTGTGATACATTTTTAATGACCTTTGTGGTATTGCCCATAATTCATTGCAACACCAATATGCAGATATCATTGGAAAGCACACCAAATGTTGAGACCACAATCATAGAAAATGCATTAAATATATACTCATTAAAATTAAAAAACTCACAAATATGCTCTGGTCCTCCCGACTGTTTATAGCTCTCAGCCATCAGTCAATTCCTATAAGGATGAATTCTAGAGGCAAACCTCAATGTAACATCAAAACTTTCCCAAACCTTCTACTAGTATAAAAATGATAGGTTAACTAGTCTATTGCATAGCACATGGTATACCAGTTGCTGTACCAGAGCTGCACATTATGTAGGTCAGGCATAGCACATGGCAGACCAGTTACTGTATCAGAGCAGCACATTATGTAGTCAGTTAACTATTGCATAGCACATGTCAGACCAATCAGAGCTGCACATTGTTTGGGGAGACGATATCTACCTTGAGTACACATACTGAAGTTCATAGTTAATATATTTTGTAGGATAATTTAAGCACAAACATATATACCTCATGAATGAATACAAATGGCAAGCACACACCGGCATGCATGTCCCAGATTCTCCCTGAGAGCTATCACTGTTATTACTTCAATTTGAAAAATGGCTTTCTTGCTTCCATGGCCTACTATTGTCCATGCTTCCCCTGTAGGTTATGGCTATCAGTAGCTAATCATGAGGTTATGAATAACTGAAATACAAGGCTAAGAATGTTTGCCACACAACAGGTTGGTAAACTTTTCTTTGCTCTGCTTGTATCTTAGCTTGTAACATGCTAGCTACAGATATAACAACTGCTTTCAGGCTGCTTCAGCTGCAGCAGTGAGGAAGAACACAACATGGAATATGTTTTGACTGTGATAATAGTTGGTGAGTTGCTGGCTACGTAAGTTTAACTGCAGATTTATTTTCACAAGTATGGCCACAACTTTTATAAGTGTCTGCAACAAATTGAAGCTCTAACTGAGCAACCGAAATGTTATAACTATTGTCTGAGGTTAAGTTAGTCAGCATCAGTGGTGCTGACCACATTCATATTGTGTGTTAAGGCCTGTTATTTGCTGTTAAATATTTTATTTATTGGTCTCCTCTTAGCTGAAGTGGACACCATCATGGCTACAGATGTGCCCATGAAGACAACATTAGCAATTAAGAGATGTTCTAAGCCACACTCAAGCTGATACTATATACATAGATAATGATATACTGTTACAGTCATTTATGTGCACCCCACTCCTATACATACTCCTCCCAGTGCTCCCACTAGCAGTGCTTCTAGGTGTGGCACTGATGGTACTGGCATTGGTCGTAGTGGTCATCTCTGCTAGATATTGGCATAGAAGATGCAAGGTCAAGAGGAAGCAAGGTGGATAAATTACAATGACCTCTGTCCTATCGTTGTAATTATACACTTAATGTGAAAATCTGCAGAATGTGTTGGGACTACGCAGCACGTTCCAATGACGTCTAATCCCATCTATGAGACTGGAGCTGTTTATGAAGATATCCCAGCCATGACCAACACAAAGGCATTTATACCCAGCACAATCACCTCCCGGGACAGAGAGGACAGCTATGTCACCATTGCTGCCTCCAGTCCTAATAATGTACACACCTAATGATGTACAATCCATCAGATATACAGGCATGCAAACAAAGACCTAATTTATCCACCTACATGTCCAACACTTAGTCAACGGGCAGTTTGGGGTTAAATAATTGATAGCTGATTTGTCTATTATGTTTCTAGTCCCCTCAATATTCATCGTCCTGCTGCAGGTGGTAGCAGGTGAGGGTTGTAATGCTGATGATGCCTACATGCCCATGCAGTCTGCTAGTGTGCTCAAGGATCATCTGGCAGAACAATGTTTAAGTTTGTCTGGAGGAGGTGTATCTATGGTGTATGCCAATGCCATAAGCAGTGGTAATGGAGGAAGTGGAGGAAAGTTGTGAGGCCCTCCTAACAAGTGGCTGGACAGGACAACTGTAGTGGAGCTGGATACCCACTATATATAATTGTAGTGCACTGAACATCCCAATACAGAGAGCAACAAGTTTTTGTAATGCTACACATGCAACACATGCAACATACATTGTGCGAGTGATATTGACATTGGTTGTTAATATAGCATATGTACACACTAAGAGCAAGTATCAATGGTAGTTAGAAACTTGAGCTTTATTAGTCCCAAGTGAAATAATATTCCTTTCCATTTTTGTTTCATACTTCAAGGACAAACGTAATTGGTGGCAACTGCACATGATTAATAGGTTAATAGCACACCTAAATCATGTATTAAAAAATACCAGCTCACAATTTTACACTTTTAAATATCACTAAATGTTAAGCAGGTTCTTGTGCACTTTTGTGCTAGCACATGTGGTGGGAGTATACTTGTAAAGCAAGTATAAGCCTGCCACAGGCACTACGGTACCTATATCCTTCCTGATCCTACCTTTACTGAATATTTAGGACAAATAAGCACATACATATAGAAAGGGCCGAGTCCAGTTGAATTATTCCTCTCCCCCTTGAGCCCACCCTCCCTGAGTCCTGTGTGTAGATGCAGACCCACCAACAGAGAGAAAGCCATAGAGAAATATTATTATGGATTTTTGTTGAATGTAACAACTTCAATTGAATTATTTTATACAAAACAATTATTCTGATAACTGCCCATCCCATGTTGAGAATATCAATTATTCTATCTCCTGCCCTACAGATGTTTCAAAGTAATTTTTTTATCTTTCTAAAAATTGTCGTCCATGACCAACAAAGACAGTGTTGTTGCTGAGGTAACAGTAGGTGAGTTGCTATGGTCTAAATAAGATACACACCTGGCTGAAGTGAACTGTCATAATGTTGAGCATTTGCCCATTTGTCTTCGCTTCATTGACAGTGAATGTAAGATTTGAGAAGAATATATAGTCTTTATCAATCTAGAGCATGTAGTCAAAATGTTGAGAGAATACAATTTCAAGTTGATTATTGAGAAGGTTATTGTAAGACAATAATATATATATGGTTTAACTAGAAATGAAACAAGAATTTTCCAATATAGACCACAAACATTTACATTATCCTTTACCTACTGAATACCAATGCTTTAATACTGCTTTCTAAAATCTATGTATTATATTTGACGTTATAATAGGTAAAGGGTCATGTAAATGTTTGTTGTCTACGTTGGTAAATTCTCTTTTTTGCTATATTTTTGTTTTTCCAAATACACAAGCAGCTATGGCTGAATGTATGCAACATGAATAATGCAAGTCCCCCATTGCTAAATTTGAACCTGGCTCTTCCTACATCTCAAACCATATGTTCCCAGGTGATTAACAGTCACACCGCACTGATAATGATGATGTATGCAAAATGTCATTCCCAGCTGAAACCAGTTGCCAACCTCATAATACTGTCATCCATCCTGAACACAAAGATGACATGGGAGGGCATGAACCGGGCTCTGGACTCCTTCCTATCAGCAATATTGACACACACAAAAATGCTATCAATGACTCGAACAATTTGTTAAAGACGACATCTGCAAGAAGAGTGTCCCAAGACTTCTGGCAGGAATAATGAAGGAGGAGGCTCAGAATGCCCTGATTCAAGACCTGAAGACCCTCATCAAGGCCAGGGTATTGGTTTTCTTGCATCTCTCAGGAAAAATATGAAGATTGGGTCAAGAGAGCTGGAGGCTGAAGATAGAAAAGCAGAATGTGACAATATGGCAGCACTTATAACCTCAGGCCACCATACTTAACTGGGGAACATTTTTCCTATTTCTTCTTTTCCCCCCTCACATATCTTGCAAACAATCAATGGGTCTATAAATAGTCCCACAATAAATAATGTGCATCTCTGTGCTGTTTACCTGTGATGTTTGTGGATGTGCCACTATGTGTGGTCCAAATATAAAATGCTGGACATCCCACAAAAGTCAGTGGTGGCACTTTTGTGGTTGTTGGCTGAAGGGGAGAATTAGAGAGATTTATTCCTCACTATAATTATACATAAGAATTGGATTGACCCTTGAGTGATGAAGACTGGTTACCAATTATATAAAAGAATCCCTTGATGGTGATTTTGATCATAAATTTTTGTGATTGACCTTGTTAGAGAACACATAGCAGGGCAACAAAAATGGTGAGGAGGAGACAAAGAGCAGGCAACAATAATGGTGAGGAGCAAAGAGAGGCGAAGGAAGTTACAAATGAGGCTCTTTTACTGAGCCTGTTAAGATCACCAAATTGACGTATGCACTTAACTCACTACAACTACCCTCAAAATTACTCATTCTTCTTCTCCTGGGTATCGTATTCCCTTGATTGGGTACCAGACACCAGGATCTCTGGTGAACCCTATACGCAGCATACAGAGACTTTCTCTCTCTTCCCTTACCCTCTGCCTACATAAATGTTTGCAACTTCTCTCTCCTCTGTGTACGTAGTGGCTTGCAACTCCTCTCTCCATGAACCTAAGCCTTTCCCACTCTCACTGTTTCTCTACCTACCTCTTCTCCAACAAAACTTTCTCCTCCATCCTTGCCTTCTAACTAGCATCAATTTTTTTCTTCACATCTAACCTCAAAATAGGAACTTTATCCCTCATTTCAAAATGCACCTTGTCACCAAATCCAATGCCAATTCCTTCTCACTCACATTAACACACAACTCCATGTCAGTTCCATTCCACCAAATTCACAGGATACACCTTGACCTGTGACCTTGACCCAACTTGACTTTAGTTCACTTTCATCCTTGCAGTAAGTCCACTATTGGTCATACGAGCATAATTTGGAGTCCACAAGGCAACAAATGGAAAATTTGTGCCACTATCAAAACGTCAACATAGCTGGAGGTTTAGCAGATTCCACTTCGCTTGTTATGAATTAAAAAATTACTTTTTCTTCTTTTCTTCTTCAATGAGGCATCCAATTGGAAGAAACTGGCAGAAAAGCTGGAGTACTCTGCTGAAGTATAACTATTTCTGCTGCAAATGTATACACACTGACAGAGGCATCCCTTCCTGTTAAAATTTAAAACACTCTTTTCAACCTGAATCCGACTAGCAGGTTTTTATGACCACCATTTTTACCCAGTTATTTTAATCACAATGTAGCTTCATTATAGCCACTGGCCATTAATGCAACCTAGCTATCTTAAATTTTTCCTATAATCCATACATCAGAAAATTGAAGTCCTCTCTAAGCAATTGCTAGCACAGTTGTCAATATACCTGATTGCAGTCAAGTCTCTCTTAATACTTGTACCACTCATTAGGTGGAGGACATAGGAAAGTTCTTATTGGTTCATCCATTTTTATCTGATGGAGGTCCTGATTGTCTTATTATAGTGGCAATGGTCATCAGACTATAAGGGAAATTCACTCACTTCATGGATTCATTTATTCCATGAAGACACTATGTCAAAAGGAAGTGGTTGTTAAAATTCAAGGAGAACTGCAGGGAAGATGGACACTCTGTGTCATTCATTATGGAATGTGGTGATCTAGAGGAAGTGAGGAGAGTAATTGACAATTAATCTCATCCATGTGCTAGTAATACTTACAACATCCTTCAAACAGAATATATCTAACTCCAGGCTTCTTCAAGTAAACCATTGCTAACCATTAATGATCTACAAGTACTAGTAAGCAAGCAGCTGCTTCTCAGGAATGTCTCCTTAATAATAATATCACTAATGACACATCTATTACCAGCATAAAAAATCTCTACTTTCTATATAGCTGGATTACATCCTAACAAACTCTGCTTAACATCTTATCTCTGCTAAAGCTTCTTGCTGCTCTCCTTTAAGTGTGAAAGATCAGCATCCTCTCTTAAACAATTTCCTGTGGTGTACTCGAACAGAGGAATGCTTGAGTGCTTTATGTAGCTATGAACTTAAATTTGTGTAGATAATGTTTCTAAGTTTTCATAAAACTACTCATCAGGGAAACATGCCATTTGATTGACTTTTGTCAAATTCAATTACATTGCTTTAAACTCTATATATAGGTGTGGTAGGATAATGTAATTTGGCCATGGGGCCATAAGTACTTCTATTATAATCCTTGTTGATTAAAGTTCTCTAATATACTTTCCTGAAATCAATTTAGCGAATACATTAAAAGCTTCATAAACGCAAACAGTCTTCTTGCCGGTACCTTTTTGGCTGTACAATTTGTCGCTCTCTGTTTAAAAAATCTGTATATAGGCTTTATAGTTACAGCATGTAGTGTTTAGATGGTTGTATAGTTATGGCATGTAGTGACTAGAGGCTGTATATTTACAGCATGTAATGGCTATAGGCTTGTACAGTTACGGTGTGTAGTGGCTATAGGTAGTGGCTATAGGGCTGTGTGTATAGTAATGGCTGTAATGGCTACATGGCTATATAGCTACAGCATATAGTGGCTAGAGGGTTGTATAGTTACGGCATGTAGTGAGAATAAATCTGATGATGCAGATAATATCATTATGGTGATATAGATATGAAGAGTCATCCTATATTATTGAAGTATAAACACATAGCTAGCTAACTCTATCCTGCCCTTGCACAAAAGACAGAAGAATGTATAAACATGCAATGTACATGCATGTGATGATCTTGCAGCATGGTGGCTTTACAGTTATGGCCTGGTCCCTTCACATATATGGTCCTCTCCAGGGAGGAGGGGGGGGGGCAAACAGTTTAGTCAGTCGACTCGAATTCACCACAGCAAGTTCACGTGGAGGTTGAACTCATAATAGAGTTATGGGTGCTTCATATTCTTCTTTTTTGGATCTTCATTATTGTGGTAAAGTGTCCTATAAATGTTTGCTTTCCACAATGGCAAATTCTTACTTCATTTCTTTTTCGACTATTCCACATAAATGTACTTTGTTCTTAAATAGTTTTTGTTTCTATAAATAAGCCACAAATCTACAAGTAGTTAACTCTATATAACTCCGAAACTAGAGATTCACAGATCTTATTCATTATTACTATCACATATGCCTATGTTGTATTGGTATAATACACATAGTCACATACATCATCACTGGTTTTGTTGAAGTTCTGTGCTGTCAACTATTGAGCTTCTGAGGAGTAAATGATAATTTCTTGGAGCAAAAATGTGCAGCTACTTTTGATGACTCATCTCAGCTAATCTCGATATTGCCTGAAAACAAGCTAATAATCGATTATAAATTTAGTGAATTGAGAAAAAGATTAGTTGCTGCAGTATATTGGGCAATTTGAAATCATCTGGTAGTGAAATTATAAAGAATGGGCCTATTGTATGCAAGTTATGTCAGATACATAGACACACAAGACAAATATGTTTAACTATTGGATTGAATTGTCGAAACAAGTATTTACCAATGTAGGCCACAGGATCTAAAGACCAATATTATATATAGCTTTATTAAAATCTGTATCAACTCCAAATATAATGAAGGCCAACACTATATTGCTTTTTTTTAATATCTGGAGTTCATTATACTTTAGGTAAAGGGTCCATAAGTCTACAGTAGTCTATTTTGACTTTTTTAATTAATTTTTAATTGTTATTGTGCATCCTTATAAGCAGCTGCTCAGGATAAGTCCAATCATAGTAACATTTTTACCATGTTAGTATATATGCACATGACTGTATGTAGATATGTGGATCATAAATAGTTACCTGATTTTGTTGAGAGCTCCTGCTTTAAATTTTGTCACAAGAACAAGTTTCTTGTGAAACTACCTGATCATTTCTTAATAGCGAAAAAGCTGCTTCTGACTTGACTTAGCTGGACTGGATTTCCATATTATATAAGTGTGTTTCAACCTTTACCAATTCTGGGTGTTTTTCTGAATCAAAAACGGATTATTGTTGAACCGAGAAATGAATTAGTCGTTTCAATGCATTGGTGGTAATATTATGAAGAATGGAAACATTGTACCCAATTATGTGCACCAAAAGTAAATGGATTTATAGATAGACTAGCTGCAAAAGCAACTAAAAGGGCCACTTTATCTACCTCCAGCAGAAGGCTTATGTACACTTTGCGTGTATGAGCCATCTTCCCTATCCATGACTACCCATTGAGGATACAGACAAGATTGTCAAGATAAATATTACAGTGCAGACCTGCGTCTATTTTGGCTGTTATGGCCAGGGTTGTGGCATGGACAGGGGGCATGGCCTGTGGCTTGCAAACCCTGCCCATATCCTTTCTTTATATATAAGAATTGAGTGCAGATTAAGTTCCCAGTCCTAAGGCTAGCAACCTACATGTAGCTGTATGATTACCAAACCTCATGTAGCTGTATGATTACCAACTGTATGATTATGAGGGCAGGAACAAATTATTAGTAGAATATTGGATTGGCAATGAACCCAGATCAGGGAAGACTGACAGATGAAACTGTTGACGATGGCACTCATACAGATGCTGTGGGAGGAAGCAGAGGTTATTTTGACCCAACAGTTAGCACAGAGGCAGATAGTGGCAGAGCAGCTGATGTCATAGTAGCATCCTTATCCTATTATCCTTTAGCTTATGGAACAGCAGCAGGAGGAAATGTGCCATAAACAAGAAGAGATGGCTGAAATTCAGCAGAAGGTGCAAAGAAATGAGTTGGAGAAGGTGAGTTTGGGTTTTCCAAAAACTTCCCTTCCAGAAACTGGAACACTTTTGGCTATCTTGGAAGGAATAGACAACCAGAAAATGTGGTTCCAGGATGTCAGAGCCATGAAGTTGGCAAGTCTACTGATCAGCAAGGCTATGGCCACACAAGCAGCCTCTGGGAGTGCAGGCAATTATAAGAAGCTAAAGGAAGCGATCTTAAGTGGTATAACATCAACGAAGAAACACACAGCCTGAGGCTCTGACTTGACCTGAAAGAAGAAGGATGATTTGCACAGCGAATAGGTCCAGCAGGAGGCAGATCACTTCTATTGGTAGGCAAGAACCAGAAGATGACGCACAGAGACATGGTGATTACAAGCAGATTCTCCTTGTGTTACAGAAGAGGTGACTCTCTGGTTCTGGGAAGGGAGACTGTCCAGCCTTGAGGAATTAGGAAGACTGGCTAATGATTACACGCTGGCTAGAAATGGGGACAGTAAGGAAATTACTCGTAAAGCATCCATACCTGCACAGTCTCCTCCGGGTATCAGACCAACTGCAGAAGAGAGAACCATGCTTCAGTATAGTCAGTGTGGACATCGCTGGTGTACAACTATTGCAACAGGCAAAGCCCAAGTTTAACCACCCATTTAAAGCCAGCACTACTTGGGACGGATATTACTGAGAGTATATAGATGGGAATGATTAGTGGGAAGCCAATTCCTGTACTTATTGATTACAGGGTGACTTTTAACCGTGGCGATAGTGGAGCTTGTGGGAGTGAATGAGATTAACTCTCATAAAACAGTTCCATTCAGTGTGGCCATTGTAACACTATCCCCATTGCCAATGTTTGGTTACAATGGAGTTGGTTAACAGTGGCAGATATAGACATGGCCCAAAATTCTTGTGGCCATAGCTACTACTTGGGAAAGACGTGATTAACAACAGCAGAAGGGGATGGCTCCCTACATTAGGACTTGGTAGTGATAATACTGACCCAAGAAGATAAACTAAATGAAACAAGAATTTACCAATGTAGACCACAGTGATTTATAGGATTCATTAATAAACTCCATATTTTTTTTTTAAAGCAGTATAATATTTTATATGTGTAGGTAAAGGGTCCATAAATGACCTTCTACATTTGGCTGTCTTTTTCTGATTTTTTGGTCAGGCAGTTATAGACCAACAAAAAGTATAAGAGAGGAATTAAGGCATCATTTAGTGTGAATGATAAGTTTTTGTTGAGGGACTCTGCTATTTTGTCACAAAAGTTAACTTCTGAAGTAACTACTTGATCACTTGTATGCACAAAAATAAAGATCCTTCTGGGTCTCCTCAGCTAGATTATACTAAATGCAAGGCATTGAATGGTGAGATGTGATGGAGTAAGTGAGAAAAAAAGAAAAAACATTTTAGTTTGAAATCCTTATACTGTTAGATTGCATTGTTCTAGGCATTGTCTTAGCCTTAGCATAACTGAATGCCTAATAAAGTAATGGTCTGTACATTGATATCATCATGATGTTATAGTGTTTAGATTGTGATAGTGGTAAGCAGCAACATTTATATGTTCCTCATGGATCTGAACTGGTCAAAGTTGAATGATTAACATTAAGGTATTTCAAATTCTGAAATGGAAGTGTGCAAGTGAAAGTATGGCTCTGAGAGTAGTTTTTATTAGAAGCAGCTTTCCTTGAAGATGTGAAGCACACTACACAAAGTGTGAGCTCATCAGGCAGTGTTTTTGCAGGAATCCTTGTAGCACTAAAATGAAGACCATACAGAAGCTGATAAGAACTTGTTAAAGTGATAGTTTACACTCTTGACTCTATTTTAGTGTGTTCAGTAGACTATCTATCATTAGCACATCTCTCCTATTGAGTGCATGCATCAGCTACCTTCCTATTATCAAATATGTAGCCAGTTTTCTATCTCCGTAGAGAGCAGCAGTGTGTTGTTTACCTTACCAAAGAATGATAATGGTTTCGCCATGACAAAAATGGTGTATCCCACCTACATGGCTATAGCATGTTCTGATGAACTGAGTAGCTACATTAGAATGAAACTCCAGTGTTCTTTCCTGCCATCTTTTATCCATGCAGCCAATTCTCACTTGCCTGTGTAACCAGTTATTTTCTCTCTAGCTTCAAATTTGCTGCCATTTTCTCATATTAAAGGCAGCAAACTCATTAAAAAAAAATTCACATTATTACATAGTAGATACGTGGAAGATCATACTTTTTGTAGCACTTCTGTACTCAATCAATGTTTGAGATCTACTAAATGAAGCACACTAGACTCATGCATGCTCAATAATGCTCCTGAAATATCTTCTTCCCTGACACAGACCAGTGAATTGCCTTCTGGCAGTGGGTTCTGAGAAATAAACTCACAGGTAACTTCAGCACTAAACACCACAAAGTGCTCGAGGGTATCTTTAGCTCATTTTGGTCTTTTCTTCTTTCACCATGCCTGGGAGGAGGATTAATCAATGCAAGTAATCCGCTATAGAGACTGTTTCACCTATATAAAACATCACACAGAGAATTATAATAGTTTGAACTGTCACACAAAAATGGGGGGAAAATAAACCACCTCTAAAACCCACGCAATTGTCATTATATTAGACAATTTAAGGTTACTGTAAGTCAATTATCTTTTTATCTGACTGTCCATGAATGAACCTCTGTCTATTGCTTCAGATAGTGATGTAGATGTCTTTTTGCAATTACTAGGAAGACCAAGCAAAGGTTCCTGAAGAAAGCATGTCTTTTGTGTCATACTCAAGATAAAAAGAGAAACCAAACAAACAGGGGTGTGGTTAATCAATGTACAGAGAATTTTTGCTCTATGAAGATGAAATACACTAAATTCCCAACATCCACCATTAATTCCCATTCCATGATTTATTACAAGCTACCAAAGGCTTTTGCATATCAGATGTGTTTTTGGCACAAAATTTCAGTATTATGACTTTTTTATATGTGGTAACCATCTTTTGAAACACTTTGGGCATTACCTTGAATTGGGAAAACAAGTTGTTCAGGTCTCCTTTACACTGCGATCTCAGAGCAACTGAAATAAAGATTTCAGTGAAACACTTTTGATCATTAGCTCTTATCTAATATAATATTCACAGAACTGTGAGGTCACTTCCCGAACATCATGAACAGTACACAATAAGTGTAGAAATCACGGGATGCTACTGATGAAGTCACTGCTCCAACACTATGAACAAAACTGTACTATTGATTAAAGTTAAAGAACTGACCCAACACCGTGAACAATACTGTACTACTGATGAAGTCCTTTAAAGCACTGCCCAAACACCATGAACAATATACAATATACAATTAGTGTAGTAATAATAGCCTTCTTGATGGCAACAATATCGCTTTTCAGGTTTTGCAGAACCTGTTCTGGCTTCATCCTCATTACATTGTGTCCTGACTTCCCACACCTTGAACAATGCTTACATAACTATTGAGCAACACCCAAAGAAAATTTCTTGTCTCTTTCATTCTCTTTCCATGCCTGCTGATAACCATCGGCTCATTCACAGGCTGCTTCACCTGATTTTGGCTTCCTTTCCCACGCTCCTTCATTTTGTTGTTATCTGCTTTATCTCTTGAAAAAGCTCTGTATTCCAGCTTAGCTTTTCTAGTGCTAACTTGTAAGGCCAGAATTCAGCCTTCACCTCATATACCTTATGCCTTTCACAATGATATGCAACAATATCATCTTGCTCTGTGAGTCCAGACTGACATTTTTGTCATCCTGTGCTCTACTAGTTGCAACCATTCCTCGTGGCTCTTCCCATTTTTGTCGGCCTTCCAGAAGTACCTGTAACATTTGTGAAACTTTTTGTTGCACTCTTCGATACCCATTTTCTCAATTGGTTTGAATACAGTACCAGCTCTTGTTGTCATGAAAGTATCTCCAATCTCTGGCTTCTGAAACAAACCAGTTATCGATATATCCCACCATTGCAACCAATGTTATGCTAGAGACTAATTGCCTACTTGTAAAACACACAATTGACAACTGCAGACTGAAAACCCCCAAAAAGGAACTGGACGACCTTGATTACCATTCCAGGCATGCATAATTATACATATTTTGCAACTGAACATGCATATAGATGATGCAATAATAAATGAATGTTAATACGTACAGGTTTCAATATCCAAGATTTCCAAGTATCTATGCCCTCACTCAATTCAATATATTATTGTCTTGTGTATATATCCATTTCACCCACACATTACTTGGACACAATTGTCCATACTTTATAATTTCACTACCAGATGATTTCAAATTTCCCAATGGAGTGCAGAAATTAATATTCCTTAAATCCGTAATGGATTATCAACTTTTTGCTGGCAATATCGAGTTTAGGTGAGCTGAGTCAGCAAGCAGCTGTGCATTTACACACAATGAAATTATCACAATCAGGTGGTTTCCTCAGAAGCTCATTCTTGTGACAATAATGAACAGCACAGACCTTCAACAAAACCAACTAGTTATGATGCATGTATCTATGTGTACTAGATGAATACACAGGTATGTACATACATTTAGTAACATACATGGTAAAGAAGACTTGTAGGTTGCTGCCCCATTATATAGATTGCTGCATATATACTTATATGCGAGGGCTTTTAAATGAGTAAGACAGCAAAAGGCTCACATGATATTATTACACATAATGTCATTCATATTTTTTTCCTTCTTTTCAACCCCATTGTGCCAATTTTTTGCTATGAAAAATTCCCCAATGACTGGTCCCTGACAGGGATTCAGGCCTTCCCTGGACCACACCTGGTGCTGCCAGTACCAGGGGCCCATCTTTCTTGAGATCCTGTCAGGACAATGCAGTGCGGTAGTGCTCTCCCCCGGGACCCCATTCTTCTTCATCTGTCTGACATGCTGCTATGTTTATGCACTGCAGCAATCATGCATGCCATGAATCATGTTACTTCATGCCATTTTCTTGCATGTGTTTGATGGTCTATTTAAGTACCCTATTGGGGATGCCATTTCACTACCACTGTGGTAAGGATCATCCATTAAGTAATTTTGTTGACGAGTTAACATACATGCCCTATTATAAACAGAAGGAACTATCCTCCTCAGTTCTGAATTTTGCTTCATGTTCTCACTCCTGGGGAACTATCACCAAGTCCAAAGCAGCTGTAGCTTAGCCTCTATCAAAACATCTGCTGTTTGATTGGTGAAGTTCTCTTGTGTAACTGTTAATAAATCCTGCTATAGCTGACCCTTTGGGTACAGTCAACAATAGCAACAAGATATGGCAAGTGCGTTATTGTGGTGTCCAACATGAATATAACTCAGAGGTAACTTTGTAGAACTATGGGTAGTCTTCTGCCAAGAAACAAACAAACAAACAACAGCAACAACTTGTAGCAAGAACAACAATGCAAAAACAAACAGCTATATTGAGGAAACAAGAATGTATCCCATTCTCAACGAACTCTCTGCTGACATAGCTAGTTGCGACAGATACAATAACTTGCTTGATAATCAACTTCTAGCCGAAACATCAAGTGAGTACATTTAAGTTGATTATTGAGAAAGTGCTTGTATTTGTAGCTACTATGTCAACAGAGAGTTTGTTGAGAGAATTATGCAGCAGTTACTCTGTTTTTGCTGCCAATAGTCCATATGCTGTTGTAGGGCTTGTGAATGAGATAAAGAATGAAGATTTAGTGTATAGCATTTGTACTGTAGACTTTAGTGATCAACAATGTCCACTTGAACAGTAAAATTAAAATTAACGACCATCTCCAGCTAAGGAGTAATGTACCAATATTAGCTTCAGTTCCTGATCTGGAGCTTCATCACCAGCTCTCTGGAGATCCAGTCACTGTCTCTGTGATGCTAGAACCACTGCCTCTATGGAGCTTTAGCCTTCATCTCACTTTTTATCTTCAGTGACCACCCCTCTGGATCTTTAGTCATCAACTTCTTGTATCTTCAGTCCATCACCCCTCTGGATCTTCAGTCAACAACTTCTTGTATCTTCAGTCACCCCTCTGGATCTTCAGTCACAACTTCTTGTATCTTCAGTCCATCACCTCTCTGGATCTTCAGTCATCAACTTCTTGTATCGTCAGTCCATCACCTCTCTGGATCTTCAGTCACAACTTCTTGTATCTTCAGTCCATCACCCCTCTGGATCTTCAGTCATCACTGCTGGGTGTGCTGTTTAAAAACAGGAAGTGGTAATTTGTAGCTACATAATCAGCGATTGCCGAAAATATTGAATTTTTAAAAGTTGTCCTGTTACTAAAGGTCCCTTGAACCAGACATGCTGTGAACCATGGGGGAATTTCATTAACTGGAGACCTGGCTCCCAACCCTGTTACCCCAAGTTTGGATTTCGTCACTTCATGAAAGCAGCCAAGTCTGCCGACTAGACAACCACTTCCTTTCTAGCTACTCAGAGCCTGGAGGCAAATATTTTGGTGGAGGTTAAAGCCTGCTTAAGTGTGAAGTGCTAGGCACATCCTGGGAAACACTTTGATATGTGTGGCATGCACAACCTGGAAAACAAACTTTGATAAGTGTGACAAGCACAGCCAGGAAAACCAACTTTGATATGTGTGGCACGCACAGCCAGGGAAACAAACTTTGTTATGTGTAACAAGCACAGCCAGGGAAACAAACTTTGATATGTGTGGCATGCACAGCCAGGGAAACAAACTTTGATATGTGTGGCAAGCACAGCCAGAGAAACAGACTTTGATATGTGTGACATGCACAGCCAGGAAACAAACTTTGATATGTGTGACATGCACAGCCAGGGAAACAAACTTTGATATGTGTGACATGCACAGCCTGGGAAACAAACTTTGATATGTGTGACATGCACAGCCAGGGAAACAAACTTTGATATGTGTGGCATGCACAGCCAGGGAAACAAACTTTGATATGTGTGGCATGCACAGCCAGGGAAATAAACTTTGATATGTGTGGCAAGCACAGCCTGGGAAACAAACTTTGATATGTGTGACATGCACAGCCTGGGAAACAAACTTTGATATGTGTGGCTAGCACAGCCTGGGAAACAAACTTTGATATGTGTGGCATGCACAGCCAGGGGAAAAAACTTTGATATGTGTGGCCAGCACAGCCAGGGAAACAAACTTTGATATGTGTGGCATGCACAGCCAGGGAAACAAACTTTGATATGTGTGGCAAGCACAGCCAGGGAAACAAACTTTGATATGTGTGGCTATCACAGCCTGGGAAACAAATTTTGATATGTGTGACATGCACAGCCAGGGAAACAGACTTTGATATGTGTGACATGCACAGCCAGAGAAACAGACTTTGATATGTGTGACATGCACAGCCAGGGAAACAAACTTTGATATGTGTGGCATGCACAGCCAGGGAAACAAACTTTGATATGTGTGACATGCACAGCCAGAGAAACAGACTTTGATATGTGTGACATGCACAGCCAGGAAACAAACTTTGATATGTGTGACATGCACAGCCAGGGAAACAAACTTTGATATGTGTGACATGCACAGCCAGGGAAACAAACTTTGATATGTGTGGCATGCACAGCCAGGGAAACAAACTTTGATATGTGTGGCATGCACAGCCAGGGAAACAAACTTTGATATGTGTGACATGCACAGCCTGGGAAACAAACTTTGATATGTGTGGCTAGCACAGCCAGGGAAACAAACTTTGATATGTGTGGCATGCACAGCAAACTTTGATATGCGTGGCAAACACAGCCAGGGAAACAAACTTTGTTATGTGTGGCAAGCACAGCCAGGGAAACAGACTTTGATATGTGTGACATGCACAGCCAGGGAAACAAACTTTGATATGTGTGGCAAGCACAGCCTGGGAAACAAACTTTGATATGTGTGACAAGCACAGCCTGGGAAACAAACTTTGATATGTGTGGCACAGCCAGGGAAACAAATTTTGATATATGTGGCAAGCCAGCCTGGGAAACAAACTTTGATATGTGTGGCAGCCTGGGAAACGAACATTGATAAGCCATGATGACCACATTGGATTATCCTGGGTGCATAACATAGCTTGTGGTTGTGCCATGCTCAGTAATAACAACAAGAACAGCTGTATGCTAGGACTTATGGTCTAGCAGCTATCAGACTGAACTGTCAGCATTGCTGGTCACTTTATGACTGAGACCCTTATAAATACAGGCGGAGCAATTAGAGCATATGAATACACAGCATTTGTTTATTCGTTTTATCATTTACTATTTGTATTTATAACTAATTGAAGAAGTCCTCTGGGATAGTCATTACTCCTCTGGATGGCAGTAGCAAGTGCTGGATCAGGAAGTAGTGACCTGCTCGCTCTCTCTCCTGTTGCTCTGCTGGCTTTGCTGTGATGTACATACACAGCCACTGACTTGAAGTAGTGGGAAAGTTCCATGTTGGAATACTTTGCCCTCTTCTTCATTTTGGCCATAACAGCCATGGCTGCCTCAATGTTCACACTCGATTAGTATCTAGGTGTGTAGGTCCCGTCCAACACTCCTGCATGTAACTGAAGGTTCGAGCTGAGATGGAAGTTTGGCTGGACAGGGTGGGGTGAATAATGTTGTAGAGTGAAAAAGATGGCCTTCACTCTGTCTGCAGCTAAGGCCATGGATTGCATCGCATCCACATTAGCTCCACAGTGGTGGCTTGAGTGAGGTTTGCAGAGGGAGCATCCCAAGGCAACATCTGAGAGCATGCTACAGCCCAGTTAGATCAGAGCAAGTAAGACTCCACATCTCCTCCCTCACCTTCACCCCAGCATTCTTAGTTATCAAGCCATGGAGAGTGCCTGCCAAAAGCCACCTCAAGTGCAATTAAGTTGCCATTAAAGAGATGAGGCCTAATGGTGCTGGTCTGCTTCCTTTCAGGGCCAGCTCAGCAGAGGAAATGAGAGAAGGCAATGGCAGCTGTTTTCGGGGACTGGGCCAATCAAGTTCTTGAGCCATCTCGGCACCACAGAGCCGGAAGGAACTTATGGTGGCATGGGTGATTTAATCATCTGCAACCTTGATGCCATCTTATTGAGATAGAGTAGGAGGAGTTATTTATTTATTAAATCATTGAGAGAGCAGGAGGGGTTATTTATTTATTAATTCTTATTGAGGTGAGGTAGAGCAGGAGGGGTTATTCATTCATTATTCCTTATTGAGATAGAGCAGGAGTTAATCCTTATTGAGAAGAGAAGGCGAGGTTATATAGGTAGAGCAGGAGGGGTTATATATTTATTAACTACTTATTGAGGTAGAACAGGAGGAGTTATTCATTTGTTAATCCTTATTGAGGTAAAGCAGGATGCGGTATATATTTATTAGATCATTGAGCAGGGGTTATATATTTATCAACTACTTATTGAGGTAGAACAGGATCATTTATTGAGAGCAAGTTGGGTTATATATTTATTAACTACTTATTGAGGTAGATCAGGAGGGGTTATTCATTCATTAATCCTTATTGAGGTAGAGCAGGAGGGGTTACATATTTATTAAATCCTTATTGAGGTGGAGCAGGAAGTGTTATTATTTTTTAAACCCTTGTGTCCATAATTCCTTGCCATATGGGGATGTGTGGCCAAGGTGACTTCAGTGGCTCTGTGACTGTGTGACCATAATTGACTAAGGAGCATTCATCAATTACTACTAAAATTCTGTCTTTACCTTAATTAGACATCTTATTGCAAGTAGCAGCACCAACAGAGAGTAGCCACCACACATGCATGCACCTAGACTGAGCAGGGCCATAGACAGGGCTTGAAAACAGACAAAACAGGGGGTTATGAATCATTTTGCACCAGAAAAGGGGGGTAAGGAACATTTAACCCCCCTCCTTCCCCCTCCCCACACACACCAGCAAGGTGTGTCAGCAGACTTGGTCAGGGGAGACATTCTACTCCAGCAAAGGGGATGAGGGTGGCATAAGATCCACTGTCCTGGAGCAAAGATTGGTGGTGTGAGATGCAATCAACACAGAGCTGTACTGGGGCAAAGTGCAGTGGGGTCAGGCCAACTCACAGCCACTCCCATCACTTGCATGCCTAAGCTTTGCAAGCCAGACCACATGACTTACTGCAAAATGACTGGCTCATGGGACTATATTCCTGTGGTGAGGAAGAAATGGACAAGAAATTACAGTCACTTGAATTTAAAAAGACAATCACTACACAACAGTGAAAATTTTGGAAGGAAGACATCTTTCCTCTTTGCCAGCTTCACTAGAGGATGGTGGCCTCAACCACATGAAGGAGCAGCTGTTAGGTGGTTGATTATGAAAACCTTGGAAAGTGCCAGACAAACAACATCTGCTGCTGCAGTCTCCTGGTGGAGAGGAAACTACTACATGTAACTGCAAGTATAATAATTATTGTCACCCACCCCAGAAGGCTAATATGCACCTAGTTGCACCAATACTTGTGACTCTGAACTTTGCCAGAATCCTCCATTTACTAGTAATGATGAAGGAATTCCTCTAGTATACTAGTTGTGATGGAAGAATCCCTAATGAGGGTTGGCCACAGGACATTACATCAGATTATATGGGATGTGATCGTCCTGCATATCTGTACCCTATGCTATAGGCTGGACACCTGCACCAGTCTGCCTTATAACTGTAGCTCTTCTCTTCAATGCAGTAATTTCACCAAAAGGAATAGAATCAGTAATAATGTACATTATATACAAGTAACTTCCAACGAAACAAAATTACTGGTAAAGGTTAAAGGTTCAATATTGTAGCTGGTATAAATGTCCTTTGTAGCTAAGAGCATGTGACAGTACATGGGGCATGGTACTGTGTATGTCAGGACACTATAAATGCTGTGTGTGATAGAGGGTGTGGCCAAAAACAGTACACGATCATGTATATTACACTTATTACATATGATATAATATACACATGTACATACACATATTATATATATAGACCAACAACTTCCCAGCTAGTCCAGAAGTTAGCATTCTCCAGTGTATTGGATACTTGGATCAGGCACATATCGTGGAATCTCTGAGGTCTCATTATCAGAAGAGAATCCTTGTAACGCTATGATCTTTGCCTTGCATTTTACTGGTGACATGACGGTATAACACTCCTCATCCAAGACAGCCTGTGAGGGCATGACCTGGGAGCTTGTGCCGTATGGGGTTGGTTCCATGTCATATGGACTGCCTAGTGGTGGTGCAGAGGTCATCTTTGTGGTATTGGCAGGTGGGATAGGTGGGATTGGCAGAGCCAAACCAAAGTGGCCGATGGTTTCATACACTGGAGGTCCCTCGTAGGTGGGGTTTGTCACCATGAGCTTTGGAACTGGACTCTTGTGACCGGCACTGCAAAACACTCCTGCAGCAGAGAAAACCATTTTTGATATTTGGAGATGCATTTAGAATAGGAAGGGGGGGGGGGGGGGGGGCCTGTACACATTTAAATAGGGAGGGGCCTGTATACACACATTTAAATGGGGAGGGGCCTATATACACACATTTAAATGGGGAGGGCCTATATACACATTTAAATGGGGAGGGGCCTGTATACACACATTTAAATGGGGAGGGGCCTATATACACATTTAAATGGGGAGTGGCCTGTATACACACATTTAAATGGGGAGGGGCCTATATACACATTTAAATGGGGAGGGGCCTGTATATGCTTTTAAATGGGGGAAAGCCCTTATACACACAATTAAATGGGGAGTGGCCTATACGCAAATATTTAAATGGGAGGGGCATATACACAGACATTTAAATGGGAGGGGCCTATATACAGACATTTAAATGGGAGGGGCCTATATACAGACATTTTAATGGGGAGGGGCCTATATATACACATTTAAATAGGGAGAAGGAAAAATCTACAATATACATACATGATAACGTTGCATCATATGCTCTCAGAATACTCTTGATCACATGACCATTAGGCACGTGCTACAACCAACCATTAGGTGCTTGCTACTACTAGGCATGTGACTTGTAATACATCTCGTGCATTCATACACTGGCCAGGATAATCTACATGGCCAGGATAATCTACATGGCCAGGATAATCTAGATGGCCATAATAATCTAGATGGCCAGGATAATCTAGATGGCCAGAATAATCTAGATGGCCAGAATAATCTAGATGGCCAGGATAATCTAGATGGCCAGAATAATCTAGATGGCCAGGATAATCTACATGGCCAGGATAATCTAGATGGCCAGGATAATCTACATGGCCAGGATAATCTAGATGGCCAGGATAATCTAGATGGCTACCCGCGGCCGTTTCTAGACCATCACCTCTTAACACTATGAAAGGGACCAACTTCTCTTTCCAAGTGCCATTGAAACCTTCAGAGCTAAGTGGTTCACAAGTTTTGCTGGGTGCATGACATAATCATGACATAATGTGAACATTAAATACAGTCTAGAGCTAAGGTGAGACAACGAGCACATTTCTACCAGGGCACGTTGTTGCAAAACAAGCCCCTTTTTAAAGCCCTCACAGAACCTCTAGTAGCTAGCAAGCCTTGCCTTACAGAGACTTTACCGAGTAGTTTAGCAGGACTTTCCTTAGAAAACTTAACCTCTATAAACCCTAGCTACAGCTTTTGTATGTAACAAGCCATGTCTAATTATTAGGCCTCACATCAACCATGTATAGACCAAGAGATGATGCATTTACACATTGATATTTTACTGTACTACTGTAACAGAGGAAAAGTTCCGTCAGGAGTGTAAAAATGTTCTACAATGCATTCCTCTATTGCTTAGTTTGTTGTACATGCAACAGGACCTCAGGTTTTAGTTAGAGGATAAGTTTGTCCTTGATGGCCCAATCGACCTTACACATACTAGTCTACGTCTCCCCTACATTCGTTGGTTCCAACTACTTACCTCTTCATGGACCCTATTGAATTTGAGCTTGCATGGGAGAAGTGTTTATGCTCGCAAAATAAGCAATGACATGGAAAATATGTTTATAGTGTTAGTTTTGTAACCGACTGTCATCTTTTATTATATGAAGAGATGTCTTTTAATTAACTACTACAAAGTCTATGCTTCACACAAAAATGTTCAAATGTCAGAGAAATACTGACACACTGAAACACACAACTTTTGCATGTAGCTTTCGAATATAAGAACCGTGCTTCACACCAAAAATGTGTCCTGCCAATAATGGTGAAAGCCAACCCTAATACAAGCCTTACATGATACGGTGTTAATTGTTCACTGGTGATAGTTATGCATGCTCTTTGCTCAATGATTATGGTAACCTTACTACCAGTGAACAAAAATCATAGCAATTTTGTATATATGTATGAAGTACCAGTGAATAAGTACAACAACATTCAATAGTCAGTTGCTGCTCCTTGTAGTTCAATAATCCTTAAAGAATTGAGTGCAGTCTATGGATCTCGAGTTCAGTCCATATAAGGCTTCTAAGCCACAAGTCACCTCTCCAAGAAAATGCCAGATTCACTCCAATGTTTTCCATCTGGAAAGGTAGTGAAGGAAAGAGATATTATTGTTGCCTTTAATTAAGATTCGGAAATCAAATGTTTTACTGGCTCAAGCTAAGCTTGCTAAGGAGTAAGCTAAGCAGTCAAAAGACTATCTATGTCTTAAAAAGTCTTAGCCTACAGGGCTAGGACTAGATCTGATGAGGCTAGGACTAGGAATGGATCTGGTAGATCTAGGTATGTTAAGCTGGTCGTTCAAGCCCCCAAGCTACAGCCCAGGCAAAGCTATACTCCTGAGCTTTCTTGAAATTTAAAATAAGCTCATCATCCAAGCTTCCTTAGCTAAGCCAAACCAGCTTCTAAAGTCTAAACTATAGGCAGGTTGTCAGTGTAAATTAGCTTAGTAAGCTTTAGAAATGACAGACAGCTTATCCGTGAGTCTGGCAAGCTGACAGTAGAGCTATGTACCTCGGAAGATCTAAAGAGCTAGTTTGGTCTGTAGAAGACGATAAAGCTAGTCGACAGTCGTTTTGTTGGTCAGCTTCATCTGCTCCTCTATTTCTTCGAGGCTGGAATTACTATGAAGAATGACATTATGAATGGTACAAGAAGCGAGAGGCTGCCGAGCGATAAACAAACTGGAAGCAGCTGGAGCACGAAGCCTGATAGAACTTGAAGCACATGAGGTTTGCATGAACAAGGGCGAGTAAATTTATCTGCGAAGAATTTGAACCACAAAAAAGATTCTTTGCTGTTGAACGGGATCTTTATGGAACAGGATCTTTATTTAAAGGTATTGGAATGATATTGCTCAGAAACGCAACAGAATATTAATGCAATGGAACCGGAACTTTTTTTTTTGTCTCCTAATGTAGGTGGGTAGGTAGTAGGTGGGTGGAAGGTAGGTGGGAGGTAAGTGGGAGGTAAGTGGGAGGTAAGTGGGAGGTAGGTGGGAGGTAGGTGGGAGGTAGGTGGGAGGTAAGTGAGTGGAGGTAGGTGGGAGGTAGGTGGGAGGTAAGTGGGAGGTAAGTGGGAGGTAGGTGGGAGGTAGGTGGGAGGTAAGTTAGTGGAGGTAGGTGGGAGGTAGGTGGGAGGTAAGTGGGAGGTAAGTGGGAGGTAAGTGGGAGGTAAGTGGGAGGTAGGTGGGAGGTAGGTGGGAGGTAGGTGGGAGGTAAGTAAGTGAGTGGAGGTAGGTGGGAGGTAGGTGGGAGGTAAGTCGGAGGTAAGTGGGAGGTAAGTGGGAGGTAGGTGGGAGGTAGGTGGGAGGTAGGTGGGAGGTAGGTGGGAGGTAGGTGGGAGGTAGGTGGGAGGTAGGTGGGTGGGTGGGTGGGTAGGTGGGAGGTAGGTGGGAGGTAGGTGGGAGGTAGGTGGGAGGTAGGTGGGAGGTAGGTGGGAGGTAGATGGGAGGTAGGTGGGTGGGTGGGTGGGTAGGTGGGAGGTAGGTGGGAGGTAGGTGGGAGGTAGGTGGGAGGTAGGTGGGAGGTAGGTGGGAGGTAGGTGGGAGGTAGATGGGAGGTAGGTGGGTGGGTAGGTGGGAGGTAGGTGGATGGTTGATAGGTAAATAGACAGGCAGGTAGGTGGGTACATAGTAGGTTGGTTGATAGGTGTTTAGCTAGCTAAGTAGATATCAAGTCCAAAGTATAGAACTGTCTTGGCAACACGACATTCAGCCTAAACAATGAACAATGTCTACAGCAGAAGGTAATATGAACCACACCCATCTGGACAGAGTGAATGTCAGCTACCTGGACAAAATAATTCTTCACCAGACAAATAGTTTTTGTTTTTCCCAGGACAAACAGTGTTTCATTAATTATTCCCCAGAACAAAGAGTGTTTCATCAGTTTTTCCCAGGACAAACAGTGTTTCATTAATTATTCCCCAGAACAAAGAGTGTTTCATCACTACAAATAATTTTTCACCAGGACAAATAAGTCATTAAGGCAAATTGATTTTGTTTTTTCACCAAGACAAATTTCTCAATGAACTCAACAGTTGATATAGTACAGATAGAATTAGTGAGAGCAGCTACGAGAAGGATGTACATCAGAGGGAGTTCAGCAAGAGTGTGTAGGTTTAAGTTGATTATCCAGAAAGTCATTGTATATGACAAATGATTTACATCAGGACAAACATCAGGACAAACATCAGGACAAACATCAGGACAATCATCAGTACAAACATCAGGACAAACATCAGGACAAACATCAGGACAAACATCAGGACAAACATCAGGAGAAACATCAGGACAAACATCAGGACAAAATTGGAACAAAATCAGGACTGACATTCAACATGTCAAATAATTAGGAGGAAAAAGCACTCGGGTTTTCTGATTACAAGACGTGCCCACAAATGTAGCAAAAGTAAATGCCGACAGAAATCTATGGATGACAGTTGCTCTATATAGCATTATCCAAATATACAAAGTGGTCCTCTGACCATTATGGCATAAAGGTATAATAGATGACACACACACACACACTCACTGAAGCTCTATGGCTGGTTTCAAGCTGAAGTTGGGAGTGTGTAGAAAAGATTGATAATTGTGCTTCTCAGAAGCTGTTCAGCACCAGCAGGGATGGAGGAGACTCTGGCTAGCTGAATGTGAGTCCGTTTGGGGGTAATTTAAACTCAATTAGTTTGTTTCAGAACCAAATAACTATACCCCCACCCACCCCTCCATCCCATCACACACACCACTCCCACCTCACACACCTTCCCCAACATTCTAGCTGTAGATTAACTCTGGCAAAAATACATTACGAAACATATTTCTACTGGGGCATGTTCCATGTACATGGCAGAATCCAAGAATGAAGGATCCTGAAGGGGCGATAGCTTGAGCTTATAGCTAACCTTACAATATATTTGGTAAGTACAACATTTCACTTAACCCTTTCATGGTCGGGTTTTTTTTTTTAATATTGCTACCATTACTAAAATTAACTGTATTGTCTCAAATATTTATTAAAGTCCATAGCAACCATATATATTTGGAATCACACATAGTTACTTAATATGTAGGTGTGGTTTATGTTGCCTAGCAACAAAGTATGTGGTTGTAATTGTGGTTTTAGTAATTAATTTTTGAATTTCAAGGCAATTATTGTTTTATTTTCAAGTATATTATTTTATGATAACATGTTTTATACATTTGCAGGTACACAAATTTCAACCGTAATGACCAGACTGCAGCATGGAATTATGAAAAACAGAAGAAAGCTTACATCACAGAGCTCAAATACCCATCATTCAAGATGAGACATCGTGACTGATGGGTATTTGAGCTCTGTAAGAGGTGGGACTGCTGTGACTTTGTGTAGATCCAAAAACTGTGGACATAGAAACAGATATTTTTATATTCTATACCTTTTTGAACAGTAATACTTACCTAAAGGCTGAGTCTTATCACTAGAGCTGGAGCTGTCATCAGAACTATATCTATTGGATCTTCATCTTCCTCCGTTACTTCTGAGTGACTAAGCTCAGGGTTTGCTCTGGGAAGGTAGCTCTCAACCTTCGCCTTCAAAATCACTGTCATCCGCTTCAGAAAGGCCGAAATCGTCGTCTTCCAGTAAAAGCAGCACATCGCTAACATTCAAGCGCTTAGCCATGATTTCCGTGTGAGCTTTCCGGGTTCAAAGTCCTTAGCAACCGTTATGCTGTCATTGTTTTGTGAATACCACGTGATAGGGCTATGTTTTAGGCGTCGTTTAATAAGATTTTTATGGGGGTAAGTTCGAACGATCTATTTTTTATGAATTTTTTAACTGCGAGACTTCTTAGGGCGCTTTAAAGCGCCCGTGACCGTTAAAGGGTTAAAATACCTGACCATCACAAGCTTGCACACATGCAAAATGTTTTGGAAGTTGTTGACAACTTATTATTATTATTTTTAATGCACCATATAGTAAGCTTAACCCATAGGAGCTATGAAACTTCAGGTAGTGTTCGCATTCCAATGAAATTATTCTTGAGAGAAATTATAGCTAAAATATTAATACAGTAACTTTGTCGATAATCAACAGAGGGAGGAATTATAATATTTTTACAAAAAGCAACAACACAACTTAATTAAAGTGATGGCGAGGGAGAAAGATAATCACATGATTAGGTGAAAAGGGGGAGTGGGATGGGCTAAACCTATTTCAAGAATCATCTTTTCAAACTGCTCCTGTCATTAGAACACAAATATAAAATCTGCAGTTTGGAATAAGTGTCAGCATAAGCAAAAGCTGGGCATCGCTATGTCATGCTATGTCTGCAACAAAACCTACAGCAAGGAAATCCATCCAGGAGCACATTCTCTCTCAAGAGTGAATCGATTCCTCGCAAGCTAAGGTGCCTGTGCAACTCTCTCCCATCTGCAAGCAAAGGTGCCTGTGCTACGCTCCCTGCAAGCAAAGGTGCCTGTGCAACTCTCCCCCATCTGCAAGCAAAGGTGCCTGTGCTACGCTCCCTGCAAGCAAAGGTGCCTGTGCAACTCTCCCCCATCTGCAAGCAAAGGTGCCTGTGCTACGCTCCCTGCAAGCAAAGGTACCTGTGCAACTCTCCCCATAAGAAAGGTGACCGTCTCTCCCTGCAAGCAAAAGTGCCTGTGCAACTCTCCCCAGCAGGGGAGCTCCCAGAAACAGCAGCAAAAACCTGGAAGAGACAGTCGCTGATGGCAGTTGCAATCATCGACCATTTTTTCTTTTTTGGTTTTATTTTGATCGCATATTTGATAGAGCAGTCCACTGGGCATGTGCAGGAAAAAATCTGGGTTATATTGCTACTTGCTACTTGTGCATGCTACTATATAGCCAGTAGGCCACTATTCACATCACTCGCCAAAGGTCAGCAACCTCTGGTCACAGTAGAAGGGAAGCCTTACACTAGGAATTGGCATTGTGGTTGGTCTTCATAGGACTTCCCCAGAAATCTTCACATGTATTGTTTGTTTCTGCACATGGTGAAAATGCAGCTGCAAGGATTTCCCTGGGAGTTATGTCTTAGCAATTTGAAAGTCAGAGATAAGAGGTGGCTGTGGCACTTGCCTGAAGGGAGGGGGGGGGGGTTAGTGGAGGGGCTAGTCATGTCCTCATGCAAATGAAATCAACTTCCTCTTCCTCAGCCAAATTGGAACTGTCAAATATCAAAACTAGCATAGCAGGAAAGATTGTGCCACTCACAAGCCAAGAAATGTTCCTTTTTCTTTGCTACCTTTTAATGGCAAAAATGAAGTTCCGAAGCTGAATGTTTTGTGGAGAGATCATGGCTCGACTAGTAAGCTGAAGCTCTGGACTGCTGTTTGTGGATTCATCTGGCAAGGAGAAGATGAATGTTTCGTGGAGTCATGGCTGGACTAGCAAGCTGAAGCTCTGGACTGTTGTTTGTGGATTCATCTGGCAAGGAGAAGATGAATGTTTCATGGACAGATCATGGCTGGACTAGCAAGCTAAAGCTCTGGACTGTTGTTTGTGGATTCATTTGGTATAATGCTTTGGCATGTTGGAGCAGATATCAGTTGATAAGCCAAGAAGCTCTCATTAAACTTTCCAGTTTGACTTTGAGATTTAGAAGCACACAGGTTTGTAGCTTGTCCAAACATCTCCGTCAATGCATTTGTGCATGCCAAGTTTTAAGGCATGTCAGAGACAAAGAGAAGACTAGATCATCCAAGTTCTTCCCTTACTGCTTGTAACATCAGCAACCAAGCTGCAAATGCTTCTTTTCTGCTCTCAGGCAAATCAAACCTTTTACTTGCAGTGCATCATACTGCTCCAGGAATGATGGACTCTCAGGATAATCAAAGCTTTTACTTGCAGTGCACCGTACTGCTCCAGGAATGATGGACTCACAAGATAATCAAACCTTTTACTTGCAGTGAACCATACTGCTCCAGGAATGATGGACTCTCAGCATAATTAAACCTTTTACTTGCAGTGCACCATACTGCTCCAGGAATGATTGACTCACAGGATAATCAAAGCTTTTACTTGCAGTGCACCATACTGCTCCAGGAATGATG
Organism: Cladorhizidae sp. MBARI D1340-BT2; assembly: GCA_028752905.1. Classification (NCBI taxonomy): domain Eukaryota; kingdom Metazoa; phylum Porifera; class Demospongiae; order Poecilosclerida; family Cladorhizidae; species Cladorhizidae sp. MBARI D1340-BT2. The sequence goes on from JAQNBH010000006.1 coordinate 2,909,980, forward strand.
GACTCACAGGATAATCAAAGCTTTTACTTGCAGTGCACCATACTGCTCCAGGAATGATGGACTCACAGGATAATCAAACCTTTTACTTGCAGTGAACCATACTGCTCCAGGAATGATGGACTCACAGGATAATCAAAGCTTTTACTTGCAGTGCACCATACTGCTCCAGGAATGATGGACTCACAGGATAATCAAAGCTTTTACTTGCAGTGCACCATACTGCTCCAGGAATGATGGACTCACAGGATAATCAAACCTTTTACTTGCAGTGCACCATACTGCTCCAGGAATGATGGACTCACAGGATAATCAAAGCTTTTACTTGCAGTGCACCATACTGCTCCAGGAATGATGGACTCACAGGATAATCAAAGCTTTTACTTGCAGTGCACCATACTGCTCCAGGAATGATGGACTCACAGGATAATCAAACCTTTTACTTGCAGTGAACCATACTGCTCCAGGAATGATAGACTCTCAGGATAATCAAACCTTTTACTTGCAGTGAACCATACTGCTCCAGGAATGATAGACTCTCAGGATAATCAAACCTTTTACTTGCAGTGAACCATACTGTTCCAGGAATGATGGACTCTCAGCATAATTACACCTTTTACTTGCAGTGCACCATACTGCTCCAGGACACACTGCTCCAGGAATGATGGACTCTCAGCATAATTAAACCTTTTACTTGCAGTGCACCATACCGCTCCAGGAATGATGGACTCACAGGATAATCAAAGCTTTTACTTGCAATGCACCATACTGCTCCAGGAATGATGGACTCATAGGATAATCAAAGCTTTTACTTGCAATGCACCATACTGCTCCAGGAATGATGGACTCATAGGATAATCAAAGCTTTTACTTGCAGTGCACCATACTGCTCCAGGACATACTGCTCCAGGAATGATGGACTCTCAGCATAATTAAACCTTTTACTTGCAGTGCACCATACTGCTCCAGGAATGATGGACTCACAGGATAATCAAAGCTTTTACTTGCAATGCACCATACTGCTCCAGGAATGATGGACTCACAGGATAATCAAAGCTTTTACTTGCAGTGCACCATGGAACACAGTTGTAATCATTGTCCTCATGGATATAGCTGAAAGTTAAGACTTGAGGTGTGTAAGAAGTGGGTGTGTCGAGTTCCAGAAGTGGTGCCAGGAGAAGTAAATTCCCCACATTTCAGTCATACTGCTTGTTGTTCATCTTTAAATTCCAGTTCAAGAAACAGATTATTCTTATCGTGTTTTACTGATCCAAACTTGGTCCAGACCTTGTCCAGATCTCAGGCTATGCACACATAATTCTTGCCTCCCCACATTTTGTACTGCCACAGCCCACCTGCAATACTGCTGGCAAAACAGCAGATGCAATAGCAATATCTAGTCTTGGTTCTGCCATGGCTACCATGGACCCTCGTCCTTTCTGCAGCACTTCATCATCCATGTTGCACGTGTGCTAGCCTGACTGATCAAGGTATGTATATATATGTGTTTGTCCAATCAAATTAGCACTCGTTACCTCTTTCACCACAAAAGACACCTGCAAAGTCTTAATGGAATTTAGCACCTATAATACTACCTGCACACCATTTAGACATCTCAATCAGCTGGTTAAGTTAATTTTAATGAGATCACTAATTATGGGCCACTGTAGCTCGCATACCGCATCTATTTTGTTGATGCTCATGCAGACTCAGCATTTTAACCTGTTCGCCAACCTCACCTGAACTACAATAGTGATGATTATAGTATGAGACATCATGAAGCACGTGCAATGGGTTCAGTGTTCTTGTTATTGCTCTCCTTTGAATTATCACTGCCTTATTATTCAATTAACAGTTCATAGATCACCCCACCACTCCGACCCCCCCCCCCCCCCACACCCCCATGCTAAGTGAGATAACTATCAGGTTGTCCAAGGCACATCTGTGAAAGTGGTCAAAACTTGTCCAACATGCAAACTCAGCAAGACCACAGACAGTTTTTGAAATAGGCAGCATAACTTGTGGTCAAGTAGCTCAGCTTGGGATAGAGCTAGACAGAATTTGAGGTTGTTTTGGCTATCTTGAGGACGTACTTAAAATCAGTATTTGTTTTGCTTTGTTATTTCAGAGTTCAGAGGCATAATGGCAGAGGCAAAGTGCAAGGAAAGTATTTGGTCTAGACACGTAATATTGCAAAAACTGGTCATTAACATATGCACCTAGCTGTTGGATTGTTAGTGGTAGCCTCCATTCCTTCAAGGTCGGTTGAGACTATGTCGCCTCCTGCTCAAAAGTCTGTTTCTTCTATAGCTGGGAACTAGACTAATTTGTTGATGGGAGGTCACCTACAACACTCTCAAGGATTAAAGGCCAGTTCACAATATGATGGAAGGCAATGAATCCATTTCCATTGAGTGGATTTCATATGTCCAATTGCGCTGCATGGTCCACAATGCTGCATTGAGTGTATTGAGTCTGCTGTGTTTGAATCTTGGACCAACACAACAAATGGATGTACTAGAAGTGAAGAATTGAATTTGATTTTTGTATTGGCTATGAGAAGGCTTCTGTCTTCTAGACCTTTCTAAGGTCTTTGACAAGGTACCTCACTCTCTTCTTTGATAAGGTGCCTCACTCTCTTCTTTGACAAGGTTCCTCACTCTCTTCTTTGGCAAGGTTCCTCACTCTCTTCTTAGGTCACTCTCTTCTTTGACAAGGTACCTCACTCTCTTCTTTAACAAGGTCACTCTCTTCTTTGACAAGGTACCTCACTCTCTTCTTTGACAAGGTTCCTCACTCTCTTCTTTGACAAGGTGCCTCACTCTCTTCTTTGACAAGGTTCCTCGCTCTCTTCTTTGACAAGGTACCTCACTGTCTTCTTTGACAAGGTACCTCACTCTCCTCTTTGACAAGGTACCTCACTCTCTTCTTTGACAAGGTACCTCACTCTCTTCTTTGGCAAGGGGCCTCACTCTCTTCTTTGACAAGGTACCTCACTCTCTTCTTTGGCAAGGTACCTCACTCTCTTCTTTGACAAGGTCACTCTCTTCTTTGAGGTACCTCACTCTCTTCTTTGACAAGGTCACTCTCTTCTTTGACAAGGTACCTCACTCTCTTCTTTGACAAGGTACCTCACTCTCTTCTTTGACAAGGTACCTCACTCTCTTCTTTGACAAGGTGCCTCACTCTCTTCTTTGACAAGGTACCTCACTCTCTTCTTTGGCAAGGGGCCTCACTCTCTTCTTTGACAAGGTCACTCTCTTCTTTGGCAAGGTACTGTACCTCACTCTCTTCTTTGACAAGGTACCTCACTCTCTTCTTTGACAAGGTCACTCTCTTCTTTGACAAGGTCACTCTCTTCTTTGACAAGGTCACTCTCTTCTTTGACAAGGTACCTCACTCTCTTCTTTGACAAGGTCACTCTCTTCTTTGGCAAGGTACCTCACTCTCTTCTTTGACAAGGTACCTCACTCTCTTCTTTGACAAGGTGCCTGACTATCTCTTTATTTGTTTAGGAGTTACTTATCTGAACACCAACAAATGAATGGGTACTGAAGTTTCTCAGGAGATGGTTACGGGTGCATATGCAATAAAAGGTGTATATCCATACCACCATCTCAATGAGAATGGAGAAATCCTTCCCTTACATGCCCACTCCGCCATTATGCAACTGAAAAAGGGAGGAAAAATGTAAACTCAGTCAACTACTACAGGTCCAGGGCAGAAGAACCCAAAGCCGACCACTACCACCAGGAAACTAAACTAAACAGAAGAGAACCAATTAGACCCAAACAAACCAGAATACAACAGGACCACTAATAATGCAATACAAAGTTGTCCTTTGGGGGAATCACTTTATTCTTAAATTTACTGGACAGAGAACCATTTCTATGACCCCTCCTCATTATAATCTAAGAGGATTATTTCCATGACCTCTCCTTGTCATCATCTCAGAGAGATTATTTCCAGGACCTCTCCTCATCATTTTCACAGTCTTTGCTAATTAGTTTTGCCACAGTCTAAAATACTGATGATATAGTTCTTTATAGACCCACGACTAACTGAGAGTCATGAACGCCCCTCCAAGCCTATGTTTTCATGCTGTCTGCTTGGACACTCTCAGACGATGTAACCTTAATACTTCCAAGACTAAGTTTGCGGTTCTCTCCCATAAACAATTTCTCTCCCATAAACAATTTCCACCCAATGTTCCATCTTCATTTCAAACAGAATGGTTCCAGTAGTATGACCCACATCTTTTCTCAGTCACCATTATTAATGTCTCAAATGGAATTTGCATAGTGCTAAAACCTTCCATTGGGCTGGGAAGCTTTCCATACAGAATTTTCTGCCATTCTGAGTTAGGTTGCACCTCTTGTTCTCCTTACCTTACAGCACTGATGTATAATCTGGGATCCTTTCTCACAATCTCAAGAAAATTGGAAGGAGTTCTCGTCTTGCAGCAAGGATGTCTCTATTCTCTGCTAATAAACTCCATACCTTATTAAACTGGTTCTCTCTTCTCAGGGGACTTATTTAAGTTGATGCCCCTCCCATTTCACTTCCCTCTCCCCCCCCCTCTCCCCATCCCAACCCTAGCCCCAGAACTCACCATTCCCTTCCATTAATCTCTCCTTTGCTCAAAAACATTTGCATCAACACGCTTTTTTTAAATTAATGCAGTTAATCTGTGGAAGACCCTTCCTAATAATATTGCTCCTACTAGTTTAAGTTTTAAATGTTTACTCTCCTCTCACCAGTTAACTCCTGTACCACCTTTTTTTCTTCTTTAATGTATTATTACTGTAATTGCTTTTTGCATTGCACTATTCACCTTAAGTTTGTTCCCTGCATCAGCCAGGCATGGAGCATTGAGTTGCTACTAGCCCGTGCTAATTGCTGGGCATTAAAAAGACAGAAAAAGGAAGACTAAGGCATGGGTGTGGTCAGTCTTCAACAGCAGGCGAGTAATATAACCTATTTCACGTATGAGGCAATATGACCACGAGTACCATTTCTGGTTTGACCTTGATATCAGCACTGATATCCTTGATATTAGCACTGATATCTTCAGCCTAGAAATGTCCATACTAGTAGTAAATGTGCTATCTATGAAAGTTAATAACTGCAAAACTAGCTCTACTATTTTTTGCTGGTTACCTGGGCAACCACTTCCTTCCAGGCTTTTCCCTCGCCCTCAGGCCTCTACAGCTTGTAGCTGAGACCTGCCAGAGGCTGGTAAAGGTTCTCACTCCTTCAATAGGCTTCTCTTCTCTAGACATCATTGAATAAGTGTAAAGACACATGATATGTTCTTGGATTCTGATTGGTCGGATTGTATGCAAGAGTTGAACCAAATCCTACTCTAGCAGTTCATCATTCCATAAGCTCCGCACTCCGTTGCTTTCCCTGCTAACAATATTACAGCAGCAGATGGGAATGATATAGTGCATGCAACAGACTGCCTTGTACCATTATTGTGAACAGGGCTATACATCGACCTCCCACCATTCCCTCTAGCTCTCCAGATACACACAGAGTGCCATAGCCAGTAGAAGTTGATGACATCTGCACATGGGTTCATGGGTACACAACTTGATGGGCAGCTGCACATAGGTCATGGGTACACATCTTGATGAGCAGCTGCTCTGTGTTAGATAACTAGAAACAGTTTTATGATGATCCTTACCAACCTACCTACCCATCTACCAACAGAGTGACAGATTATGGTTTGTGGTAACTAGAATAGTATAACATCAAGGCTACAAGCATGTGCCATATCAAACAACTCTACTTATCCAGTGCCACATGTTGTATGATGCCATGCACTAACATCAACACACTATAGTAAACATCGCAGACTCTCAGAGAACAATGTTAATGCCTTTTATATTATCATGCACTAGACAGTCCTCGTCTTAATGTGCATTCTTGCATTGGCCAATAGAGACCAAGCAGAGCTCAGGGAGTTGGTTTATGAATAACCATGTGTACTTACTTTTATTTTTCTTCTGCTGGTAGAAGAAGACAAGAAGGACAAAGGCAGCCAGGGAGAGCAGTCCTGCCACACCAAGTACAGACCCGAGAGCTATGTACTTAATGGGCAACGATGGCTGCACGTCACCAGCAGACTTGTGCAGACTGATACCTGTGTTTGCAGCACATAGCAAATATATAACAGGCTCAGCATAAAAACTTAGTTGGCAAGGTAACTGATGATTACAGATTGAGCACCGTAGAGCTGGGGGGAGATAGGAAGGATCTGCTACTAGAATGACAGCTAGCTGCTATAATATGTACCCCATGGCATGCTTCAATAACCCATTCACATGAAGATATGGTGACTCACCAACATCTTTAGTGGCTTGCAGGGAACTGTACTGCTTCTCTAGTCCTAGCAGAGTGAAGCTGGTGAGCACAGTGAATGTCTGACCTGTCTGGAGTTGGCCTCCATCAAACACAACTGAAAAGTTGTGCTGTGAGCCATAGAGTAGAGTGTGAGGGCCTCTCACTATGACGAGGTCTGAGCTGGTCTCCTTCAACTCCACTAAATACTCCACAGACTGGTACATACATACCATTGGCAGCTGCAGCGGGGAGGAAAAGTGGGTGGGGGGAATGTTTATGATAATGCAAGCTCTCAACAGACTCTCAGTTTGCAGTGGATACGATGTCTTGCTCGATAATTTTACCTGCTCGATGTTTCAGCTAGACATTCTAGCCTTTCCTATGAAAGCCACAGCAACTAACTCAATCGTTGAGTGAAGAGCCAAGGTGACCAACTACTATAGTGTCCTCTAGTGGACAAATCTAGAACCACCCAATTAGGTGCTCACCTCATTGACACCCAAACCTAGACAGCATAATTTGTGTTTGTGTGTGTGTGTGTTGTGTATGTATGTGTGTTGTGTGTGTGTGTGTTGTGTGTTGTGTGTGTGTGTGTGTGCATGGATGTATATGTGAATCACTTTACCTGGATGACCAGGAGGAGTATGGGGGAGAGATTTTGACTGAAGGTAAGGTTCCAACTGATAGTATTATCCAAGAGCGGCTTCCATGCAGCTAAATACAAACATAAAGTTACACATGGTCACATGAAGTGACAAAAGGCAAAAGGTTACATACATAAGGTTATGTATCATTTCGTACAGTTACACAGGGTTACATATGGTCAAACGGCACTGTCTGAGGCAACTGGCCTACTGCCTGGATATCTGTGACTAATTTGACCCTATCCTGACGAAGAAATTACTGACATCCAGGGCACAGTGTGGTTTATGCTGGATTAGTGACATCTAGGGAGCAGTGTGGTTTATGCAGGATTAGCGTTAGTCTCGTGTCTAGAAGCCAAGCTCATGAACACTATAAAGTAGGTGGAGCCATATTGACCTACAATTGGAGCGAACTTGCTTTACAGATGTGGCTTGCTGAATTGAGAGAAGTCAATAGTATTCAGCTATTGCAGCTGTGATGGGAAACCATCAAGAAGACCTGCCTAGTGTTGTACTTATTTAATTGTTGTTATTATTTTGTTGTTGTTGTGCTGTTGCTATGACATAAGCTTGTGGCTAACACCAACTGATATTTTTTAATTTTATTTTTTTTGGTCTCGATAGCAAACCTACCAACAGATGGTAGCCTGTTTGTGCATGCACAACACTTGGTGGTGGTGGTGGTGGTGGTGGGCTTGGGGCATTATTATCCGAGATCACCTTGTGGGAAGCAAATACACAGCATGTAGAATTCCCAGAACAGCAACAAGTAACCACATACATACCTATAGGAAACCCTCCAGTAACAATTCCTGGATCTCCAGTCCCCAGTTCATTACTAGCCACCACAGAAAACTCATACACTGTACAGGTAGACTGCATGCCGCCTTGAGGCAACCATATCTCTAGGGAGTTTATCAGCACAGAAATACTGGTCCAGCCGATAGACTTGTTGTTGACTGAGACTTGATAGCCTGTTATGTTGGTATCTGGCCAGGTAAAGGGTGTGGTCCACTCCAGCAGTAAGAGGGAACTGTTCACCATATTGAGAGTGGGTATTGGAACACTCGGCTTTCCTGTATGCACGCACACACACACACACACACACACACACCACACACACACACACACACAGGGAGACCACAGAGACATACAACACACACTCAAAGCAATAACCACAATGAGCTTGTAATTAAATAAACTTGAAGTTACGAACAAGCTCCTTAAAGCCTGGAAATTGGGAGGTTCTTACTTGTGACTACTCACATACGTGAAGCGCAGCTTGCGTGGTGAACTCCACTACAAGCACACAAGCCTACGACTTCAAACTTCACTGAATGTCATTATTCTGTTAGCTCCTCTAGCCATGCAAGCAGCAACAGCTTACAGAATTATGGGGCAAGACTTCCTGGACTATGAAGTTACATGCTGAGAGGCTCTGTCCTTGAGAGAACTTTCTAAAACACATGCTAACATGGAAGCAAGTATGCTGTTGACTTGTCTCGTGCAGAGTCCTCTCAGCATCCCAGTCTTACAGTGGGCGCTACTTCCTGTGCTCCTCAGGGCTCAGCACCTGCTATAGAAGAGGTGTGGCTTACACTGGTGGCGTGTGAGAGCTAAGGTACAAGTTGTTGTTGATAAGAATCTACTCCAGAGCCATTGTGGGTCACCAAGGTGCTGAGTGGAGTACTCTACACAACCTCTCTAACTATCTAAGTGCTAAACTGGTCTTCCTCATCAATGGATTTGCAAAGCTTAGTCTTGACCAGTTGCTATGCATGTAGTATACACTGCTGCTGGCATATCTACACTAATGCCCCAGTCGCTGTGTACACACACACTAATGGCCCAGTTGCTGTGTACACACACACTAATGGCCCAGTTGCTATGCACATCTACACTAATGCCCCAGTTGCTATGCACATCTACACTAATGGCCCAGTTGCTATGCACATCTACTCTAATGCCCCAGTTGCTATGCACATATACACTAATGCCCCAGTTGCTGTACACACACACACACTAATGGCCCAGTTGCTGTACACACACACACACTAATGGCCCAGTTGCTGTACTCACACACACTAATGGCCCAGTTGCTGTACTCACACACACTAATGACCCAGTTGCTATGCACACACACACTAATGACCCAGTTGCTATGCACACTACACTAATGCCCAGTTGCTATGCACACACACTAATGGCCCAGTTGCTGCGCGCGCACACAGTTATGGTCAGAGTGGGTGGAGCTGAAGGAGTACCACACCAGTCAGGGACCACACACTCACTACAAACATCATGCACCATCCCTACCAGTATAGCATCACACCAGTCACCTGGGACCACACACTCTCTACAAACATCATGCACCATCTCTACCAGTATAGCATCACACCAGTCACCTGGGACCACACACTCTCTACAAACATCATGCACCATCTCTACCAGTATAGCATCACACCAGTCACCTGGAACACACACTCTACAAACATCATGCACCATCCCTACCAGTATAGCATCACACCAGTCACCTGGGACCACACACTCTCTACAAACATCATGCACCATCTCTACCAGTATAGCCACACCAGTCACCTGGGACCACACACACTCTACAAACATCATGCACCATCCCTACCAGTATAGCATCACACCAGTCACCTGGGACCACACACTCTCTACAAACATCATGCACCATCTCTACCAGTATAGCATCACACCAGTCACCTGGGACCACACACACTCTACAAACATCATGCACCATCTCTACCAGTATAGCATCACACCAGTCACCTGGGACCACACACTCTCTACAAACATCATGCACGATCTCTACCAGTATAGCATCACACCAGTCACCTGGGACCACACACACTCTACAAACATCATGCACCATCTCTACTAGTATAGCATCACACCAGTCACCTGGGACCACACACTCTCTACAAACATCATGCACCATCTCTACCAGTATAGCATCACACCAGTCACCTGGGACCACACACTCACTACAAACATCATGCACCATCTCTACCAGTATAGCATCACACCAGTCACCTGGGACTACACACTCACTACAAACATCATGCACCATCCCTACCAGTATAGCATCACACCAGTCACCTGGGACAACACACTCTCTACAAACATCATGCACCATCTCTACCAGTATAGCATCACACCAGTCACCTGGGACCACACACTCACTACAAACATCATGCACCATCCCTACCAGTATAGCATCACACCAGTCACCTGGGACCACACACTCTCTACAAACATCATGCACCATCTCTACCAGTATAGCATCACACCAGTCACCTGGGACCACACACTCTCTACAAACATCATGCACCATCTCTACCAGTATAGCCACACCAGTCACCTGGGACCACACATACTCTACAAACATCAGCACCAACTCCATCAGTCTGTCAGACATTCATCTTCACCACAAGCAGCTCTCACCATCTCTGGGGGGATGCCAGAAACACCAGCAGCCTTCCCATTGCTATGCTTCTCCATTGCACCTAACACTTGCTCCTCTGGTGGTGGGTCAGCACTTAGGCCTTAGAGGTCTTTGTCTAACTCTTCCTAACTCCTCGCAAATTTACTCTAGACATTTAGCACCTTGGTGAAGTCCCTCCTCCCTCTCCTCTGCCTTGCCTCGGGGCTGGTGGTCTCATTGGAGCCAACCCTCTCCGCCCACGATGGATATCTCTGATGCAATGCCACGCCTCCTTCCCATGACGTCTTCCATCCTCTGCCTCCAGGGGTTTGTGCTGAAACAGGCGGCATCCTTGGCCATGCCCCTCTGGCCACTCCCTGTGAGCCCAAGCATGCTTCATCCTGTCTTATTCCAGTGGCAAGACAGAGCATATAGCCTGTTCCTTTCCTCAAACAAGGCTTGAGCTCAACTAGGCAATCTTTAAACCATATTCTGGCTGCCTCCTGTCTACATACCTAAAAGGGCCTGAGCATCATCGCACAAAGCAGACTTGAGAGTATCCCACTTCTCCTCTGCACTGCCTAAAATTCCCTTAACCTCTCCCACCCACAGTCCTGATACATCCATCTGCACACTAAGATGGCTCAGCCTGAGAGGTGTGCACACTAAGATGGCTCACCCTGAGAGGTGTGCACACTAAGATGGCTCACCCTGAGAGGTGTGCACACTAAGATGGCTCAGCCTGAGAGGTGTGCACACTAAGATGGCTCAGCCTGAGAGGTGTGCACACTAAGATGGCTCACCCTGAGAGGTGTGCACACTAAGATGGCTCACCCTGAGAGGTGTGCACACTAAGATGGCTCACCCTGAGAGGTGTGCACACTAAGATGGCTCAGCCTGAGAGGTGTGCACACTAAGATGGCTCAGCCTGAGAGGTGTGCACACTAAGATGGCTCACCCTGAGAGGTGTGCACACTAAGATGGCTCACCCTGAGAGGTGTGCACACTAAGATGGCTCACCCTGAGAGGTGTGCACACTAAGATGGCTCAGCCTGAGAGGTGTGCACACTAAGATGGCTCACCCTGAGAGGTGTGCACACTAAGATGGCTCACCCTGAAAGGTGTGCACACTAAGATGGCTCACCCTGAGAGGTGTGCACACTAAGATGGCTCACCCTGAGAGGTGTGCACACTAAGATGGCTCACCCTGAGAGGTGTGCACACTAAGATGGCTCACCCTGAGAGGTGTGCACACTAAGATGGCTCACCCTGAGAGGTGTGCACACTAAGATGGCTCAGCCTGAGAGGTGTGCACACTAAGACGGCTCAACTGAGAGGTGTGCACACTAAGATGGCTCAACCTGAGAGGTGTGCACACTAAGATGGCTCAGCCTGAGAGGTGTGCACACTAAGACGGCTCAACTGAGAGGTGTGCACACTAAGATGGCTCAACTGAGAGGTGTGCACACTAAGATGACTCAGCCTGAGGTGTGCACACTAAGATGGCTCACCCAGAGAGGTGTGCACACTAAGATGACTCAGCCTGAGGTGTGCACACTAAGATGGCTCAGCCTGAGAGGTGTGCACACTAAGATGGCTCAGCCTGAGAGGTGTGCACACTAAGATGGCTCACCCTGAGAGGTGTGCACACTAAGATGGCTCAGCCTGAGAGGTGTGCACACTAAGACGGCTCAACTGAGAGGTGTGCACACTAAGATGGCTCACCCTGAGAGGTGTGCACACTAAGATGGCTCACCCTGAGAGGTGTGCACACTAAGATGGCTCACCCTGAGAGGTGTGCACACTAAGATGGCTCACCCTGAGAGGTGTGCACACTAAGATGGCTCAGCCTGAGAGGTGTGCACACTAAGATGGCTCACCCTGAGAGGTGTGCACACTAAGATGGCTCAGCCTGAGAGGTGTGCACACTAAGATGGCTCACCCTGAGAGGTGTGCACACTAAGATGGCTCAGCCTGAGAGGTGTGCACACTAAGATGGCTCACCCTGAGAGGTGTGCACACTAAGATGGCTCACCCTGAGAGGTGTGCACACTAAGATGGCTCAGCCTGAGAGGTGTGCACACTAAGATGGCTCACCCTGAGAGGTGTGCACACTAAGATGGCTCACCCTGAGAGGTATGCACACTAAGATGGCTCACCCTGAGAGGTGTGCACACTAAGATGGCTCAGCCTGAGAGGTGTGCACACTAAGATGGCTCACCCTGAGAGGTATGCACATTAAGATGGCTCAGCCTGAGAGGTGTGCACACTAAGATGGCCCAGCCTGAGAGGTGTGCACACTAAGATGGCTCAGCCTGAGAGGTGTGCACACTAAGATGGCTCAGCCTGAGAGGTGTGCACACTAAGATGGCTCACCCTGAGAGGTGTGCACACTAAGATGGCTCAGCCTGAGAGGTGTGCACACTAAGATGGCTCACCCTGAGAGGTGTGCACACTAAGATGGCTCAGCCTGAGAGGTGTGCACACTAAGATGGCTCAGCCTGAGAGGTGTGCACACTAAGATGGCTCACCCTGAGAGGTGTGCACACTAAATTGGCTCAACCTGAGAGGTGTGCACACTAAGATGGCTCACCCTGAGAGGTGTGCACACTAAGATGGCTCACCCTGAGAGGTGTGCACACTAAGATGGCTCAGCCTGAGAGGTGTGCACACTAAGATGGCTCAGCCTGAGAGGTGTGCACACTAAGATGGCTCACCCTGAGAGGTATGCACACTAAGATGGCTCACCCTGAGAGGTGTGCACACTAAGATGGCTCAGCCTGAGAGGTGTGCACACTAAGATGGCTCACCCTGAGAGGTGTGCACACTAAGATGGCTCACCCTGAGAGGTGTGCACACTAAGATGGCTCAGCCTGAGAGGTGTGCACACTAAGATGGCTCACCCTGAGAGGTGTGCACACTAAGATGGCTCACCCTGAGAGGTGTGCACACTAAGATGACTCACCCTGAGAGGTGTGCACACTAAGATGGCTCAACCTGAGAGGTGTGCACACTAAGATGGCTCACCCTGAGAGGTGTGCACACTAAGATGGCTCACCCTGAGAGGTGTGCACACTAAGATGGCTCACCCTGAGAGGTGTGCACACTAAGATGGCTCAGCCTGAGAGGTGTGCACACTAAGATGGCTCAGCCTGAGAGGTGTGCACACTAAGATGGCTCAGCCTGAGAGGTGTGCACACTAAGATGGCTCAGCCTGAGAGGTGTGCACACTAAGATGGCTCAGCCTGAGAGGTGTGCACACTAAGATGGCTCAGCCTGAGAGGTGTGCACACTAAGATGGCTCACCCTGAGAGGTGTGCACACTAAGATGGCTCACCCTGAGAGGTGTGCACACTAAGATGGCTCAGCTGAGAGGTGTGCACACTAAGATGGCTCAGCCTGAGAGGTGTGCACACTAAGATGGCTCACCCTGAGAGGTGTGCACACTAAGATGGCTCGTCCTGAGAGGTGTGCACACTAAGATGGCTCACCCTGAGAGGTGTGCACACTAAGATGGCTCACCCTGAGAGGTGTGCACACTAAGATGGCTCAGCCTGAGAGGTGTGCACACTAAGATGGCTCAGCCTGAGAGGTGTGCACACTAAGATGGCTCACCCTGAGAGGTGTGCACACTAAGATGGCTCACCCTGAGAGGTGTGCACACTAAGATGGCTCACCCTGAGAGGTGTGCACACTAAGATGGCTCACCCTGAGAGGTGTGCACACTAAGATGGCTCACCCTGAGAGGTGTGCACACTAAGATGGCTCAGCCTGAGAGATGTGCACACTAAGATGCTCACCCTGAGAGGTGTGCACACTAAGATGGCTCACCCTGAGAGGTGTGCACACTAAGATGGCTCAGCCTGAGAGGTGTGCACACTAAGATGGCTCACCCTGAGAGGTGTGCACACTAAGATGGCCCACCCTGAGAGGTGTGCACACTAAGATGGCTCAACCTGAGAGGTGTGCACACTAAGATGGCTCACCCTGAGAGGTGTGCACACTAAGATGGCTCACCCTGAGAGGTGTGCACACTAAGATGGCTCAGCCTGAGAGGTGTGCACACTAAGATGGCTCAGCCTGAGAGGTGTGCACACTAAGATGGCTCACCCTGAGAGGTGTGCACACTAAGATGGCTCACCCTGAGAGGTGTGCACACTAAGATGGCTCACCCTGAGAGGTGTGCACACTAAGATGGCTCAGCCTGAGAGGTGTGCACACTAAGATGGCTCACCCTGAGAGGTTGCACAATAAGATGGCTCACCCTGAGAGGTGTGCACACTAAGATGGCTCACCCTGAGAGGTTGCACAATAAGATGGCTCACCCTGAGAGGTGTGCACACTAAGATGGCTCACCCTGAGAGGTGTGCACACTAAGATGGCTCACCCTGAGAGGTGTGCACACTAAGATGGCTCACCCTGAGAGGTGTGCACACTAAGATGGCTCAGCCTGAGAGGTGTCCACACTAAGATGGCTCACCCTGAGAGGTGTGCACACTAAGATGGCTCACCCTGAGAGGTGTGCACACTAAGATGGCTCACCCTGAGAGGTTGCACAATAAGATGGCTCACCCTGAGAGGTGTGCACACTAAGATGGCTCACCCTGAGAGGTTGCACAATAAGATGGCTCACCCTGAGAGGTGTGCACACTAAGATGGCTCACCCTGAGAGGTGTGCACACTAAGATGGCTCACCCTGAGAGGTGTGCACACTAAGATGGCTCAGCCTGAGAGGTGTGCACACTAAGATGGCTCAGCCTGAGAGGTGTGCACACTAAGATGGCTCAGCCTGAGAGGTGTGCACACTAAGATGGCTCAACCTGAGAGGTGTGCACACTAAGATGGCTCAGCCTGAGAGGTGTGCACACTAAGATGGCTCAGCCTGAGAGGTGTGCACACTAAGATGGCTCAGCCTGAGAGGTGTGCACACTAAGATGGCTCACCCTGAGAGGTGTGCACACTAAGATGGCTCACCCTGAGAGGTGTGCACACTAAGATGGCTCACCCTGAGAGGTGTGCACACTAAGATGGCTCACCCTGAGAGGTGTGCACACTAAGATGGCTCAGCCTGAGAGGTGTGCACACTAAGATGGCTCAGCCTGAGAGGTGTGCACACTAAGATGGCTCAGCCTGAGAGGTGTGCACACTAAGATGGCTCAGCCTGAGAGGTGTGCACACTAAGATGGCTCACCCTGAGAGGTGTGCACACTAAGATGGCTCACCCTGAGAGGTGTGCACACTAAGATGGCTCAGCCTGAGAGGTGTGCACACTAAGATGGCTCAGCCTGAGAGGTGTGCACACTAAGATGGCTCACCCTGAGAGGTGTGCACACTAAGATGGCTCACCCTGAGAGGTTGCACAATAAGATGGCTCACCCTGAGAGGTGTGCACACTAAGATGGCTCACCCTGAGAGGTTGCACAATAAGATGGCTCACCCTGAGAGGTGTGCACACTAAGATGGCTCACCCTGAGAGGTGTCCACACTAAGATGGCTCAGCCTGAGAGGTGTGCACACTAAGATGGCTCAACCTGAGAGGTGTGCACACTAAGATGGCTCAGCCTGAGAGGTGTGCACACTAAGATGGCTCACCCTTAGAGGTGTGCACACTAAGATGGCTCACCCTGAGAGGTGTGCACACTAAGATGACTCAGCCTGAGAGGTGTGCACACTAAGATGGCTCAGCCTGAGAGGTGTGCACACTAAGATGGCTCACCCTGAGAGGTGTGCACACTAAGATGGCTCAGCCTGAGAGGTGTGCACACTAAGATGGCTCACCCTGAGAGGTGTGCCCACTAAGATGGCTCACCCTGAGAGGTGTGCACACTAAGATGGCTCACCCTGAGAGGTTGCACAATAAGATGGCTCACCCTGAGAGGTGTGCACACTAAGATGGCTCACCCTGAGAGGTTGCACAATAAGATGGCTCACCCTGAGAGGTGTGCACACTAAGATGGCTCATCCTGAGAGGTGTGCACACTAAGATGGCTCAGCCCGAGAGGTGTGCACACTTAATCAGGGACGGAGGACATGGTAGGGCTAGCCCTACCACTTTTTTGCTGATTTTATTTTTTATTGTTATAATTTTCAGTCTAGTTGCTAGACCAGACCAACATGATGGGTTTTCCCTAACTAAGAAAGATAAAAATGTGTCGACTATAATAGCAGATAACAATGTGACAAATCTAATTGGCCTGTCACATGAAAAATACATAGAATGAGACCACATGCTCACTCAGCAAATAAAGTCACATGCTAATCATGATGCTAGATCAGGCAATTAAAGTCACATGCACCCAGCTGCTTTCTGAATACAGTAGTCAGTCTCAGTCAGTGGTTGCCAATTTTGGAGAGCATGGCTAGTTTCACTGAATTGTCAGATTGTCCTCATCAGCCTCTTGGTTTTTATTTTCCTAAACGCTCATTTGGTAACAAAGTACCGGGTATTTTCAAGCTTCTTGGTTTAAGCAATGGCCATTTTTGCCCTACCAGGAGGATACAGATATTGCTTTCTGTTATACTTGTACCACTGCATACAAACAAGGAAAATTGAGGTCTTCCAATGCAGAGCCAGCTTTTGTAAGTCACTGTTTAAATTTGGCGAACTGTAATCCATCAACCATTATCATCATAGGTCTCAAAGGGCTTCTGCAACTGCAAGAACGCCACTACATCATTTAACAAGCATCAACAGAGTGCTTGCCATAAACAAGCTGTAGAAGTTGTTCTTACACTTCCAGCTACAACCACAAGTATTGGCAATCTACTTGTGAAAGAGCGGGCCAAGGAACAAGGTGCAATGTTAATGAAGATCTTTTCAAACATACGCTATCTAGCTCGTCAAGGATTACCACTCAGAGGGAATGGGATTACTGAAGAAGATGGAAACTTCGTACAACTATTTGCTGGTACATCTGCTATTGAGTAGTTAAAATGAAAATCTAACAAGTACGCATCACATGAGATGCAAAATGAAATCATCAAAGTGATGGCTATGTCTGTACTTGCAAAATTCCTCATTTTTAACCCTGATGATGGATGAAACAACTGACACCACTAATAAGGAGCAGGCAACCATTATAATTCGTAGGATCACTGAAAACTTTGAAGTAAGTGAAGAATTTTTAGGTTTATATCATGTTACATCAATTGATGCAGGTACTCTTACTGAAATTTCAGTGGATACTTTTAGTCAATTGGACTTATCCTTCAATCAGTTACGTGGTCAATGCTACGATGGGGCAAGTGCAATGAAGGGAGCTAAATCAGGGGTTGCCAAGAGAAGAAGTGATATTGAACCAAGGGCAGTGTACACACACTGCTATGGGCATTCAATTAATCTGGCTGTGAGTGATACCTTGAAAGAGATCAAGATAATGAGAGATGTCCTTGACATGACGAAGGAAATAACAAAATTGATCAAGTTTTTACCACGAAGGGAAGGGATCTTCCGAGCTTTGAAGGAAGCTTGTGATTCTTAAAGTGGCATGACATCACCAGGAATTCGAATGCTATACCCAAGGTGGACTGTTTGTGCAAATGCACTAGCGAGCATTGCGCTGCATTACAAGCTATGTGGGATGAAGCTTTTGAAATCATAAAGGACACAGAGATGAGAGCTAGGATAAAAGGAGGTTCTGCGCAGATGAAACATTTTGATTTCCTGTTTGGTACAATGCTCAGTCAAAAGTTATTTTCCTCCACACTGATAACTTGAGCAAGACTCTGCAGAAGGTAAAGATTTCAGACGCTGAGGGTCAAAAGGTAGGAGAAATGGTTGTAGATACACTGCTGTCTCTACGTACTGATGAAATGTATGATTTATTTTGGGACAAAGTTTCAAGAACTGCTTCATCAATAGATGTTGGTGAACCACAGTTACCTCGTAAGCGAAGAGTTCCACAGAGATATGAGGATGGACTGTCCAGTGGAGAGTATCATGAAAGTCCCTTGCTCTATTATCGCCAGATATATTTAGAAGCACTGGATAACATTGTCAGCTGTTTAAAGGATCGGTTTGACCAACCAGGATATAGAATTTACTCAAAATTGGAGCAACTTTTATGCAGAGCATGTCAGGGGGTTGACTTTGAAGAAGATTTTCAGTCTATTTACATCTTTTACAAAGATGATTTCAAGCCCGATCTATTGCATGCCCAGTTACTCACTTTTGGCATCAATTTTAAGTCAGGAAGACCATTGGATTCCAATGTAAATATATTTGACATCAGAGACTATTTTCAAAGTCTTTCTCTTGGTCAACAAGCACTTCTGGATCAGGTTTGTAAAGTTTTGAAGCTGATACTTATCATGCCAGCAACCAATACAACATCTGAGCACTCCTTTAGTGCTTTACGTAGGGTTAAAACTTACCTTCGTAATACTATTTACAACAAAGACTGCATCACCTAATGGTACTTCACGTTCACAAGGAGCGCACTGATTCACTCAATCTCAAAGAGGTTGCCAATCAATTTATGCTATAGGGCTAGGGCTAGGGCTAGGGCTAGGGCTAGGGCTAGGGCTAGGGCTAGGAGGTTGCCAATCAATTTATAAGTAATTCTGACATAGAGAGAGACTATTTGGCAATAACTGTAATAAATAGTGTGATGTCTATAATACCTAGACTACTCAATATGGTTTCGATTTTCAGTTTTTGCGTTTTTGCACTCCACGTGATATCACCCCATAGCCTCATGCATCTTACAGTTACAGTGCATAGCTTGATGGCCAGGTGCTACATTGGCCCTAGCACTTACAATGTGTGTGCTCCATCACTGCACCAAGATGGCTCAGCCTGAGAGGTGTGCACATTAAGATGGCTCAGCCTGAGAGGTGTGCACACTAAGATGGCCCAGCCTGAGAGGTGTGCACACTAAGATGGCTCACCCTGAGAGGTGTGCACACTAAGATGGCTCAGCCTGAGAGGTGTGCACACTAAGATGGCTCACCCTGAGAGGTGTGCACACTAAGATGGCTCAGCCTGAGAGGTGTGCACACTAAGATGGCTCACCCTGAGAGGTGTGCACACTAAGATGGCTCACCCTGAGAGGTGTGCACACTAAGATGGCTCAACCTGAGAGGTGTGCACACTAAGATGGCTCAGCCTGAGAGGTGTGCACACTAAGATGGCTCAGCCTGAGAGGTGTGCACACTAAGATGGCTCACCCTGAGAGGTGTGCACACTAAGATGGCTCAGCCTGAGAAGTGTGCACACTAAGATGGCTCAACCTGAGAGGTGTGCACACTAAGATGGCTCACCCTGAGAGGTGTGCACACTAAGATGGCTCACCCTGAGAGGTGTGCACACTAAGATGGCTCACCCTGAGAGGTGTGCACACTAAGATGGCTCAGCCTGAGAGGTGTGCACACTAAGATGGCTCACCCTGAGAGGTGTGCACACTAAGATAGCTCAGCCTGAGAGGTGTGCACACTAAGATGGCTCAGCCTGAGAGGTGTGCACACTAAGATGGCTCAGCCTGAGAGGTGTGCACACTAAGATGGCTCAGCCTGAGAGGTGTGCACACTAAGATGGCTCACCCTGAGAGGTGTGCACACTAAGATGGCTCACCCTGAGAGGTGTGCACACTAAGATGGCTCAGCCTGAGAGGTGTGCACACTAAGATGGCTCAGCCTGAGAGGTGTGCACACTAAGATGGCTCAGCCTGAGAGGTGTGCACACTAAGATGGCTCACCCTGAGAGGTGTGCACACTAAGATGGCTCAGCCTGAGAGGTGTGCACACTAAGATGGCTCAGCCTGAGAGGTGTGCACACTAAGATGGCTCACCCAGAGAGGTGTGCACACTAAGATGGCTCACCCTGAGAGGTGTGCACACTAAGATGGCTCACCTTGAGAGGTGTGCACACTAAGATGG
Source organism: Cladorhizidae sp. MBARI D1340-BT2 (assembly GCA_028752905.1). Taxonomy (NCBI): domain Eukaryota; kingdom Metazoa; phylum Porifera; class Demospongiae; order Poecilosclerida; family Cladorhizidae; species Cladorhizidae sp. MBARI D1340-BT2. The sequence goes on from JAQNBH010000006.1 coordinate 2,930,296, forward strand.
CTCACCCTGAGAGGTGTGCACACTAAGATGGCTCACCCTGAGAGGTGTGCACACTAAGATGGCTCAGCCTGAGAGGTGTGCACACTAAGATGACTCAGCCTGAGAGGTGTGCACACTAAGATGGCTCAGCCTGAGAGGTGTGCACACTAAGATGGCTCAGCCTGAGAGGTGTGCACACTAAGATGGCTCAGCCTGAGAGGTGTGCACACTAAGATGGCTCAGCCTGAGAGGTGTGCACACTAAGATGACTCAGCCTGAGAAGTGTGCACACTAAGATGGCTCACCCTGAGAGGTGTGCACACTAAGATGGCTCACCCTGAGAGGTGTGCACACTAAGATGGCTCACCCTGAGAGGTGTGCACACTAAGATGGCTCAGCTTGAGAGGTGTGCACACTAAGATGGCTCACCCTGAGAGGTGTGCACACTAAGATGACTCAGCCTGAGAGGTGTGCACACTAAGATGGCTCAGCCTGAGAGGTGTGCACACTAAGATGGCTCACCCTGAGAGGTGTGCACACTAAGATGACTCACCCAGAGAGGTGTGCACACTAAGATGGCCCACCCTGAGAGGTGTGCACACTAAGATGGCTCACCCTGAGAGGTGTGCACACTAAGATGGCTCAGCCTGAGAGGTGTGCACACTAAGAGGACTCACCCTGAGAGGTGTGCACACTAAGATGGCTCAGCCTGAGAGGTGTGCACACTAAGATGGCTCAGCCTGAGAGGTGTGCACACTAAGATGGCTCACCCTGAGAGGTGTGCACACTAAGATGGCTCACCCTGAGAGGTGTGCACACTAAGATGGCTCAGCCTGAGAGGTGTGCACACTAAGATGGCTCAACCTGAGAGGTGTGCACACTAAGATGGCTCAGCCTGAGAGGTGTGCACACTAAGATGGCTCAACCTGAGAGGTGTGCACACTAAGATGGCTCACCCTGAGAGGTGTGCACACTAAGATGGCTCAGCCTGAGAGGTGTGCACACTAAGATGGCTCAGCCTGAGAGGTGTGCACACTAAGATGGCTCACCCAGAGAGGTGTGCACACTAAGATGGCTCAGCCTGAGAGGTGTGCACACTAAGATGGCTCAGCCTGAGAGGTGTGCACACTAAGATGGCTCACCCTGAGAGGTGTGCACACTAAGATGGCTCACCCTGAGAGGTGTGCACACTAAGATGGCTCACCCTGAGAGGTGTGCACACTAAGATGGCTCAGCCTGAGAGGTGTGCACACTAAGATGGCTCAGCCTGAGAGGTGTGCACACTAAGATGGCTCAGCCTGAGAGGTGTGCACACTAAGATGGCTCACCCTGAGAGGTGTGCACACTAAGATGGCTCACCCTGAGAGGTGTGCACACTAAGATGGCTCACCCTGAGAGGTGTGCACACTAAGATGGCTCAGCCTGAGAGGTGTGCACACTAAGATGGCTCAGCCTGAGAGGTGTGCACACTAAATTGGCTCAGCCTGAGAGGTGTGCACACTAAGATGGCTCATCCTGAGAGGTGTGCACACTAAGATGGCTCAGCCTGAGAGGTGTGCACACTAAGATGGCTCACCCTGAGAGGTGTGCACACTAAGATGACTCACCCTGAGAGGTGTGCACACTAAGATGGCTCAGCCTGAGAGGTGTTCACACTAAGATGGCTCAGCCTGAGAGGTGTGCACACTAAGATGGCTCACCCTGAGAGGTGTGCACACTAAGATGGCTCACCCTGAGAGGTGTGCACACTAAGATGGCTCACCCTGAGAGGTGTGCACACTAAGATGGCTCACCCTGAGAGGTGTGCACACTAAGATGGCTCACCCTGAGAGGTGTGCACACTAAGATGACTCAGCCTGAGAGGTGTGCACACTAAGATGGCTCAGCCTGAGAACTGTGCACACTAAGATGGCTCACCCTGAGAGGTGTGCACACTAAGATGGCTCACCCTGAGAGGTGTGCACACTAAGATGGCTCAGCCTGAGAGGTGTGCACACTAAGATGGCTCAGCCTGAGAGGTGTGCACACTAAGATGGCTCACCCTGAGAGGTGTGCACACTAAGATGGCTCAGCCTGAGAGGTGTGCACACTAAGATGGCTCACCCTGAGAGGTGTGCACACTAAGATGGCTCAGCCTGAGAGGTGTGCACACTAAGATGGCTCTCCCTGAGAGGTGTGCACACTAAGATGGCTCTCCCTGAGAGGTGTGCACACTAAGATGGCTCACCCTGAGAGGTGTGCACACTAAGATGGCTCACCCAGAGAGGTGTGCACACTAAGATGGCTCACCCTGAGAGGTGTGCACACTAAGATGGCTCAGCCTGAGAGGTGTGCACACTAAGATGGCTCAGCCTGAGAGGTGTGCACACTAAGATGGCTCAGCCTGAGAGGTGTGCACACTAAGATGGCTCAGCCTGAGAGGTGTGCACACTAAGATGGCTCACCCTGAGAGGTGTGCACACTAAGATGGCTCACCCTGAGAGGTGTGCACACTAAGATGGCTCAGCCTGAGAGGTGTGCACACTAAGATGACTCAGCCTGAGAGGTGTGCACACTAAGATGGCTCAGCCTGAGAGGTGTGCACACTAAGATGGCTCACCCTGAGAGGTGTGCACACTAAGATGACTCACCCAGAGAGGTGTGCACACTAAGATGGCTCAGCCTGAGAGGTGTGCACACTAAGAGGACTCACCCTGAGAGGTGTGCACACTAAGATGGCTCACCCAGAGAGGTGTGCACACTAAGATGGCTCACCCTGAGAGGTGTGCACACTAAGATGGCTCAGCCTGAGAGGTGTGCACACTAAGATGGCTCAGCCTGAGAGGTGTGCACACTAAGATGGCTCAGCCTGAGAGGTGTGCACACTAAGATGGCTCACCCTGAGAGGTGTGCACACTAAGATGGCTCACCCTGAGAGGTGTGCACACTAAGATGGCTCAGCCTGAGAGGTGTGCACACTAAGATGGCTCACCCTGAGAGGTGTGCACACTAAGATGGCTCAGCCTGAGAGGTGTGCACACTAAATTGGCTCACCCTGAGAGGTGTGCACACTAAGATGGCTCATCCTGAGAGGTGTGCACACTAAGATGGCTCAGCCTGAGAGGTGTGCACACTAAGATGGCTCACCCTGAGAGGTGTGCACACTAAGATGACTCACCCTGAGAGGTGTGCACACTAAGATGGCTCAGCCTGAGAGGTGTTCACACTAAGATGGCTCAGCCTGAGAGGTGTGCACACTAAGATGGCTCACCCTGAGAGGTGTGCACACTAAGATGGCTCACCCTGAGAGGTGTGCACACTAAGATGGCTCAGCCTGAGAGGTGTGCACACTAAGATGGCTCACCCTGAGAGGTGTGCACACTAAGATGGCTCACCCTGAGAGGTGTGCACACTAAGATGGCTCACCCTGAGAGGTGTGCACACTAAGATGGCTCACCCTGAGAGGTGTGCACACTAAGATGGCTCACCCTGAGAGGTGTGCACACTAAGATGGCTCACCCTGAGAGGTGTGCACACTAAGATGACTCAGCCTGAGAGGTGTGCACACTAAGATGGCTCAGCCTGAGAGGTGTGCACACTAAGATGGCTCAGCCTGAGAGGTGTGCACACTAAGATGGCTCAGCCTGAGAACTGTGCACACTAAGATGGCTCACCCTGAGAGGTGTGCACACTAAGATGGCTCACCCTGAGAGGTGTGCACACTAAGATGGCTCAGCCTGAGAGGTGTGCACACTAAGATGGCTCACCCTGAGAGGTGTGCACACTAAGATGGCTCACCCTGAGAGGTGTGCACACTAAGATGGCTCAGCCTGAGAGGTGTGCACACTAAGACGGCTCAACTGAGAGGTGTGCACACTAAGATGGCTCAGCCTGAGAGGTGTGCACACTAAGATGGCTCAGCCTGAGAGGTGTGCACACTAAGATGGCTCACCCTGAGAGGTGTGCACACTAAGATGGCTCAGCCTGAGAGGTGTGCACACTAAGATGGCTCACCCTGAGAGGTGTGCACACTAAGATGGCTCAGCCTGAGAGGTGTGCACACTAAGATGGCTCTCCCTGAGAGGTGTGCACACTAAGATGGCTCACCCTGAGAGGTGTGCACACTAAGATGGCTCACCCTGAGAGGTGTGCACACTAAGATGGCTCACCCTGAGAGGTGTGCACACTAAGATGGCTCAGCCTGAGAGGTGTGCACACTAAGATGGCTCACCCTGAGAGGTGTGCACACTAAGATGGCTCAGCCTGAGAAGTGTGCACACTAAGATGGCTCACCCTGAGAGGTGTGCACACTAAGATGGCTCAGCCTGAGAAGTGTGCACACTAAGATGGCTCACCCTGAGAGGTGTGCACACTAAGATGGCTCACCCTGAGAGGTGTGCACACTAAGATGGCTCACCCTGAGAGGTGTGCACACTAAGATGGCTCAGCCTGAGAAGTGTGCACACTAAGATGGCTCACCCTGAGAGGTGTGCACACTAAAATGGCTCAGCCTGAGAAGTGTGCACACTAAAATGGCTCACCCAGAGAGGTGTGCACACTAAGATGGCTCAGCCTGAGAGGTGTGCACACTAAGATGACTCACCCTGAGAGGTGTGCACACTAAGATGGCTCACCCTGAGAGGTGTGCACACTAAGATGACTCGCCCTGAGAGGTGTGCACACTAAGATGGCTCAGCCTGAGAGGTGTGCACACTAAGATGGCTCACCCTGAGAGGTGTGCACACTAAGATGGCTCACCCTGAGAGGTGTGCACACTAAGATGACTCGCCCTGAGAGGTGTGCACACTAAGATGGCTCACCCTGAGAGGTTGCACAATAAGATGGCTCACCCTGAGAGGTGTGCACACTAAGATGGCCCACCCTGAGAGGTGTGCACACTAAGATGACTCACCCTGAGAGGTGTGCACACTAAGATGGCTCAGCCTGAGAGGTGTGCACACTAAGATGGCCCACCCTGAGAGGTGTGCACACTAAGATGGCTCACCCTGAGAGGTGTGCACACTAAGATGGCCCACCCTGAGAGGTGCACGGTGACAGTCTTGGCAAGAACTGAGTGATGCCATCAATGACACCCTGTACTCAGAATCAACAAAACTGCAGCTTTAGCCTCCAGTTACCATATCTGCCCAGGCAGTCACCATGGGGACATGGGGAGGCGGTGACCACTCCTCCGACAGACACACTTATGGCCCAGTTGATGTGCACACTCATTACACAATGGTTTCATTGTGGTTAGATATACCACAAACTGATTAGCTACTAATTAGCTCTCTCTCTTGATGCTATTGGTCAGAATTCAACACCACAGGCTCTCACTAACTTGTGAGCAAAAGAATGTTTATGTTATCGGGGCTGTATGTATGTGTGTGCGGCATCTCGGGGCTGTGTGTATGTATGTGTGGCATATCAGGGCTGTGTGTATGTGTGTGCGGCATATCGGGGCTGTGTGTATGTGTGTGCGGCATATCTGGGCTGTGTGTACGTATGTGTGGCATATCAGGGCTGTGTGTATGTGTGTGCGGCATATCAGGGCTGTGTGTATGTGTGTGCGGCATATATGGGCTGTGTGTATGTATGTGTGGCATATCGGGGCTGTGTGTATGTATGTGCGGCATATCGGGGCTGTGTGTATGTGTGTGCGGCATATCGGGGCTGTATGTATGTGTGTGCAGCATATCGGGGCTGTGTGTATGTGTGTGCGGCATATCGGGGCTGTGTGTATGTGTGTGCGGCATATCGGGGCTGTGTGTATGTATGTGCACAGTTTGGAGTCTTGTGGTTAGTAAAATTGTGGTGAATGTCTACTGCAAGTTATGTGTGTGGGGGGAAAGTATTACAAGAACCTGAAGACGAAAGTTCACATTTTAACGTTTTTTTTTGTTCTCTGTTTCTCTGTTTACTACCCTCCATGAAGAATCTTGCGGCATATCGGGGCTGTGTGTATGTGTGTGCGGCATATCGGGGGGGGGGGGGGGGGGGGGGGGGGGGTGTATGTGTGTTCGGCATATCGGGGCTGTGTGTATGTGTGTGCGGCATATCGGGGCTGTGTGTATGTATGTGTGGCATATCAGGGCTGTGTGTATGTGTGTGTGGCATATCTGGGCTGTGTGTATGTATGTGTTGCATATCTGGGCTGTGTGTATGTATGTGTTGCATATCTGGGCTGTGTGTATGTGTGTACAGCATATCTGGGCTGTGTGTATGTATGTGTTGCATATCTGGGCTGTGTGTATGTATGTGTGGCATATCTGGGCTGTGTGTATGTATGTGTTGCATATCTGGGCTGTGTGTATGTGTGTGTGGCATATCTGGGCTGTGTGTATGTATGTGTTGCATATCAGGGCTGTGTGTATGTATGTGTTGCATATCTGGGCTGTGTGTATGTGTGTGTGGCATATCTGGGCTGTGTGTATGTATGTGTTGCATATCTGGGCTGTGTGTATGTGTGTGTTGCATATCTGGGCTGTGTGTATGTATGTGTGGCATATCTGGGCTGTGTGTATGTATGTGTTGCATATCTGGGCTCTGTGTATGTATGTGCGGCATATCTGGGCTGTGTGTATGTGTGTACAGCATATCTGGGTTCTGTGTATGTATGTGCGGCATATCTGGGCTGTGTGTATGTATGTGCGGCATATTGGGGCTGTGTGTATGAGTGTGCGGCATGTCGGGACTGTGTGTATGTGTGTGCGGCATACCTTTGACGATGAGAATTGCAGGATCACTAATCGTGGACGAGTCCTCAAATACAAAACACTTCACAATTGTGTTGTTATTTCCATCAGTCGCTCTGATCGACAAATGCAAGGTGTATGTAATAATCCTGCCCGTCATTTGCTCAGAGCTTTGTTCCAAAATGTAGCCATTTTCATCTGTCCGATTGTGAGATCTGACAGTGTTACCGTTGACGATCCAATGGGCAGAGACTCCTGTAGCCTTGCAATGGAAGCGAGCATAATCATTAATACGAACTTTCTGAGTCACAGGAGCAATATCGATAGCTGCCAACAAAAGTGCATAGTAGTGTACATAATTAGCAAGCATAGAGACAGAGTGTGTGTTAAATCAATACACTGGAGTGCAGATGGCCACATGTCTCAGTTTACACCTACAGAGTATGAATCTTAGTCAAGTGCAAGTCTATTGCATATCACTCACTTGACTGGGAATACGTGACTAATGAAACAGGAGGGGGAGGGGGGGAGGGGAGGGGGGGGGGACAGTAAAAAAAATAGTTGCAAATATATTTGTCAACTAGCTAAGACAATTTCGTAGGATTTGATGATGTACCCACTAGGAATGAAAGGTTTGGCAGGCAGGCCAGATGTTGTGGAGAAGTGTGGTCAATGGAGAAGCCTCATAAAGATGTCCTAGCAGAAATTAAACATTGTTCTTCCCAGGGAGGTTATTGGGAGACCACAACACTGCTATGTAATATGCCCAGGTTTTGAAGAACATTGGCAGCCAGCCATTCAGATCTCTAGTCTACACTTTTCCTCATCAGACAATTAATTATATTTCACCCTCTCTGTAGAAAATGCCATGTCATTACCTAAACCAAGTGAGTTTGGCCGCATGACTAGGATTCCTGATGCATTGTAGCTGATCTCACATCACAACTAAGGAGCTATTGCACACTGGCCATTTATTTAATCCATATCTTGAAAAGTAGTTCCTAAAAATCAAGTGATTTCTGTTAACCTTGCCAAATAGTTGCTCAGCACATGTGCTGACTCAATGTGATCCTGGAGTGGTAATCACAGGCTACTTGGCTCCTTCCTAAACTTGCACTAAGAAGGTAACTTGCAGCCCTCGGCACGAACAGGAAGATGCACTCCATTATCACTTGCACACTTTGTTGTAGCCCATCACAGAATCTTTAGGAGAAGCATAAATTCTGTTGGCCAATTAATTAGATCGAGAGTTCGTGGGATAATAATTATTTCATGAACCCCTGGCTCAGTACAGACGCCTATGGGATAGCTCCTTGAAACAAGATTATTCAAGATTATTGTAAGACATGCATTGCATGTCCATGCATATTAACTGTACATATGATTGCTGCAGAAGAATATTTGGCAGCTAGGATTTTAGACATCACTATGCTTGTGACATGCATGTGTCCTTACTTCCTGCATCTGCCTTGCAGCTATATTGCAGGAGCTGCAATATGGCAAGTAGCAAGTAGGGGGTAGGAGAGAACAGGGTGTTACTGAACAGTGTCCTCAGCATCTTCTTTGCAAGACAGATGGCGATGGAAAATTTTGGAAGAAAGAGATTACTGGAAAGAACCTGTAAAGAAACAATATCAGCTGATCACAAAACAATATACTTAAAAGCTGCATACCGCAGCCATATTGAAGGTGTTTCAGTCTTACCTGAAAATTTTCTCTCGCCACTCTGCTCCTCCAGCGGCAAAACCAATATCGCATCTGTGATTGCGCAATCCAGGAACTTCTGGTTATATTCAAGCTCATCAATTAATTAACTCCCGACGCAAGCGCAAAGACGTGTCATTCTCTTTTCTTCTCTTCTCATGGTTATAATAATAAGTTCCCGTTCGTAACTCAGCTTGCTCTATCTGGATGACGTCTGCCTCGGTGGAAAGCTAGAAGATGTCATGGATGACATTGAGATGGTGAAGAGGGAGGCTGCTTACCTGGATCTCAATCTGAAGGCACAAAAATCACCATCTCTGACTCGATCCTCCTTTCCCTGCCAGATGCCCATATTGTTCACCATGGAGTACTATGCTTTTGATTCTCCTATCAGTGATTCAGCCTCCATTTCAAATGCTGTGGATGGGAAAAAATCCACCTATTGCAAGACCATGCATGAGTGAAAAGGTTTAGTGCTCTGCTCCTCATCGACCTCTTCTCATTACCCAACAACCTTCGAACATTGCCCTGTTTCCTCTCTCCCAGCATAGAGGCCTATGACAATGTCCTTAGACCTTGGATCTGTGATGGGTGGAATCTGCGCAAGCTATATACACTCCCTGTGAAGTTTGGTCGTTGGATCGGCCAGAGGGTAACCCAGCTCGCACCTTCTTCCTTCCTGGCATCTGCTGCTGGTTCTTTGGACCTTATTCATTCTTCCACCTCATCTCCATTGAATTCCACTCCCCAATTTATGATGCAGTCCACTAGTCTAAGGGCCATGATCAATCTCCCCCCCCCCCCCCCCCCCCCCCCCCCCCCCCCCCACCGACCCAGGTGTTAGCATGGATGGATGACAACATAGTCTGAATTTTGTGTAGGCCACATGCATGCCAGCATTGTGAGGCCATAGTGGATCAATTTGCCACCCGTGAGCTCGGCTGCCCCACAGTGTGGGCAGCCATTTTTGCCACACCACCATAAACAGCATCGTAACAAGCTCTGCAAAGATACCATCGAGACAGGCATTTACAGATGCAGTGGAAAGAACCCAGATGGCATCACGATAGTTCCTTGTAAATTCGGAAAATTGCTGGGTTGTGATACTTTGTGTAGACACCTTTGCTCCCTCGTATATTGTTAATGCCTCCATGGAAGCAGGGGCAGCCTTGGCTAGAAAGAGGAGGAAGTGCATTGATTTGGACTGGAACCATTCCTCCATCCCTGTGGCAGTTGAGACTTTGGGGGTATTTGAGCAGGTTTTTGAGGGTATTGGCACAGCATCTCCACCAAATGTATAACTGGAGAGGAGAGTTCCTTTCATACCTCCTGCAAAGATTTTCTATCACTCAGAGGGGAAACAGCCTCGTCATGGGAACAGCAGAGAGCATGAACTCTGGTTCTGATGACTTAATTTTATTTTATTTATGTATTATTCTTTGCTATTATAATTCATTATTGTTATTATTTTTGTTGTTGTTGTTATTATTATTATTAATGTCTAACTCTGAGTTTGTCATTTTGTAATCAAATCTTTATAATAATAATAACAATAAATAATAATAACAATAACAATACGAACAATAATAGTAGTAGAGGAGCATGGATACACACACACTTATGAACTTTACACCGCCATTGTATGTAACAGTGACGGTCTTTGTTTTGCCTGCCCATCTATTAACAGGCAATAAAACACAGTCATACAGATACTTGAGAAAGGAACAGGATTTCAGCAGAGGACTGCTTTTTCTTCATTCTCAATAATATCTGATTGTATAATTCTGCACTGGAATCAGCATTTTGATTCTAAAACTAGTTAGTTCAAGTTGGTACATTAAAGAAAGGTATGCATCTGAGTCATCAACCTTGGCTTCTGAATGGTCATTTTATATTGACTTGGTTGCACTCGAACCACCAATCAAAATCTTTGAACCTCCACCACCAATTATTTCAGGAATTACATTTTTTCTAGGAAAAGCATTGCAATGAAGAAATGTTCCAAACCACGTGTCCCTGTTCACACTGAGAGCAAAATGTTTTAACAACAAGACGCGAAAGGTAGTTTGTGCAGAGACATTAGATAAAACTGTTAAAGCTATAGATGATATTCTAATAAGACATGTACAAATTTGACCTTCAAATAGTACAGAACAGGAACAAAGTACCATGCAGCTTCAGTGCACAAAACAAAAGACCAAAATTGTTACTCACAGAATGTTTGGAACAAATGAAATATCACCACTGGACAGTCTCCCCAGTAGGTTAACTTGAAGGAAGTATCTCTAGTGTAAATTCATTGTGAATGACTTCATGTCACTAGCCATAATTCTTCCAATGTTTTTTTTTGTCTTCCCGATGGGCACCCACACAATCCCCAGCAACAGTATCTATTCCCACAGATTAGTAGCCCCACCAGTCCCACTAACCACCCTTGCTTTTGTCTAGCTTCAGTGCAAATTCAGAGAGTGAAGGGGTTTCATGAGCCCCTGAGAAAGAGGGAGGGGGAAGGTCAGGTTTCATGAGCCCCTGAGGATGAGGGAGGGGGAAGGTTTGGTTTCATGAGCCCCTGAGGATGAGGGAGGGGGAAGGTCGGGTTTCATGAGCCCCTGAGGATGAGGGAGGGGGAAGGTCGGGTTTCATGAGCCCCTGAGGATGAGGGAGGGGGAAGGTCGGGTTTCATGAGCCCCTGTGCATGAGGGAGGGGGAAGGTCGTTCATGAGCCCCTGAGGATGAGGGAGGGGGAAGGTCGGGTTTCATGAGCCCCTGAGGATGAGGGAGAGGGAAGGTCGGGTTTCATGAGCCCCTGTGCATGAGGGAGGGGGAAGGTCGTTCATGAGCCCCTGAGGATGATGATGGAGGGGGAAGGTCGGGTTTCATGAGCCCCTGAGGATGAGGGAGGGGGAAGGTCGGGTTTCATGAGCCCCTGAGGATGAGGGAGGGGGAAGGTCGGGTTTCATGAGGCCCTGAGCATGAGGGAGGGGGAAGGTCAGGTTTCATGAGCCCCTGAGGATGAGGGAGGGTGAAGGTCAGGTTTCATGAGCCCCTGAGGATGAGGGAGGGTGAAGGTCAGGTTTCATGAGCCCCTGAGGATAGGGGAGGGGGAAGGTCGGGTTTCATTAGCTGAGGGAGGGGAAAGCAGGGGCGGATCGCCCTAGCCCTAGCCCTAGCCCTAGCCCTAGCCCTAGCCCTCCCACCCCACCACCCCTTAATTCCCCCCCCCCCCCCTCCTTTAAAAAAAAAAGGAAAAAGACTGCACACCATCCATATGGAAAGTATGAGAACTTGCCGTGATGTTTCTGGCTGTGCCACAAAGCGACTTAAACAGTGTGGAATAAAAGAGTACTTTTCGAGGACAAGGTAAGTAGTCAGCTGAGCTATAGCTAGGTGGCTAGATTAGCCTAAAGCCATTTTGGCCTAATTTTCCAGTTTCTGTACTATGTAGCTAGCTAGCTATTAGCCTCCTGCAACATCTAGCTTAGCTAGTACTGTACCGGTAAAGCTGTCGATGGGAATGCAAGTGGAAAGAGGAACGCGAACTGGCTCTGACGCGAGTACAAACTTTATTTCACACTGATCATGAATATTTTCACAACATACGTCCTCTTTTGGTAATTTCAATTACTTTACCAGTTTAATACTTCCTGTGAGTGCGAAAGGTCTATCATTCAGTGTGTTACGTTTTCTCAAGACTTCTCTTAGAAGTACGATGTTTCAGGAGCGACTAAATGTACTTGCAATGCTACAATACCACAAAGCATTAGTATTACAGCAGAAGAAGTGGTTGATTGTTATGGTCAACCTCCACTTCACTGATTTTTGCTTTATAGCATCAAACTTCTGTTTCTCTGCACTTATTGTTACATTACCCTCTATACATTACAACGGAACATTTTTTTAATCATAATGATAGTCTGATTATATCCACCCTCAATACTACTGGGGGAGGGGGGGGGGGGAGCCCTGGGTTATCCCCCCCCCCCCCCCCCCCCCCCCCAAGAATTTTCAACAATAAAAAATTTATATTAATGAAATTTCTTATGTAATAAATTACAGTAATGGGAAGTAATGGGAAAAAAGAGCAGTACAGAGAAGGGAACGTAGAAGCAATAGTGAATTCAGAGATGATCAACAGTATGCATGAACAACTTAACGAAGATATACTACAATTGAAAGCTAACCACAGAATAATAGCACATGGACAGAACATTCTAGATTATGACACAATTGCATCTTGCCACTGTGGCAAGATGCAATTGTGTCTTCTGTCCATGTGCTATATATATAGTACAGGAAAGTACCCTCAAAATGTCTCAGAATCAATCTGAGAGCATCGATTTTGCAAAAAAAATTGGGGGGATAACCCCAGACCCCCCTACGGGAGTTGCTTACGCACGCCCATCACGTGAACACCAAACGTTTTGAGTTTCCCCTCCCAAACTGTAAATCCTGTATGAACCCCTGCAAATATATATCATTCACAACTGAAAGGTGATCATGAGAAAGTGTTGGGTGGTCATGCAAACTCTTCCTGCGTGCAAAAAATTTTTTTTCAATTTAACCATCAGTGAAGCCCCCCCCCCCCCCTCCCCCCTTAATAAAATCCTGGATCTGCCCCTGGGAAGGTCGGGTTTCATGATGCCCTGAGGATGAGGGAGGGTTTCATGAGCCCCTAAGAGTGAGGGAGGGGGAAGGTCGGGTTTCATGAGCCCCTGAGCATGAGGGAGGGGAAGGTTGGGTTTCATGAGCCCCTGACGATGAAGGGAAAGGTTGGGTTTCTTGAGCCCCTGAGGATGGGGGGGGGGGGGGGAAGGTCGGGTTTCATGAGTCTGTTCATATTTTGACCATCAGATAAGAGGACATTGCTGTTTACATGGAAACGAGGAAAATTTGTAGCATTCATATTTACTCCTGAATCAAGTGAGGATGCAGGAGAAGGCATTCATATTTACTTGGAAGCAAGAGCTTATGATTGTGCAGTAAAGGAATACATTCTGTAGATGGTGTAATTCTTACTCAAGATGCTGTAGGTGGTGTAGTTCTTAATTAAGATGCTGTAGGTGGTGTAGTTCTTAATTAAGATGTTGTAGGTGGTGTAGTTCTTACTTAAGATGTTGTAGGTGGAGTAGTTCTTACTTAAGATGCTGTAGGTGGTGTAGTTCTTACTTAAGATGTTGTAGGTGGTTCAGTTCTTACTTAAGATGTTGTAGGTGGTGTAGTTCTTACTTAAGATGTTGTAGGTGGTGTAGTTCTTACTTAAGATGCTGTAGGTGGTGTAGTTCTTACTTAAGATGTTGTAGGTGGTGTAGTTCTTACTTTAGATGCTGTAGGTGGTGCCGTTCTTACTGTAGTTGGTGTAGTTCTTACTTAAGATGTTATAGGTGGTGTAGTTCTTACTTAAGATGCTGTAGGTGGTGTAGTTCTTACTTAAGATGCTGTAGGTGGTGTAGTTCTTACTTAAGATGGTGTAGGTGGTGTAGTTCTTACTTAAGATGTTGTAGGTGGTGTAGTTCTTACTTAAGATGTTGTAGGTGGTGTAGTTCTTACTTAAGATGCTGTAGGTGGTGTAGTTCTTACTTAAGATGCTGTAGTTGGTGTAGTTCTTACTTAAGATGCTTTAGGTGGTGTAGTTCTTACTTAAGATGCTCTAGGTGGTGTAGTTCTTACTTAAGATGCTGTAGGTGGTGTAGTTCTTACTTAAGATGCTGTAGGTGGTGTAGTTCTTACTTAAGATGTTGTAGGTGGTGTAGTTCTTACTTAAGATGCTGTAGGTGGTGTAGTTCTTGCTTAAGATGCTGTAGGTGGCGTAGTTCTTACTTAAGATGCTGTAGGTGGTGTAGTTCTTACTTAAGATGCTGTAGGTGGTGTAGTTCTTACTTAAGATGTTGTAGGTGGTGTAGTTCTTACTTAAGGTGTTGTAGGTGGTTCAGTTCTTACTTAAGATGTTATAGGTGGTGTAGTTCTTACTTAAGATGTTGTAGGTGGTGTAGTTCTTACTTAAGATGCTGTAGGTGGTGTGGTTCTTACTTAAGATGTTGTAGGTGGTGTAGTTCTTACTTAAGATGTTGTAGGTGGTGTAGTTCTTACTTAAGATGCCGTAGTTGGTGTAGTTATTACTTAAGATGTTGTAGGTGGTGTAGTTCTTACTTAAGATGTTGTAGGTGGTGTAGTTTAAACCTAAGATGTTGTAGGTGGTGAAGTTCTTGCATAAGATGTTGTCGGTGGTGTAGTTTAAACTTAAGATGTTGTAGGTGGTGCAGTTCTTACATAAGATGTTGTCGGTGGTGTAGTTTAAACTTAAGATGTTGTAGGTGGTGCAGTTCTTACTTAAGATGCTGTAGGTGGTGTAGTTCTTACTTAAGATGCTGTAGGTGGTGTAGTTCTTACTTAAGATGTTGTAAGTGGTGTAGTTCTTACTTAAGATGCTGTAGTTGGTGTAGTTCTTACTTTAGATGCTGTAGGTGGTGTAGTTCTTACTTAAGATGCTGTAGGTGGTGTAGTTCTTACTTAAGATGCTGTAGGTGGTGTAGTTCTTATTAAGATGCTTTAGGTGGTGTAGTTCTTACTTAAGATGCTGTAGGTGGTGTAGTTCTTACTTAAGATGCTGTAGGTGGTGTAGTTCTTACTTAAGATGTTGTAGGTGGTGTAGTTCTTACTTAAGATGCTGTAGGTGGTGTAGTTCTTACTTAAGATGCTGTAGGTGGTGTAGTTCTTACTTAAGATGTTGTAGGTGGTTCAGTTCTTACTTAAGATGTTATAGGTGGTGTAGTTCTTACTTAAGATGTTGTAGGTGGTGTAGTTCTTACTTAAGATGCTGTAGGTGGTGTGGTTCTTACTTAAGATGTTGTAGGTGGTGTAGTTCTTACTTAAGATGTTGTAGGTGGTGTAGTTCTTACTTAAGATGCCGTAGTTGGTGTAGTTATTACTTAAGATGTTGTAGGTGGTGTAGTTCTTACTTAAGATGTTGTAGGTGGTGTAGTTTAAACCTAAGATGTTGTAGGTGGTGAAGTTCTTGCATAAGATGTTGTCGGTGGTGTAGTTTAAACTTAAGATGTTGTAGGTGGTGCAGTTCTTACATAAGATGTTGTCGGTGGTGTAGTTTAAACTTAAGATGTTGTAGGTGGTGCAGTTCTTACATAGATGGTGTAGGTTGTGTATATAGTTCTTACTTAAACATCGGTAAAAGTTGTATGTGGGGTAGCTCTTATATACTCAATAGGTTCACAGAGTGATAAATTAGAGGCCACTAACTACAGCCACTCCTCTGCTGTGTATAGATAAACCTAAGTGGATGGCAGCTTCAGCTTTCTGGAATATGAAATGGATGGCTCTGTCTGGCATTCATTATGCAGTCTTAAGAAAGGAAAAATGTGTTGCTCATATTCAGTTAGATGACCCATTGCCACTTAACCTTACATACACCAATCATTATACCAAATTTAAAATGAGTACACTGTTGGAGTACATTATTTAAAATGGTAAAGGTAAATGGTATCCAACTGGTTTGGGCAACATTACTGTTTGGTTTTGAAGAAAAAATACATTTTGGGGGTCTTATTTCTGAACTTTTGTTTGTTTTGCACTTTCTGTATGTTATAGTTGAGCCAATGGAGGACTACACTGACTTCTACAAAGTTTACCTCAGAGCTTTATTATTGTTGGTAACTACATATATCATCATATGTCATGACTTGTTGCCACTGTGGACTATATCCATATATATACACTACGTTGTTCACTACACATATAGAGTCAGCTCAACCTCCTTCAAGGGCTATATAACAGTTACACAAGGAATTTAATCAACCACACACCTGAACTAAGATTGTGTCATCATTCATTTCCTTGTGATACAGCACATGCATTAGCCTGACTCCATCATCAACAAACCCACTGGCTGATCCTTACCAACCACTTCATTCCACAATCGAAAAACAGAGCAGTACTTACTGGGGGCAGCATTGCAACTTTTAATGTATCTCCTGGTACAAAAAAAAAATTTTTATGAAGCTTCTACCCAAATTAGGTATCAGTCAAAAAAGGAAATAGATAATTTTCAAGAGAATTTTTAATCACTTTCTGAAGTTTTTGGGATCTGCCAGTTTACTATTGTAATTTACTACCATACTTGGTTATTACCATAGCGACTGATTCTTTGGAGCAAATACATAGTAGCAAACAATTCTGATTAGAAAGCGGCTAAGAAATTACCGTTGTGCTAACAGTGTGTTTTGACACCTCATTCCACAAAGCTGTGACTAGGAAGGAGACTAGCATTACTCTCTGCATGTCAACTACCAGGATACACAGCCAAGTAGACTACATTGGAAATTGGTTAAGTGGCCTGCCAAATCTGTGTGGTTTCATAAAGCTCCAAGACAAACTAAACATTTCCACAACCAAGACTCATAACCTCTTGGTGCAAGCTGCTACAAAAGCCATAATTGAAAATCTTGTGCTGCAGAAATAGAAATAATCCTTAATTATTGCTTAATTATTACTTAATTATGACTCAATTATTATTAATTAATATTAATTAATTAATTTTTATTAATTAATAACTTATTACTTGATTATTACTTAATTGTTACTTAATTAATTACTTAATTAGTACTTAATTATCACTTAGTTATGACTTAATTATGACTTAATTATGACATAATTATGACTTAATTATGACTTAATTATGACTTAATTATGACTTAATTATGACTTAATTATGACTTAATTATGACTTAATTATTTCTTAATTATTACCTTCCTTTTTTTGGTGTATTATCATAACCCATTTTAATTTGCAGTTTTGAGCCAAATGATTGTACAATGTTTTTGTAGAACATGACAGGCTGAGATGACTTCACCCCTCATTGGTTTGTTTGTATATGTGCACTACAATGCAATGAAGTTTATATATATGAGTGAGTGAGAGAGTGAGTGAGTGAGTGAGTGAATGAGTGAGTGAGTGAGTGAGTGAGTGAGTGAGTGAGTGAGTGAGTGAGTGAGTGAGTGAGTGAGTGAGTGAGTGAGTGAGTGAGTGAGTGAGTGAGTGAGTGAGTGAGTGGGTGGGTGGGTGGGTGGGTGGGTGAGTGAGTGAGTGAGTGAGTGAGTGAGTGAGTGAGTGAGTGAGTGAGTGAGTGATGAGTGAGTGAGTGAGTGAGTGAGTGAGTGACTAATGGGGAGGAACAAGCTCACTTAAAATATCTCCACAACCTACCTAGACAGGGCCACATGATTCGTGCCACCACCCCTGATTCTGCTACCATCTGGGCTAAAGCGGTGCAGTCTCTCCCAGAGGAGTCTTTCAAATTTGTTCTGAATGCTGCACATGATACCCTACCCCACAATGCAAATCTGCACCTGTGGAAAAAGAAGAACTCTGACAACTGCCCCCTGTGCCATGAGGATCGCCAGAACCTTGTCCACGTCCTAAACTCCTGCAAGATAGCCTTGAAACTAAGACGTTACAATGAACGGCATGACTCTGTTCTGGCTATCATTTATGAAACCATCTCGCAACACCTCCCTAACACAGCCTTTAGCACTGTTGACCTGGCCAATGCGTACAATTTCCCTTCCCACATCACCCCTACTGAACTCAGACCTGACATTGTCTGGTGGGATGATGAACGCAAGTGTGTCTGCCTTGTGGAACTAACAGTGTGTTTCGACACCTTATTCCACGAAGCTGCGACTAGGAAGGAGGTCAAATACATACCACTACTCTCTGCATGTCAACAATCAGGCTACACCGCCAAGCTGATTACATTGGAAATTGGTTCACGTGGCCTGCCAAATCTACGTGGTTTCACAAAGCTTCAAGTCGAACTAAACATCTCCACAACCAAGACTCGTATTCTCTTAGTGCAAGCTGCTAGAGAAGCAATAATTGGCTCCTTTAACATCTGGTGCTGCAGAAATAAAAATAATCCATAATTATCACTAAAATATTTCCTTAAAGGATAATTAATTATCCCTTCATTATTGCTTAATCATTTTTTTATTATTTTTTATTGTTGCTTTTTTGCTTTTCTGCACGTCACACTTAATTTGCGGTTTGGAGCCAAGTGATTGTGCAATGTTTTTGTAGAACATTATGACAAGCTGAGCTTGGATAACTCCACCCCTCATTGCTTTGTTTGTGCTTGTGCTTTACAATTCAATGAAGTTTATTATATATATATATGTGAGTGAGTGAGTGAGTGACATACTATACTTACTAAGATACAAATAAATAACAAACAATCAACTACAAACAATCAACTAAAAATCAAACAAGCAAACATTTGAAGGATGTGTTTGCTATGAAAGGTTTGAAGGGTGTGGCTTGCTATGAAAGGTTTGAATGTGGATCATCCTCAAATTTATATCTCTCTATATACTAGACAGACATGATACTAGACAGACATGCCACAAATCTGACTTCCAATACTTTCCAGGATTTATTATTAGGTATTATATTTACCTTACATTGGCATTTACATGTAAGGTAAATATCTAAGTATTTATACATAGAGAGTAGCAATTTTGCTCTCTCTAATTTACCACTGAGAACATATTAAGTAAGAACTACACCGGCTATTTGAGGGGGGAAGGAGAAAGGGAGAATATCCACATACAATGATCTGGCTAATAAGATTATAAGCTCAACATTCACATCGCTGAAATTCTTTCTATCCTCTCTCGACATTTCCTCGCCAGTCTTGTCATCCCAAATACTCTTCCACTCCACTTTCTGCAGATACTCTCCCATCAAACATTCCCTCAATCAGCCATCCCAAACACTCTTCCACTCTAAAACTCAATCAGTCTTGTCCAGAACTCTCAACTTTCTGCACATCCTGTCACACTCACAATTATGAGCCTAATCATAAAGACCTCTGTCACTCTTACCTACATAGATAATGAGTGTATTTCCCACTAACCTCTTTCAGGACATCACCTGACAGGTCACCCATGTGACAGGTCATCAAGTGACAGTGTAAGAATGTATGCTTACTTTACCACAGAACTTTAAGATGTTTAAAATAATCTAACACATAATAACATCTCAAGTAAGTTCATGTAGCTGAGTTTACTAGTGAAAAAGGAAAAAGTTATAGGGTTACATCCCTACCAGCCCTACGACCAGACAACAGTAACAATATAAAACCATATAGGTAAAATTTATTGCTGTGGGCGCAAAGCCTTTCATGTCCTTAGCAGAGTCTTCGTCATTTAATAAAATATACGAAATAGGTGCAGACAAAATTGCCTATACTTGGAATAGACAGTCATGTAAGGGTCACAAAGGTCAAAATATGCATTGTCAGCATTAGGGATAGAGCTTGGGCTAGAACCAGGGCTAGGTCTTAGATTTGTGCTAAGAATAGGGTCATGGCTAATGCTAGCTAGGGCTAGGACTAGGAGTAGGGCTAAGGCTAAGGATAGGACTAGGGCTAGGGCTAGGGCTAAGGCTAAAGCTAGCACTGGCTATTGTTCTACTCCTAGCCCTTACCAATACCCCAACGCTAATGCTCAAAATGCACATATGGTGATTCTTACATAAACCAACTTGAGCGATCTAGTTTTACATATTGAGATTGCTACGGAAACAGCAGTGAAACGTCATGATATGGAAACTATAGTACAATATCATGATATGGAAACAGCAGGGAAATATCATGGAATGAAACAGCAGTGAAATATCATGGTATGGAAACAGCAGTGAAATATCATGATATGGAAACAGCAATTAAAATATAATAATATGGAAACAGCAGTGAAATAATTATCATGATATGGAAACAGCAGTGAAATATCATGATAATTATGGAAACAGCAGTAAAATATCATGATATGGAAAAAGCAGTTGAATATCATGATATGGAAAAAGAAGTTAAATATCATGATATGGAAACAGCAGTTAAATATCATGATATGGAAACAGCAGTTAAATATTATAATGCAGTGAAATATCATAAAAACTTGTCACAAGGCAGGAAATGTAGACTAAACATGATTGTATATTATTATAGACAAGCATACAGAGTTACATTACCCTGCTCCTTGCTTCACACTTGCATGTAGCTCTTGGTAATATATATAAACCTATAGGCAGGCAGACACGGTTACATTACTCTGCTTCTTGCTTCACACATGCATGCACCTGAGTAATAATGCCCAGAGATAGTACATAGAACTAATAGCCTTTTCTCTCAGTGAATACTCTTCAGATCAGATCTTCTCAGCTTCAGCATCTCTCTCAGAATATCACCTGCAGGTATTCCAAGCCAATGAAGCTCACTGAGTTCATTCAATGAAAATCTCGATCTAGTCAAAACCCATGTAGCTATCACAGAGGCATAACAAGTACAAGGCAATGGCCCTGTGACAAAATAGTACCGGCCTGACTTTCACACAGCCAGAGTGTTGAGTCCGACATACATTAAAGTCATAATCATCATATCAATAAAAGTAGAGATATAAATGACAGATTGGGTCCTTTCCTCTCTGATATACGTATAGTCTGCACTGAAACAACAATTTCATTCATCCTTCAATACTTCTAGGCATATATTTCCATCTCCCCGGCTACAATCAACACTTTCACTCCAGTTCATATGCTTTGCAGACAGAGCCATCTGTGCTATATAGCTGCATTTCCACATAGTAGGACATCAATCATCATTTCAATGGCTCTATAATTATGGAGTGGATAATTTCTTTCCTATTCTCTTCAAGTCTGGGGGTTCCTTTTGTCTTAGGGAAGTGTTCCTCACAGCCAGCGTTGGCTCATCAACCATCACACTACATCCAGCTATGGCTCATCAAACCACCACACTACAGTATCCACAGCCAGCTGTAGCTTATCAACACCACACTACAGTATCCACAGCCAGCTGGGATCATCAACCATCACACTACAGTATATCGACAGCCAGCACAACCACCACACTACAATATCCACAGCCAGCTGGGATCATCAACCACCACACTACAGTATCCACAGCCAGCTATGGCTCATCAAACCACCACACTACAGTATCCACAGCCAGCCAGGATCATCAACTACCACACTACTGTAACCACAGCCATCTGTTAACCACACTACAGTATCTTGCTATGTTGCACATTACTGCAGCCTTGCTCTAAATATGAACTGATGGCTAAACAAACATTTCACTTTAAGATATCTTTATCCTGCGTGCAAATGCTCTACTGCCTTGATTCTTCCAGTAACTACCTACTTTATAAACCAGAGACAGGACCTCAGCGCTCTTCCTTTATGCTATGGCTAAATTTCTCCTCTACATTCAGGGA